>OZ019960.1:2524773-3074854 GCA_963970385.1 Theonella swinhoei | reverse complement strand
TTCAGTTCTCCAAGTATTTGGTGACTTCATCAAATCTCACCTGGCTCCCACTTCTCCATCTCCATTGACTCTCCACTAAAAGTCTACAGCTTTCCCCACCACATCACACCAACCAACCTAAGGCCTGATATCGTGTGGTGGAGTGACCTCCAGAGAGAGCTGTGGCTTTTTGAGCTCACTGTTAGCTTCAAGTTGCAAGTGGCAGATGCCAGAGCACGGAAGAGAGCCAAGTATTATGATTTGGTAGTGGCAGGGAGAGCTGCAGGCTACAGATCAGAGCTCATCACGGTGGAGGTGGGTTCACGAGGAATGCTTAATTGGGATCTCTGATCTTGATGAACTCAGGGAAGCTATTGATGCCACCAGGAAGGATCTCTCTACTCTATTGCTTCAAATTATTCGAACTGCAATCCTGGGTTCATTCTACATCTGGAGCTCCAGGAACAGTGTCACCTAACTGCCACCATTTACTTCTAGTTACCTCTAGTTACCTGTATTCTTAATATAGTATTAGTTTAGTGAGCCCAGTTGAATGCGCGGCTCAGTTGTCATGGGTCTAGAGCACTGCCTGGTTATTTGTCTCACACCTCATTGTTTTGCAAATGAAGAGTTTGGTATATATATGAGAGAGAGAGAGAGAGAGGAGGGAGGGAGGGAGGGAGGGAAAGATGAAGAGACAATAAGTGAAAAATGACATAACCTTCATTATGCATGATATGGAGAGTGTAATGTATACCTGAAATGTGTCCTAAAAAGTAGTCAATTGACCTTGTACTCAAATGACCATGACCCCATGATTTTCACTTTTATGTGTTTGTAGCTAAATAGCAGGCTTTCTCCATGGAGTCTTACACAGACTCTGTGTGATAGGTGCGGATGCCACCCATAGACATGGGGATGAAGTTTGGTCCCCTCACAGTTGGTGCCCAAGCATTTAAGGAATGTAATCTTTGAGGCTATGAATACAATTAAGAAAGAATGTTATTAAAGCTGCTATGAATACAATTATACGCTAGAAGGCATTAAATAAGGGTAAATGCCAGGGCATCTTAGCTCAGTGAGGTAGGACTTGCAGCAGGGGATGGCACTGCCCATTGCCAAACCCTAAAAATACACAATGAAATTGTGGTATTGACGGGAGAATTGGTATATTATTATAGACCACGAATCGTGTTAAACAATATTATACATGCTAAAATACATAATTAACATTGGCTACATAACACATTTAATAATAAATATTCTTAGTTGACCTGGTATGGATGTATTAAGTTTGATGTCAACATACACAGGCCAGAGAGAATGAGAAAAACAATTAAACTTCCGTCCAGAGTCGAATCCAGGTCTAATGACCAGCAAACTAGCACACCAAACACTGAGCCACGATCACCAGAGTCTGTCAAACCGTTACTATCATGGGCTCCTACTCTGAAGAAAAGGTGATATATCACTACTAGTTTGAATTTGACAATCAACTTACCGAATGTCTCGTGAACTTCTAAACCTCATTGCTATGCACATCTAGATTCTAGAGGTATATATCCTTAATTCCCAGACTCTCTTTTGAACATTGTAACAGCCAGGTCATACAGGAGGGATAAGTATCCTACAACACACAGAGAGGGTGTATATCAAGTGCGCATGCGTGTTCAAATTTTGCACACGGCGTCGCTGCAGGGCCTGCACACGGCAACGCAAAGCATCCGTTGTAACGCAAAATATAGTAGCCCTGCAGCGCCTCGTATAGATATATCGTGTGAATTGCTGCGTATTGGCATGTAGCCGTTTGCTGGATAAGAAAACCACTATGGCGTCGCCTGTAACTAGGACAGTATTGGGCGTGGATGGGATGACATGCCACTCCTGCGTGAGTCTCATCCAGTCTGTTCTGCAGGACATTGAGGGAGTCCACTCCGTCAGTGTTAGTCTTGAAGAGAAATGTGCCTGTATTGTGTACGAACCTACTAAGACAAATAGTGAAGTTTTTATTGCAGCTATCGAGGATGTAGGGTTTCTGTTCACTGGAATACATGGTAAGAAATGGAGAAATAGACACACATTTAAATGGAATGGTCTAACTGAATGCGCTTTTGTGGATGGAGCAATTAATGGCATACATTGCATGGTGTGTACCATAACTCATCAGCATTAGACTCCATATTACAATTATAGCTACAGTAATATTTCTATAACCCATTGTTTTGCAGCGTCACAGGATAGTGAACAGGACATTACAGCTGAAACAACCCCACTGCACTCTTCCAACACTCCTCTGTCATCTTCATCAATTCAAAACATCCCTGAAAACGAAGGTAAGTTTGATATGAGTAAGCTACACAGCATACATTGACTTATATCTAGAGATTTCATAGACATAGCCACCAAAACTCACCCAAGATGGTCATTTTTAAAGCTTATTCAGGTGGGATGACTCATTCTTTATGCAGAATCAGGATCAGATACTTTGTTCAAGGCACAATTCCATGTGACAGGAATGACATGTACATCATGTGTTAGCAAAGTAGAGAGACACCTCAAGAAAAAGAAAGGTATATGTGTAATTAACTCAGATTGCTATCCATCACTTTTCCATGAGATGGCCAGTCTATAAATAGTATCTGAAATGAACCTCCTTATATAGAGGAAATCGAAACCAGGTATTTTACCTGTTATCCTATTCCAGATTTCCACAACTCTTTCCTATTATTCTACCATATTTGACCCATTATTCTTTTAACAATGAACTCATTACAACTCAGCAGTGATCGTAACAATGTGTGTGTATGTGTATTATAAAACTCAGTAGCATTCATTACAACCCGGCGGGTATGTGAATTGAGGTCTTGAATCGAGGTCATGGTATTCAAGAGAGGTGATTTGTCTTGTGGACTGCACCACCATGAAGCATTACATACACATACAGTCTTTATTAAATGTTGTAGCATGCATCTTTGCGACTTTGCAGCTGTTATGTAAAAGGAAGGATGAAGGATAGCTACTGCAATTGACTATATCCAATAACAACCATCCTTTACCACAACTACATGTTCCCTCTGGCTTTCCATTTTCTCCTACAATAAGTATACATACTTCCTTACCAATCACTATCATGAAGATAATGATAATCTTTCATACATTACATGTGTATCTAACAGGCCCATACCCGGTTCGCGGGGGTTCGGACGAACCCCCCTTTTGGCTGGGTAGTTATGTGATTGACTCACACTTTGCTCGCCTTTATTAGTAAACTCATGAGGTGTATGCACTGCGTAGGAAGCGAGCCAGATCTTAGCGTTATACATCGCGGTCATCCCCACCAATGTGACGCTCCACCTACTTGCACACGTGAATATATACCCTTTTATGTCTTTATAATGAGTGTTTGCAGGGACTTAGTTACTCCAAAATTGCACTCAGAAACGATCTCAGAAGGTAAAATTTTCCCGGGGTGCATGCCCCCAGACCCCCCTAGGTGGTGCGTTTGCGCACGCAAACCAAGTTCCAACCCTACCTTTTCAACAACCTGCGTATGGGCCTGTCTATAACGACTCCTTTGCTATCCACCTGCGTATGTATAGGGCAGATAGCACAAGTGAACACATGAACAATGCATATATCGTAAACAGAGGCTAAACTGAAGTACAAGGAAGTAATACAAGTTTCTCTTCATCACTGTTTCTGTAGGTGTTGAATCAGCTCGAGTGGCTCTACTGGCTGAGAAAGCCGAGATCCGGTATAATCCAGACAAAATCAGCCCAGAGATCATCGCAAAAGAGATTAATGGACTTGGATTCCATGCTGAGTACCTGCCTGATACCAGCACAGGGCAAAATCACAGTATTAACTTTCAGGTGAGGTTAATCCTTGCATAGATAGCTCGCCATAAAAATTAATGCTATATTTACAGCTGAGTGGTTCTTATAAGAAAGAGGCATTGGATACTCTACAACAAGACCTTTTGAGTTTAAATGCAGTGAACATAGTCACAATCACAAGTGACTATGTAGTTCATGTGGAATATGACCATACTTTACTGGGACCTCGAGACATTTTAAGTAAAATTCAGGTATATTAATACCAGAATGTGGCACACATACATAATATTATTATTATACATATATATTGTCATACATTTCTAAATTAGACCTCCACAACTTACGGTTTAAAAATTTATGTATATTCAAAGTATCTACAACACAATGTGACATGCAGTATAACTGTACTATTCTATGCAGAAATCGGGCTTTGAAGCATCATTAAAACCACAGAAAAGACCCACTGCTGGACACAGGAAAGGAATCAGAAAGTGAGACCAAATATTTCCTCATTTTAATTTCCTTTTAGCACAATACCCAGGGGAGTAATGTACTACAGTGTTCAAAATGTCGACATCCTTATTGCTTATGACTCATTCTTCCATTGTAGGTGGGGTATTGTGTTCATGCTCTGCCTCATGGTTGCTATTCCAGTGTTCATTTTGAAGTTTGTTCCACCTCCAAAAATCACAGTTCGTGATGGAAACTCCACCCACAAAGAGAGACAGTGGCCACATATATATGAAGGACCAGACATTGAACAAATCATTTTGTTTGTCCTGTCCTCCTTTATTCAGGTGTGTACGCATTAAGACTATGTGATTACTGTGTACCTTGCCCTTGGGTTTGGAATGTTAATTATTAGACTCTCCCTATGTTATCATATTTTGTCTAGATCAAAGGTCAGAGGTCCTAGAATAATATTTATATATATCGGTTCAGAGTATAAGCAATGATTATGGTAAATGCCAGTGGCAGATCATTGGTATTCCTGCATGTGGGAGGAAAGCAGATGGTTAAGTGAAAGTTCCATTCCTGTTCCACTAATACACCCCTCATACCTACAGGTGGTTGGTGGTTATCCCTTCTACAAGTCAGCCATCAAGGCCCTCATCCATGGTGGGCTAGGAATGGATCTACTTATTGTGCTGGCTACCACCATAGCCTATGTATACTCAGTGGTGGTTCTCATTCTGGACACAGTGCAAGATGTGAATTATGACCTCTTCTTTGACTCTGGACCTTTACTGCTCACTTTCATTTCTTTTGGTCGTCTTCTTGAACACATTGCAAAAGTGAGTGAATATGAATATTCATCTAATGCTATGATTAATGTATGACATACTAAGCAATAAGCAGATTGGTTCAACTGGTATACATTACTTACAACAGGGTAAAACAGGTGATGCTCTTTCAAAGCTACTGTCTCTGCAAGCAACAGAAGCTGTTTTGGTCCAAACTGACACATATGGGAGAGTAACAAGGTATACATCATTTTTGTTGTGTAGCACTTGAGATTAAGGGCTTGCAAATTACAATGGTACTTTGATCACTGATAACTCTGGACCCAGGTGTCATTGCATGGAACCAAAGTTATACATGTGACTACACATGGTCCAGTAAAGCTAAGCTTCACTTCTAGACTTTGGTTATTCCTCCTATAGTCTGACTGGCACAAACAGCTCAGTGCTGACTGCTATATTATATTCTTTGATTGGCATGGCGAGCAGAGTGAGCCCATCTAGATGTGTCAATGGGCCGATTTTTCTATATATTTATTTATATGTTTGTGATGGGCATTATAGAAACCGTAATGTTATTATTTCTAATTTTACACTAGGTGGGCTCGATCCTCTCGCCAAAAATGCGCTGCATTTACCTAGCATATCATGAGTAATTAATTAGGTAGCTACACCCTTCAGATACAATAAACAATGCTAACACTAGTGCCTATCTATTTGTGACCTTTATGCTGATATTCTTTCCATTTTAGTGAGCAAAGGATAGCTGTTGAACTATTACAGTGTGGTGATCTACTGAAAGTAGTTCCTGGTGAAAAAATACCTGTGGATGGGGTGGTAATTGAGGGGATGTCCCTAGTAGATGAAGCTCTAATTACAGGAGAATCCATGCCAATAGCAAAGGGTGTTGATGACCATGTGATTGGTGGTACAGTCAATCAGAATGGAGCTCTAATTATAAAGGCTACTCATGTTGGTGGAGACACAATGTTGTCTCAGATTGTGACCCTTATCCAGGATGTGCAGACCTCCAAGGTATCACTGCACCAATGTGTAAACTATACTAGAGTTATTGAGGATGTAGGGATGAGGACAGTGCCAAAAGTCATAGAAACAAGATGCAGTGACGATGGCATGAGAAATTAGGAGCAGTATGAAGGGGACAATATATTAGTATGTGTAATCCCATAATAAAGATTAGGGAGGGGTTACAAATGTTATTATACATGCCCATCCCCTGGCTATGCATTCATACCAATTCTTATTTCTCATGCCATCCTATATATACTGCATCTTTTTTTGGCACTGCCAGCCCTATTACTTACATACATCCTCAATAAATGTTTTACTCGTGTTTCACTGGTCCTTCATTGCATACTTTAGTCTTACCCATGTGAGTCACACCCCTTTACTCCTCACAGTCACATGTACAAAACCACATGTGCATAGAAATGGTGTTTTTTTGATTATATATACTATTCTCAAATAGCTTTACTATGCAGGAAAGGTCCTATATACGAAGGAAACGTTCCGTACAAAAATGAAGGTTAAATACTGGTACCATTTGTGAGAGAGGCTACTCTAACTGAAGATTAGAGGCAATTGTATGCAGTGTTTTGGCCTACTTTGAAAGCCTTATCATGTATATATAGAAACATCGATCCATAGGCCGTGTTGCATCTAACTTATAAAAGCTGCATTCTGGAGTTCTGAGTGGTTGCATATGTTCAGCGCCAACCATACACAGAGAGTCTACCAAATGTCTTATATATGACTGTGTACACTTGCCTTGTGCTGGGCACTTACACACTTACACACGCATGACATACAGCTACACGTTATACAGCAATAGTCATGAATGTGCACTAATTACATGTGCATAAAGGTTATATATACCACTCACAAGTTATTACACACATACGTACATTAAATACACAGTATCAAGCTAGCATAGTGTTGTCATCTACATAGCTACTGTCAAGTAGGCTGTCCAATGGTACATCTGGCCTCATTGCAATGTAGATTGGACTCTTGCCTAAAGTGTGCTTATAAAACTCCCTCACAATACGTGGCACTACATAGTACGTCTCATTTGACTCTTGGTATGGTATAATCATTGAATGCTTTAAGAGTTCATTCAAGCAGAAAAGGTTATCGGACCACATTGGCATGCTATAAGAAGGGGTACTTGTGATAAACCAGTAGCTCCATTTACGGCAGTCTCTCGATGGAGTTATTTGTCTGTATGTAATATAGATAGAAGACTCAGCCTTGTGCTTTTGGTGGGGTGCAAGCATATCAATGTGGTTTTGGTATCTGAGTTGGTTGTACATCAATTCGGGGTTAATCAATAACTGCAGTTTTAGTTCAGTACCTATTGCTCTTAAGGAATAGGGAACATTCTCAACCTCTTGAGTGATGCCTGCTAGCATTTCACCATCATCAAGTGGAACTCCAAGCTGCACAAGGAACTCTATAGCAGAATCAGTGCTAAGGCTAGATAAAAAGTACACTTCAAAATTAGCATTGAGGAAAGGAGCCAGTCGCCGACTTGTAGTTAGCAACTTGAGTAGTGGAGAAAAAAGCTGAATGGTATTTTCAAGGAATTCTTGGAAGTGGAGGTCATTCTCTGCTGAGGAGAACATTGCATCACAGTTATCAAGGATCAGTAAAGTATTCGAAGTCATTTGCTTTGCTAGCACTGGTAATTGAATATTATCAGAAGGATTGCTACCAGTAGCTAAAGCAAGATGCCAAGTAATTGTATCATCGAACAGTACAGCATCACTTACTTCTATTAGATCAATGAACTGGACAGATATTTCATTAAGAGCAATTCTGTTCCCAATCTCTTTTGCCAATTCTGATTTGCCATATCCAAATGGTGCAACTAGGCTGACTGCATTAACTGGTGAACTCTCGTAATCCAACAGCATCATTATGTCATTGCATTCTGCCTCGCGTCCCACAAAAGGTGTAAATGGCAGTGGTACTAGAGTTGAATTAAAATACTTGACTTCCTCCTGATGAGTTGTTTCATTCATCTTTGTAATGAAATAGGCAAGTAAGAGTGCAATTGGCACCAGTAGCACAGCAGAAAGAAAATATATACCACCTGCATGTGTACATGCACATTATGTGTATAGGTCCTAAAATATCACGGCATTGTCTTACTTGAAGAATGTATGTTTTGTACATACTCTTCCAAAAGTCCCCTTGTTAAGACATTCCCCTGCTTTAAGTGCCAGGAAAGGACACTTTCAAGACACCGCTGAGACATATCTGGGTAATGAGCATTGTCACTCTGTATCATGTTCAACACAGAATGTGGCACGCCCAGTCTGATCCCTATACTTCTCCAATGTGATGCATGATGGCTGAGTAGGTTAACTAGTTCCCTTAGTTCTAGTGAAGGCTCTGAAGAACAGAAAACAAGATAACCATGTATATAAGACTGGTAGTTATCAACAGTTAAGCATTAGGAGCAATGCATACACAGTGCACTGACACTAATTTTGTTGCCACACAGTCACACTGATTGTGGGCGGCCGATATAGTCAAGCTATAACTGACTTTACACCATCAAGTTACGTCCTAGCTTGCCTCACTGAGACCCAGATCATTTTACAACCTGTGCTTTTGTACGAACAAGAACTATCTCTCTACCGACGGAGTCTGTACGCCTTGTAGCGCCGGCTTTCGCGTGTCAATATAATGGAAGTAGCCCATAGTGGTCACAACCGTCGGTAGAAACCATGCAGTAGAATTAACACCACCTGGAGTATGCCTGTGCTTGACTCTGGCTACTCATAATGACTTAGAACCCCAGGTGAGGACACAACTGTACTAACCTTCCATATTCCGTGTAGAGTAGGCGCGGTGTATGCGCTATGCATAAGCATGGCCACGCTACTAGTCGCGCCCCGCCCCCTTGCTCGCACGCGTAGCCGTACGCGCGAGCTAATTCTGACACTGGCGCTCGCACGCGATGGTGGTATCGAAGTGAACAAACCTGCCCCGTGGAAATGCTAATGTCCCAGTACCTTGCATGATGCTCACATAATACACGCACGTAACTCAAATTACTGTTCTATTTTTAGGCACCAATCCAACGAATTGCTGATAAAATAGCCGGGGTGTTTGTACCACTGATCCTAACCCTCTCTACTGTGACCTTCATTGGCTGGCTCATTGCAGTGGAGGTTTGCCCTCTCCTGTATAAGGATGAGGAGGTAAGCTTATAACTCTAGGCAGAGGAGGGTTCGAAGGGATCAATAAACTGAGAGTGGGATTCCATATCCCAGTCTCTAGCTGTTACTGTTAATAACATATTGCATGGAAGAGCAGCTATATTAGCCATGGGCCACAAAAATTCCCCCCCCCCCCCCAACCCATAACCCTTCAGCTGTTTGTAGCCCCCAACATCATGGATCCACCACTGTGAATGACACTAAATATCTACATTATAGGCTATCACCAAGGCCCACTTCCTTTCCTATTTTATTATGCAGGAGCAAAACTCTACTTGGCACAATACATCAGTTAGCAATTCATCATCACCATCAAGCCATCACTGCAATGATTACAGAATTGATAAAGCCTTCAGATATGCAATCTCTGTCCTGGTGATTGCATGTCCATGTGCTCTGGGTCTAGCCACACCAACTGCAGTTATGGTAGGAACTGGAATTGGAGCTCAGAGTGGAGTGCTAATCAAAGGCGGAGAGCCACTAGAGAACAGTTATAAGGTGTGTACATGTAATGTGAATATACCCCTTGCATATGTGCATGTAATTTGACCATGCAGGTGAAGGTAGTAGTCTTTGATAAGACAGGTACACTCACCTATGGCAGACCCACAGTTGTCCAGGTTCTTATGTTTGTTAGCAAGTCAGTGTGCCCTACTCAACTATTCACTGCCATACTTGGAATAGCCGAAAGTCGCAGCGAACATCCTCTTGGAGTGGCCATTGCAAACTTCGCTACTCAGGTATTAATGATAGTCGTGAACGGTGTAAATTAGAAGTCAAATAACACATGTGTGGGTGTTTATGTGTGATTATCATGTAGGTATACAACATAAAAACCACCAGAACTGCTATAGTTAGGATACCCTTGATTAGTGACATAATCAAGGTGTGTCAAAATATATTTCACAGGAGTTGGGGCGTGATCCTGTTGGTGATGTGTCTGACTTCATCACTGAACCAGGGCTGGGTTTAAACTGTACAGTGAGGGGAGTTGAAATTGTCAGTCAAGAAAAAGATATCAAGAGTGCCATAATAACCAGGTAAGGCCTTACCTCATAGGCATCGGAACCAGGGAGAGGGCTCTGGGGTCTGCAGCCCCCCAATGTTTTATGGTCAACAAACCAGCCCCCCCAATATTATGTACACATTTTCTGCCATGTGTATGCGCAAAAGACCACGCCTCAGTGCTCTAAAGCATGTGAGGGCCTACAATGAAGAGGTAGCAAACATTGTTACATGAAAGTTGGGCACAACACTTGTGCTGTAGTAGTAGAGTAGAACAGATGTAATAGATGTAATACAAGTATATAGCTAGTTTGTTTGCAAATACAAGTGAGAAGACTTCATTTCTTTTGGAAAGATGTAACATTTTATTCATTTGTTGTTGCAATAGCTATAGCCCCCTCCCCCCCCAATATATATAAGGCATTCCTATGCCTATGTTACCTGGTAGATGAACTTTTTTGTATTCTCATAAATCACTATCCATCCAACAGATCAAAATGCATAGACTGTGATGTGTCCTTTACTGGGGGAAACCAAACTTATAATGTACGTAAGTTATGCATAGAAAGTATATTGTAAGGTTGATACAGTGATGGTAGTGCCACAAAATAGAAACAAGGTGCAGTATGCAGGCAAAGCAGGTAAGGGGTGATGACATGCAACATGCATAACCTCATATCCCTGCATCATGGTTAAACATGTTATTAACCCTCGGCGCGCATGTGCAGTAGAGTTACTGTAGTTGGGTCTGTCTGTCTGTCTGTCTGTCTGTTAAGTCACATCTCACCTCTGGAGTGTCTGTTCATCCTGAAAATACTGTCATGTACTCAGCAACAAACGAAGGTAAAAAAATATGTGCGGTTTTCTCTGAAACTGCTCTCTTGCAGAGATCCAGTACTCCCTCCATTGAAAGCCATACATATGGTCGGAAGGCAAATGCAAGGGATGGGCATGCAACAGTCATAACATGCATAACCACATAATGGAAAGATGTAGGGGGGTACGCATGTTATGATTGTTGCATGCCCATCCATTGCATTTGCCTTCATGCTGCTCCTTATTTCTCATGCCATCATCACTAGTTTTTCCTGCATATACTGCATCTTGTTCCTGTACCTCTTTAGCATTGTCATTCCTACATCCGTTAACATTTTAATGAAATGTTTTTACACTTTATAATACAGATATAGTTACTGTAGAAAGTACTAATTAGCTACATTGCTATTATATCCCCGTTAAGGTTCTGATTGGTAATCGGACATGGATGGTTCGGAATGGAATTGATGTAACTCCAGAAATAGAACAACAGATGATATACCATGAGGAGAGAGGACGGACTGTAGTACTCACTGCCTTCAACAGTGAGTTGCAGATAGAGTGCTGGTAACATATATGTAGAGATGGATCAGGTTCAAAGGTGGTATTTGCATGCAAGGGTGCAGTCTGAGTTGATAATCTGCTGGTATAATTATTAGGAGAATGCAAAGCATTTGTGGGCAAGCGCAATGAGCAGAAGGGGCAAGGCGGGCTATGTTTGCGTGTTGTGCAAAGACCCATGCACACTGACCAGTTGATTGGTTGGTGACATATAAACATACATACACAAAATTGGCATTGAGTTCACTAGTACGGCCCGGGCTTGTTGTGCTCGCCCAATTAATGATTCTGACTACTTGGTTAACTTTTGTTACCATGTACAGAGCTTCTGTGTGGTATGGTGGTGATTGCAGACCAGGTGAAGCCAGAGGCCAGAGTGACAGTACATGAACTTCATAAAATGGGACTCAGAGTATGTATGTTAACAGGAGACAACCGTAGGACTGCTGAAGCTATTGCACAAGAGGTGAAAGTTGATTTAACAGGCAACCTTAGTCTTTGATACTACAAAATTATGTACTCAGTCTACACAAATATATATGCTTTATGCTTTTAGAATTCCCAATAGGAACAAAATTCGATAAATTACTGCAGATTGGTATACTGGAAGAAGATGTAACTGCTGAAGTTCTACCATCACACAAGAAGACTCAGGTGGAGACTTTGCAGACTGGAAAAGTGAAGGTATTTGTTATCAGAGAGTCTGCAAAGGCCGGTAATGGCATGTAACAATAGCAACATGCCTACCCCATATCTCTACATATGTATTAACAGAGTTATGCATGTTTTTATTGCTACATGTCATCATCCCCTACCTTTGCCTGAATACTGCATCTTGTTTCTCTGGTTTTTTTGGCACTATACCATCCCTACATCCTTCAACATTTTAATTCTTGTTTCAATATAAATGCACAAGTATCATCAATCTGTTTTTTACACTTAGGTTGCAATGGTTGGAGATGGTATAAATGACTCGCCTGCTCTAGCACAAGCTGATGTGGGCATAGCTATTGGAACCGGTACAGACGTAGCTGTAGAGGCAGCTGATGTTGTACTTATTAAGGTATGAACGTACAATGAAGTTAAATATAGAAAATATTTTGCCAAAGCAGGAGGCTTCAGGAAGACCATGCACACTAGTATAGTTAGGAGATGTTGACTCGTCTCACTGGTTCAGCTATGGGATTCACTGGACAAGACACACCTGTCTTTAATAATTATCCCCTCACCACAGACGCAGAACATACCTTCTTAACCAATTATCATACACTTAAAGTATATAAGCAAGTTTGTCAACACCATAAATATGCATTAGCCCATTCCTATATGTCCTTTTAACTTGTACTACTGAACAATATTAATCCAAACTTCAGATGTAGAGGTGCATGGTCAAGCATGTTATATACCATGCTGCTTTGAATTTCTCACTTCTATCTTAATGTGAGCAGGTTTGTGTACTGTTTCTCTGGTTAGGAACTATTAATATCAAGATTACTACAAATCAATGTATAATATACATGTAAATAATATACATGTAAACACATGCATATATATATGATAATCATTGCTTCATTTTCCTGCATGATTTAGAATGATCTGACTGATGTAGTGGTTGCTATTGACCTATCACAGAGAACGGTTAGAAAGATTCGCATGAATTTCATATGGGCAGTCCTCTACAATGCCATAGGTTGGTTTAATTTATATTACACCTGTCACAACTCACTGTATATGGCCTTCTTAAACAACTTTAATCTTTAACACTAGTCAACAACAAAAAATAAATAAAGCCAAACGTTTCGACAGCAACCAGGCTGTCCTCTTGACCTTCCCTGGTCAAGCTAATATCTTTACTATTGTATATGGCCTTGATTGAAACCTCTACTCACCTCAATTGAGGACACCTATCTTGTTGTAAATATGAAAAGACGTCACTCACAACACTTACTATGTATACTGTCAGGTTGGCAATAGAGAGATTCAACCATTTATACTCTCTTAATCAGAGAGTCAGTAGACTCTCTATGTAGGGATGGCGTCGACACACCCATTAAGCCTTAACAAATGTAAAGAATCAGAACTCTCAAACGCGGCAGCTATAAGCCCTTTTAGAAACATAACGTGGCCTACGAGTGTCTCTAGATGCGGTAACACTCTCAAATGTGGTAAAATGCACCGCTACAATGACATACGTGAAAGTGCTAAAGCCCTAATTTCTCCATCTTCTTCTTCAATAGACAGGCATAACTCAAAATCGTATTTATCTTCATTTCTGCCGGCGCAGTGCCTTTGACCAAAATATCTTTAGAAAGCGCAACTAAGAGCCACACCCTCTTGTACCTTGCACCTCCCTGTTGTACGCCATTTTTTTGTGTGCTCGCAATATAGTGTGCATACATACTTTGACTATATCAGAGATTTGAACCGGTAAAACTATCTATGTAGGTAGGGATGGTGCCGACACACTCATAAAGCCTTAACATATTGACCAGCGCAGAAAGGTGCTGTTATAAGCCTTTATATACACATAATATGGCATACAACTGTTTCTATACAACAAAAAACCAGTGAAACAAGAGAGTAAAAAAACATTTTCATTAAAATGTTGAAGGATGTAGGGATGACAGTGCTAAAAAATAGACCAACAAGTGCAGTATATATGCAGCAAAACAGGGGATGAGGGCAGTATATATGCAGCAAGACGGGGGATGAGGGCATGCAACAATCCCTGTCTTGCTGCATATATGCTGCCCTCATCCCCTGTCTTACTGCATATATACTGCATTTGTTGCTCTACTTTTTGGCACTTTCATCCCCACTTCCTTCAACATTTTGATGAAAATGTTTTTACTCTCTTGTTTCACTGGTTTTATGCATAGCATCAAGCCATAAGCCATAAAGTGAAGGAATGGTATGTGTATATTTGCAGGTGTTCCTATTGCAGCTGGAGCTTTGGTGCCTATAGGAGTGGATCTAGCTCCCTGGATGGCGGCAGCAGCCATGGCTTTTAGCTCTGTCTCTGTCATTTTCAATTCACTCCTCCTCAAATGTGTCTGGTTAGTTAATATAACCACTTTAGGTCATTGCTACTACCCTCATACAAGAGTATAACATTTTCAATAAATTTTGAAATATAAAGCACTAATGTGCAAACCCTCAGCACACATATTAATCTTATCAGTGGAGGGGGAAAATGGCCAACTCGCATAGTAGCTGCATGTACAATGCTGATAGTACTCTGGCTCTGCAATGGAGAAGTTTCAGAGAAAATCCCACAAATTTTTCACCCTGTAAGTTGTGTCATTTTAAACTTACTACAAGCAAGTTTAAGCACGGACAAACGAACAGAAAGACAAACCCAACTAATGTACCGTCGCTGTGCATGCGTGCCGAGGGTAATGATGAAGGGATGACAGTGCCAAAAATCAGAAAGTGCAGTATATATGCAGTTTCTCTGATTTTTGGCACTTTCATTCCTGCATCCTTTAACAGTTTGATGAAAATGTTTTAACTCTTGTTTCATAGTTTTTTGTTGTATACTCTCTCTTGCAAATACAATACTCATTCATGTGTGTGAGTCTCACAACTTGCTGCTCATGGTCACATGATACAATGTGAGTAATAATGAGGAAATGGCATTCACCTACATGGAAGTGCAAGTATATTGTAGCTTTACTTTTCAAAGAGGGGCCTACAGAGATTCTGTTGGTGAAAGATACTGTGCATGAGAATAAAAAGCAGTATGTAAATACTTGTATCAATGGCTGTTTGAAGAAGAAGATGGAGAAATCAGGGTTTTAGCAATTTCACGTTTGCCATTGCAGCAGTGTATTTTACACACTTTGGGGTTTTGTCATGTATAGTAACTATGTTATATTTCTAAAAAGGCTTATACCTGCCATGTTCTAGAATTCTGGGTCATTACATTTGAGCTAGTGGGTGTGTTATTAACACCATCCCTACATAACCCTTCGATAATATTTTGTAATGAAGTTGTACACCAGTCTGCCTGCCCTTCACTGAAATTCCCATTTACAGTTACCAACCACGAAGAATTGGATTACAAACAGAATCACTCATCAGTGACTCTTCTTCACTTGAAAAGAACAGTGACCAACAGCAGTACAGTCCATCACCATCAGTGAAACTCAGGCATAGTGTCAGCAATCTGTCTAGCACGTTTAGTACCAGTGATGTTGGAGAGAGAGACCCCCTCATTAGTACTAAATATAAGAGAAAGAGACAAGGAAGGAAGAGTGGAAGTGGAGGAGGCTTAGAGGAAAATGGGATTGATATTACACAAAACTCAGCTGATACTGTGTATGGCTCAACTATGATATAGTGTTAATGACATGAACCATTGTGTGTATACCTTTGTGTGTCACTTGTGCAGTTATTGAGATATATATAATGCTATATAGTGAATTATGGTTTGAAATTATTACTTTACTTTCTTTTATCAACTCTGCAGATGTTTCATATGCATGTGTTCTTCTAGTAATATATATGTCATAAGCCTACGACATCGCTACTCTCACTCATGGTACTAGCCTAGCTATGCAAGTTATTCCTTTATCTGTGGGCTGGGCATGCCTATACCTATGTACATGTGTTGAGATATATATACATCAGTTGCTTTCCATATCTTAGTTTGTGGAGTTCTGTAGAGGTTGTATATAATAGACGGAAAAATACACCTGTTGAATCGAAATTCAGGCCAATCTCTCTGTTATGTGTGCTTATCACATGATCAATGATAGACATTGATATAGTATATATGTATACCAGGTGAGTGAGGATACGTGGCAGATGAATATAGGTCCAGTTGTGGAGAAAGCACATTTCCACAACTCTGTACTTCTTGTGCCTCATATATACAAACATTGAATATTATAACCAATGTATCAACAAACACAGATTCATCATGATTGCTGAGTAACATCTTAGCAGTCACCCTTTGGCTTCAAAGGTATGCATGATCCCTTTTCTTCTACCATCCCATCCAACATATCCCATCCGACATTATATCAAGTTTTTAGACAACAATCCTTTTATAAGAGTATTAAAATATTAAAGGATGATACAGGAATGATACAAACAAATGCAGTTATATTATATGCAGCAAGACAGGAGATAATTGCATGTAACATTGTATATAGGGAGGGGTTACGCATGTCTAATGACTCCCTGATATGTACAGCTTTATGTATTTGACGTGAGCCACTGATTCATGGCCCAATGATTCATGTATCCATATAATAATTATTATTTAGAGTCAATCTATAAGAGCGCTTTGCATTTAATCCTGTGATAAATATATGAGTGACAGTACATAATCTTATGCATGATTGTTTACATGACATAGATCATGAATGTAGTCTTTGTATTGTACTGAATGTGAATGAAAGCCAGAGTATTCAAATCAATCAGAAAAGTGACATCCTCCTTGGCTTGTTATTAGTGCCTGTGTTGCTGTTGATAGTAGTTATTTCTTCACTGCGGTTTCTAGGAGTAGGTATTGTTACTTGTGTGTTGCTGACATTCTTGTCAGAACTTTCATCTTGTTTTTCTGATGTTTTTTTCAAGAAGGTAGGAAGTGATTTGCTTATGCTCCTCTTCGGGAGCAGGAATGAGCTGACCTGTTTCAGTCCACTGCTGGTATGCGATTTCGTCAGAGCTTGACTAAACTTTCGAAAAACCCTTGTAGGTTGTGAGACATGTGTTGTGTTGGCTTTAATTTGGGGTGTGCTTGAAACAGAAACAGGGACAGTTTTAATAGTAGTCTGAGTCTTGTTCACAGCATCATTAGATGCAGTGCCCTGAAGAATGACATTAGCTGCAGATGTTATAGTGTCTCGAACTATTTCACTTCCAGTAACAGCCGTAGTGTCCTGAGTAACGGAGGAAGAAGTAGTGGCCTGAAAACCTGCACTTGGTTCAGCTGATACACTATCCTGAACAGCTTCCATTTCTGCATTAATATTCTGAACATCTCTGTTCCTGTAATCTGCTGATGATGTGTCCTCAACAGCCTCACTCTCTATATCAGCAGTAACATTAGCAGGTTCACTCTTCTTGATGGCTTTGTGGGTACTGTCTTGAATGTCCTGGGTCTCAGCACCATCTGATACAATGTCTGCAGTTGTTGTAGTGTCATTGTTTTCAGTTTCATCCAGTGGAGCACTCCGAGCAGCTCCACTATCTGGTTCATTTTCTGTATTACTTTTGGAATTAGCTGATGATATGTTCTCAGCAGCCTCACTCTCTATGTGAGTTATCCTTGCAGATTCAGTCTTCTCAATAGCAGTATTATCTTGAATTTCCTTCTCAGCACCATCTGATAGAGTTTCAATGTCCAATTTAGCTGCTGTAGTATCTTGAGTCGTAGTGTCATTCAGTGTACTCTGAGCAGCTCTATTATCTGACTCAGCTCTTTCAGTGTGCAACACTATTTTGTCATCAGATGTAGTATCCTGAGTATCTTCACTGTCTGGGTCAACTTCATACCCTGGTGCAGTGTCCTTAATAGTGTCAGTGTCTAGGGCAGTGGTAGTGTTCTGAAGATCTTCAATTTCAGCTGCATCTGATACAGTTTCCTTAGTGTCATGGTCAGCATCCTGAACAGCAGTGTTGCTCATTGCAATGTCCTGAATTGCTACACATGGACTCCCTGAGTCAGTTACTGCAATGCCCTCATTCTTAGAGTCACATGGTTCAGTATCTGTTACTGCGTCTTGAGCAGGTTTGATATCAACATCATCTGTTTTAGTGTCTGTGGCAGCTTTGCTCTTCAGGTCAACTGTGTCCGGAACATTTTTGCTATCCAGGTCAGCTGCTGTGTACTCAATGTTATTATTTTCTTTGCTATCCAGGTCAGTTTCTTTTTCCTGAGCTACCTTATTCTCACTGTAACCCATTTCAGTGTCCTTGGCAGCTTTGCTATCGACGTTACTTGCTGCTGCGTCCTGAATGCCTTTGTTTTCAGATTCACTTGCTTGAGCAGTTTCACTATCCAGATCAGTTGCTGTGTCTTGAATGTTTTTGTTTTCTTCACTATCCAGGTCAGCTCTACCTGCTGTGTCCTCAATGACCAGGTCAGCTGCTGTGTTCTCAATGTCTTCGTTTTCTTCATTTTTCAGGTCAGCTGCTTGGTCATCAATGTCTTTGTTTTCTTCACTATCCAGGTTAGCTGCTTGGTTATCAATGTCTTTGTTTTCATTGCTCTCCAAGTCAGCTGCTTGGTCATCAATGCCTTTGTTTTCTTCGCTATCCAGGTTAGCTGCTTGGTTGTCAATGTCTTTGTTTTCTTTGCTCTCCAAGTCAGCTGCTTGGTCATCAATGTCTTTGTTTTCTTCGCTATCCAGGTTAGCTGCTTGGTTGTCAATGTCTTTGTTTTCTTTGCTCTCCAAGTCAGCTGCTTGGTCATCAATGCCTTTGATTTCTTCGCTATCCAGGTTAGCTGCTTGGTCATCAGTGTCTTTGTTTTCTTCGCTCTCCAAGTCAGCTGCTTGGTCATCAATGTCTTCGTTTTCTTCGCTATCCAGGTTAGCTGCTTGGTCATCAATGTCTTTGTTTTCTTCGCTATCCAGGTTAGCTGCTTGGTTATCAATGTCTTTGTTTTCTTTGCTATCCAGGCATGCTTCTTTTTCCTGAATGGCTTCATTATCACTGTAACTAATTCCAGTGTCCTGAACTGTGTTCTGAATGTCTTTGTTTTTAGATTCAGTGGCCTGAGCAGCTTCACTGTCCAGATCAGCTCTTGTGTCAATGTCCTGAGCAGCTTCACTGTCCAGATCAGCTCTTGTGTCAATGTCCTGAGCAGCTTCACTGTCCAGATCAGCTCTTGTGTCAATGTCCTGAGCAGCTTCACTGTCCAGTTCAGATACTTTTCCCACAATATCATTTGCAGTGTCATTTTTCTGCTGAGTAGCTTCACTCTCTAAGTTACGTGTTGTGTCCTGAACAATTTCTTTGGGCTCATCAATTTCAGTGTCCTGAGCACCTTTGATGACCAGGTCAATTTCTGTGTCCTGAATGACCTCATCAACAAATTGAGTTGCTTCACTTTCCATATCAGACACTTCGACTTCATTCACAGTTTTATCAATTTCAGTATTCTGGACAGCTTCACTGTCAAGATCTGGTACTGTGTCCTGAATGACTGTATTTGCAGTGTCATCTGTTTCATTGTTCTGTGGAGCTTTGCTGTTCATGTTAACTGCCATGTCCTGAACCACTTCTTTTTCAACATCACCCATTTCAATCTCCTGAGTAATGTCGTTCTCTTCAGCTCTAGCACCCTGAATGACAATCTCAGCACCATCCATTTCAATGTCCTGAGTGTCAGTTTCTGCAGATTCATTTATCTGAACAGCTTCACTCTCTAGGCCATCTGCATCCTGAATGTTTTTGTTCTCAGACTCGTTTAACTCTGTATCCATAGCAGCTTCACTGTCCAGGTCAGCTGCTGCATCCTGAATGACTTTGTTCTCAGTGCTCAACTCTGTGTCCATAGCAACCTCACTTTCCAGGTCAGCTGCTTTGTCCTGAAAAACATTTACTGTGTCACCAGTTTCAATGTCTTGAGCAGCTTTACTGGTTGAATCAGCTGCTGGTGTGGCCTGGATAACTTCGTTCTTTTCCATATCCTGAGCAGCTTTACTGGTTGGATCAGCTGCTGGTGTGGCCTGGATAGCTTCGTTCTTTTCCATATCCTGAGCAGCTTTACTGGTTGGATCAGCTGCTGGTGTGGCCTGGATAACTTCATTCTTTTCCATATCCTGAGCAGCTTTACTGGTTGGATCAGCTGCTGGCGTGGCCTCATTCTTTCCCATATCCTTAGCAGCTCTGCTGTCCAAGTCAGTTGTTTCCTGACTAACTTCATTCACAATGTCTCCAGTTTCAGTGTCCTCAGCAGCAAGATCAGCTGCTTTGGCTTCATTTGTGGCATCATCCATTTGAGTAGCTTCACTGTCCTGGTGAGAAGGTACATTGTCAATGACTTCACTTGCAGATTCATCCACTTCTGTATCCTGAGCAGCTATGTTTTCTTGGTCAGATGCTTTTTCCTGAATGGCTTGAGTTTCAGTGTCCTGAGCAGCACTTGGAGTGTCAGCAGTTTCAGTGTCCTGAACATCGAGGTCAACTGCTTCGTTGTTCGGTTCATTTGTAGTGTCATCCATTGCAGTGTTCTGAGCAGCAAAGTGAGCTGCTTCTGTATCATCATGATTCGTTTCATTTGTAGTATCATCCATTTCAGTGTCCTGAGGATCAAGGTCAGCTGCGTTACTGTGATTCCCATCATCCATTTCGGTGTCCTGAGCAACAAGGTCTGCTGCTTCATTGTGATTCCCGTCATCCATTTCGGTGTCCTGAGCAACAAGGTCAGCTGCTTCATTGTGATTATCGTCATCCATTTCAGTGTCCTGAGCAACAAGGTCAGCTGCTTCATTGTGATTATCGTCATCCATTTCAGTGTCCTGAGCATGAGTTTCAGTGTCGTGAGCAACCTTGCTGTCCAGGTCAGTTGCTGCTGTATCTTGAATGGCTTCATCCTCAGTATCACTAAATGCACTCTCCTTAGCTGCTTCATTGTCTGGGACAAAGGTGGCCTGGATATCTGCTGCACTTTCCTGTCCAGATTTGCTGTTTGAATCCGTTGTTGTCATGTCCTGAGTGATTTTGCTTTCAACATCACAAGACACAGTATCTTTAGCTGCTGTAGTCTCAACAAAAGCATCACATGCTGAAGTATCCACAGAAGCATCACTGTCAGGGGTAGCTGTGGTAGTGTGCTCAGTGATTTCATCTTCAGCATCAAATGCAGTAGTTTTCTGAGCAGCTTTGCTCTCTTGATTTGACATCTCGGCTTTTATTTCGGGAGCAGCTTCATATTCAGTGAGCATCGGAAGGAAGCGTTGAACCTTTTCCAAAAGCTGCTTCCTTTCTGGCCTTTTGTAGTTAGCTTCTGCCATTGTCTCCAAGATGTCGACATAGAGATTCAGCTTTGACAGAAGCTCACATTTCACTTTTTTCTGCTCAGACGCAAGGTAGATGCTCATGTTTTGCTGGTCGGCTGTGTTTCCACTGCTACTCTGGGGTGCCCGCAGTGAGTGCATGCTGAGTGGTGATGGCTTGCGCTTTAGTCGCCTACTGGGTGGTACATAGCTAGTCTCAGGCATCTGTCCTGCGTGAGCATTTTGATTCATTTCCATTTCCATTGCTCCATTTCCAAGATTGTACTCTGCCATATACTGAGGCTTCAGTAGCAAGGTTTGGGTTGAAACATTCTGAGAGACAAATATACATTTATGAATAATTCATACTATATACTATCGTGTATGTATGTGTATACTCACTGCTGTTTGAAGGGTGTGTTGCTCTTTAGATACCTCCTTGCTCTTGGGCTTGACCTGCTCTTCTTTCTGTAAACAAAGAAATTTGCAGTTCAAATTGCTACTATAGAATTATGCATATTATGATAATACCTGTATTGTCTTTCTCAGCTTGGCAGCTTGTTTTTTCATTTGTATGCCCTCAAGAACATCCTAAGACAGAATGACATACCAGTATGCTCATTGTCAAAATACAGTTTGTAGTGATAGCCTGCTTAGGGGCAGTGTGTAAACTAGAACAGGTTTACTGCACAGCCTTACTATAGCTTATTACTCCCATTTATGTACTATTGTAACATTAGCCTCACATCAGCAGCCCTTTCAATGGCAATCATTGAAGTGTTAGTTTCATGAACTGCTTTTATATCTGCAGTAAGAGTTGTCATTTCCTTTTCCATATCACGGATAGAATCAGTCAAATCTGCACGAGTTCTGTTCAGAAAGAAATATCACACATGACACAAAATGTGTCAAACCTAAGTTTCTTACTGTAGTGCTTTGCTATGGGCATCAATAGCTTTTTCCTTGGCCTCTTCTA
The DNA here is from genome assembly GCA_963970385.1 of Theonella swinhoei. Classification (NCBI taxonomy): domain Eukaryota; kingdom Metazoa; phylum Porifera; class Demospongiae; order Tetractinellida; family Theonellidae; genus Theonella; species Theonella swinhoei. Next base: position 3,052,234 of record OZ019960.1, on the reverse strand, counting down.
GAGCCTTGCCCTCCATTTTCATCATGATGTTGTTACATCTTATCTCTTCAGGAGTGTACTCAATCTTATCTGGGTCAACATCCTCATAAAGTGTAAAGGAGCTGGTCTCCAAGGTTTTCAGAGTTGTCGCCATAGAGCCTTCTCCACACAAACTTGGAGAGTAGGCAACAGAGATGGTTTCTGGGTCAACCTATAAATATATGCATAGGCACATGAAACATAGTATATTAGTCAAAAAGGTATTGTAAAACCCGTGTGTATGCTGATGCACCAAACAGATGTATTGTATAACATCTTTCTATACAAAGGTATAATACGCTTTTAGGCAGCACAAAATTAATTACCCTTTCCTCTATAGGTTCCAAGAATGGTGCCTCCCCAGATCCGAGACGCGGCTCCAATGACTCAGCAGCCGAGCCGTTGCCAGAATTTGTTCGGACAGAAGTGTCGTCCTTTGAAGCAGGGGGCAAGCCTCCTAACTTTCCCGCTCGTTTCACCTCGTTGTAACGCTGGCGGTTATGCTCTTCAAGAGTCTGTAGCTCCCTCAGTTTTTTTGAGATGCATCTACAGCTTCCGTCCAGCTCTTCGCGGGTTGGGTAGACGTACGAGTTGTCGGTTGCTTTTCGTACTCTCAGCATTTTGTTTCTCTTGAGAGAAGCAGGATTTGGCGGCTTTTTGGGAGGATGAGGAGTAGGAAGCTTTGTTTCCTTCTTATTGCGAGGCTTGTTCAGCGGTACCGATGGGAGGGGCTCACCCGCGTTCCCGCTTTGCATCATCGGCAAAACAGGAGAAGACATAACACGTTCCGTAGGCTTATTCACTTCAATTAGTGACAAATTTAGCTTCAAAACGCCTTTGATTCGACGGTAATAGTCACCACGAAAAAAGGCAGCCTTCTACGCAGAAAAATCTGACCAGAAGACACACGCGAGTCGCGTTACGCGTTTTTCATTGCGCAGCAATGAGCGTTCGCGCATGCGTATTTGGATAAACGTAAGCGTAATAAATTTATGTATCCACAAAAAAAATTTGGTTCAGTCACCAAAATGTCTGTTAGGGGCAGATTAGCGTTTTCCCATCAGGACAAGGGCTCTATTGTCATCGAGATTGGAAGAGTATACACCAAGTAAGTGTATATAACCAAACTAACTCATTAGGACCGTAAGCTTATATGAGAGTCCTAGGCAAAGAAAAGATATATAAGCTTTTAATAAGGCTCCAAGTGATGTGTTTTTTTTGTGTTAAAAGCGAAATCAAATTTGGTTTTATGTTTTTGTCTTCCTTTGTTGAAGGACTAACCTTCAACTGCTGTGAATTATCACCACGTTTGTGCGTTTTCTAATTAATGCGCACTTGAGTTGTATAGCCTCGCTAGCTTAAATTGCCGGAGCGTCTTACAAGACTGGGAGTTCATAGCTATAATTCTGAAATTCTATCGTTCTCTGGCAGGATTCTATGTGTATGCATGTATTAAATGGGATGTATGTGTAGTAAAACATGATTTTTGTGAGATTTGAACTCCAGTCACATCAATAAGAGTCATTCCATTCCATGTCCATTTGCCGTGTAATATATTGACCATGTGCATGTGTGCCTCTGTTCAGAGTTGGGATATCTGGAGAGCCTGCTCCTCGGCATGTCATCAGAAGTAGGGTGGAGATGAAGCCATATGGAGTAGTAAGTTACTATTTACATGTAATATGCTATACACCTGTACATACATGTACAATTTGTGCGAGAAAAGCCTGGTCTTATGAGAACATATACATGTATGTGTACATGTACGTCTGCAAATGTGCAGTGAACTCTCCGAATAACGGACACTTTGGTACAAGGCCTACTGTCCGTTATTCGGGTGGTGTCCTTTATTGAGGAATCATTGTGTGACCAAATTTCATGTTCCTTGTTCCAAGTTCCTTGTAAATATAATCTATAAGGGCCGCATGAATATGTCTCAAGTCTATGAGAGTACATCCAAACTTTAGTGGACAGAGAACTCACATAGCTATACTTTTACTAGATATGAATGTCGGCAGAGCGAGACAGAATTCTATTTAATGCCCTAATTTGCTGCACTTGCGCACAATTAGATGGCGGTGGCAGTTGTTGGGTGTGGTTAGTGCTAGCCCCATGGCCCATGTGCATTGTCCGTTATTCAGGGTAACTTCTGTATGGAGCTGGATCAGTCGGTGCAGTTCTCCTGTTCGTTGTTCGGAAATAAGAGATGCTATTTGGGTGTTTTTAATGTATGTATCTAATGGGAATTTGGCCGGGACATGAAGGGTCGTCCGTTATTTGGTGGAACTCCGCTATTCGGAGTGTCCATTAAAAGAGAGTTTACTGTATGTGTCCTTGTGCATTCACATACTTAATTTTACAAATACACACTAGCTACAGGATGTATGGGACCCCAAATACCTCCATAAAGAAGAGCTCTACCTCATCCTGTGTAGATTCCTGCAGACCATCTACCTCAAGTATGTCCATTAGCTAGATGTGAGAAACTACCTGCATTGCACGTGTTCTGCTTTAGGTGTGCTAATATTATTTGCTGTATGTCTGTCTCAGGTATCTGATGGTGAACTCCAAAGACTATCGTGTGGTGGTCGTGGAGCCACTGCTCTCCCCATCCTGCTTTAGAAACACTCTTGCAAGAGCCTTCTTCAACCATTTTTCTGTAAGTTATCAGCTGTCAGTAGACATGTGTACCTTGTTCTCCGGCCACCGCAGATTTGTTGTATGCATGGGTACATGTACCACTACACACAGACACGTGGTGTGTGTGTGTGTGTGTGTGTGTGTGCATGTGCGGGTGTAGTGTGGCTATAGAAACATCTGGCAAATATGTATATACATTGTACATGTACATGTAGGCCTGGGGTAGGGTAGAGTGGTCTGATCCATATCATGTCTACACTAAATGCATTGTGGCTAGTCCATCTACATGTGTATTTGAATATATACGTCATGTGTATGTACAATGAAGAAATATCAAAACCATACACACGTAAAAGGATATTTGGTATTTGGCAACAAACACTTATAAGAGGGTGAAGCATGTAGACATCATCGCTATTTTCTGTATACTTTTACTGCTGTCGAGCACTATATGTGATTCTTTACCCCATGTCTTCCCGCATTTTCACTGGTTCCTTGCCACACACATGCACAATGCATCCTGCAAACTGATGGTAGTAGTTATTATGTTTTGTACATGTATTATTATGAACTCAACAGGTTCCACATGTGGCCTTCATGTCTATTCCCCTGCTCTCTCTCTTCTCTCTTGGAAGGCAAACAGCTCTGGTGGTGGATATTGGCTGGCAGGAGACCACTGTATTGCCTGTATCCTTACTCCCTGAAACACACACACACACTGTATGTGCCTGTCTGATATTATGTTCACCTGATATTATGTTCACCCATACCCACATTACGTACATGTATGTATATACATGTACAGTTATAGGTGTATACTGTGCCGATGAGCCCCAAACAGCTGTCGGCCATTTGCCTACATGTAGTTTGTTCTGCACACAGTACATGTCCATGAGTGTGCATGTACATGTATAAATATCTATATACAGCAAAACTACATGTATCTGCGATATTTGTACTGAGTACTTGTATGTATCTTTCCTTGACATACGTGTTTATAGCTCTATGAAGGTATTCCTATAATGTCTGCATGGCAGAGCAGCAGTTATGCTGCAGAGTCTGTCCACAAGTGAGTCTGCACATGTACCTGTATATATACATGCCATGGCAACTCCACATACATGTACATGAACACACATTCCTAAGGTTGGAACCTCTGTTTTGAAAGCAAACCCTCAGTGCGAAATTGTCCACATACACATGAGGGGAACTCTGTCTCCTGTCTATAAGGTATATGGAGAATATACTGGCCCAGCCACATATGACAATCCAGACCTAGCCCTAGTACATAGGGGGGTTTCCTGTTTTTACAACCTGTTTTTGCTCATTATTGGCACTGTCATCCCTAAATACTCCTTAATAAAATGTCTTGTTTCACTGTTTTTTATACTGCATAGTAACCTATAGAACTTAGTGCTTTGTTTGAACGGTAGGCTTGGCTGAGTTTAAGCTACATGTACATGTGCATGTTTATTGTCACTAATTTGTAGATCCAACTCATTGTCTGGGTTTGGACTCAATATAAACTACACTCCTCTGCCACCAGAGACCCAGTATCACGAAAAAATTATACCTCTATTCCCCAGTATGTATTGATACATTTCCACATGCAAAGATTCAAGTTCATTGATTTTATGGTTATTGAGCTCAGGGGCAGGAGTGTTTATTTGTATTCAGAAGGGGCTCAAATGCTATCAATAACATGTCATTGATGTCTGAACACAGTGTTTCTACATGTATCTTTATGTTGAGTTTACCGTGCACATGTGTACATGTATGTACTGTTCACAGTGAGGTATTGCGGAGTATATTTGAGAAAGGAACTGCCAAGAATACAGAGACGTTGGAAGAGATGCCTGTTGCTACACTCAATAGTATGAACAATATTTGTAGGAGAGTTTTATACATAAAAACCATATGTACATATCAGGGCTACATTCAGGAATTGGTTCAAGGAGGAACAAAACACTATGCCTATGTAAGAATACAAGTTCCTATTTAATTTAATGGGGCAGATGTTACAAGGGCATCAGAAGGCAATTTTAAGTGTAGTGGCCAATGGTTGTGGTGGCGCTGGTATAAGCCTGCACCACTTTTATCAGCTCACATCACAAATTACACCAGGCTAGTATATAAGGGAGTGATTAGTGGCTAATACTTCAAGGCTATCTACTTCATATTAAGTCATGGAACTGTGGGACATTCCATGGAAGTTCCATGTGTACCAGATGGTAGAGTGAGATGGGATAGAATGGTGGGGTTGCAGTGTAACCCACATGTTACACCCTGTGTATATAGCACGCGCGACGACTTGCCACACATATAATATTTAATTCTTCTGAAATAAAAGTGTGCACACGAATGTTATATAGCCATGAAATAATTCATACGCATGCGCAAATGTCCTACCTATTACAAACACAATGTAAGTAATGTATGCATACACCAAGGTATAATAACTAACCATAACTTGAATACCTCACAGTTCCTCCCTCCTAAGAGAGAACTACTCTTTACTTATTGATACCGATCTGGAGGTTGTCGGTCTCGAGTGGAGCGTCTAAGTCCCATAGGCTCTGGTGGCTCCACTTGTGATTGTTCCTGTGTCTCTTGTTCAGTATGTTCTGTTCCACAATTGTTCGGAGTTGTCATTTGTTCGGCTGGAGCAGTCAACGGGTCATTGCTCTCGAAAGTACCAGATGAAGGTGTTGGTTGAGACTCCACCCTTATCTCTTCGGGCACCTCGGTATTCCTAACATGGTCCACATGGCGCCTCCAAATTCGGCCATCATCCAACTTTATCTTCACTGCTACCTCTCCCTCACACTCAAGGATTGTGCCAGGTAACCAACTTGCTCCTGCTGAAAAGTTTCGACCCATGACTCTATCTCCAGGTTGAAAAGTAACTCTGCGTGTCCCCTCTCTTCCCTTCTGCTCTCTCTGTCTCCTTTGTACTTTTTCTTTCGTGGTCGGGTAGAGGAGATCCAGATGTGTTCGCAGTCTTCGGCCCATCAGGAGCTCCGCTGGCGCAATACCGGTTGTTGTCTGGGGAGTAACTCGGTATTTGAACAGGAACCGAGCAAGTCTCACTTCTAATGTCCCTGTCAGCCTCTTTACTCCTCTTTTGACTGTCTGCACGGCTCGCTCTGCGAGCCCGTTTGAGGAAGGGTGGTATGGGGTAGAACGCAAGTGTTCCACTCCATTTTGTTTCAGGAACTCTTGGAACTCCACTGCTGTGAATGCTGGGCCATTATCAGACACAATCGTTTGGGGAAGACCGTGAGTGGCGAATGTTGAACGAAGTTTCTCGATTGTCACATTTGCTGAAGTAGATGAAACTATGTGTGCGTCTATCCACTTTGAGTGGGCATCAACAACAATCAGTAGAGTTTTTCCAAGCACTGGGCCTGCGTGGTCAATATGGAGGCGGCTCCACGGCTTCTCTGGCCATTCCCAAGGATGGAAACTTGCTTTTGGAGGCAACTTCTGGGTTTCCTGACACACCAGACACATCCTGACCTTTTTTTCCAACTCCTGATCGAGGCCAGGCCACCACACGTAGCTCCGAGCAAAACTCTTCATTCTCCTCATCCCTGGGTGACCCTCATGTATTTCCTCAATCACCTGTGAACGAAGCTGTGGTGGGACTACCACCCTCGTTCCCCAGAGCACACACCCATCTTCCACACTGAGCTCGTCTTTTCTCACGGCATACGGCTTGAGCTCGTCGCCCTCCGTCTCAGTCCATCCCTCCAGTACCAGTTTCCGTACTTTTGCCAGACATGGGTCACGGCCTGTCCAGGATCTGATCTGTGCTGCCGTTACCAGAGAGGAGTTCAGTCGCTCCATCAGTAGGACTGTGTCTGCAGGTTTTGGTGGGTCTTTAATCATTGTTGGCACAGGAAGTCGGCTGAGTCCATCTGCATTACCCAATTTCTCACCCGGGCGGTGAACAATAGTGTACTGGTAGCCCATCAAAGTAAGTGCCCACCTCTGGACTCGTGCTGAAGTGGTCTGTAATATGCCCCTTTTCTCCCCAAAAATGTACATTAGAGGCTTGTGGTCTGAGCAGATTGTGAATCGCCGTCCATATAGGTAGCGATGAAACCGTTTCACCCCATAGATGATCGCCAACGCCTCTTTGTCGATCTGGGCGTAGTTTCTCTCAGCTGGCGATAAAGTTCGAGAGGTGTATTCTATGGGACGCTCTGTCCCATCTTCCATGCGGTGGGCTAGGACTGCTCCTAGGCCGTATGGGGATGCGTCACAACTGAGAATGAGCTCTTTGTTGGGGTCGTAGTGGACCAACAATTTCGGAGACTTCAGCAGCTTCTTGGCTTTCTCAAACGCTTTGTCTTGGCTCTGCTTCCATCTCCAAGCTGCTCCCTTTCTCAACAACTCATACAGTGGAGCTAGAACTGTTGACAGGTTGTTCATGAACTTTCCATAGAAGTTCACTAGGCCCAGGAACGCTCGTAGTTCGGAAACGTTCGTTGGTCGAGGGGTTGCGTTGATGGTTCGAACTTTGTCGTTGGTCGGTTGGATGCCATTCTTATTGATCCGGTGCCCCAGGTAGATCACTTCTTCAGCCATAAACGTACATTTCTCTTTTTTCAATCTCATACCAGCTCTCTCCAGGCGCGATAACACCTCATCTAGAGTTCGTAGGTGTTCCGTGTCAGACATTCCAGTGATAAGGATGTCATCAATGTACACTGTGACATGGTCCAAGCCTTGGAGTAGGTTGTCCATTGTTCTCTGGAAGATTGCCGGAGCTGAAGTGATCCCAAAGGGCATCCGGGTGTATTCAAACAAACCCTTGTGTGTATTGATTACCAGATACTCCTTTGCCGAGTCGGCTAACTGCAACTGTAAATACGCGTGTGACAAGTCAAGTTTGGTAAAGGTAGTACCGCCCGACATTGCGGCGAAGATGTCCTCGCTCCGTGGGATCGGATGAGTGTCACAAATCATCGCCTTATTTGCTGAAACCTTATAGTCCCCGCATAGTCGTACCGAACCGTCCTTCTTGGGTACTGCTACTATCGGGGCTGCCCACTGGGAGAATTGTCGCGGTCGAATTATCCCCTCATGTTGTAGCCTTACGAGTTCATCTTCCACCTTTTTCTTGAGTGCAAATGGTACTGGCCGAGGTCTGTGAAAGGACGGTGGGACCTGTGGATCAACGTGGATCTCTGCCTTGGCACCCGTGATTGTGCCGAGCTCATTGGCGAACACTGATTTGTGCGATTCTAGAATGGCAGTTAGAGCGGGAGACTCCCTGATGTGGTATGTAGTCTTCCAATCTAGTCGTAGCTCGGTAAGCCAGTCCCTTCCGAGCAAACTTGGTCCATTTCCTTTCGTGACAATTAATGAGAGTTTCCGTTCTTGTCCATGATGCCGTACCATCACCTCGACCACCCCCATCACTGGTATCTCTTCCCCAGTGTACGTCTTAAGTTTTGCCCTTGACCGAGAGAGGGCAGGCTGCTCTGTCCCCCACGTCTCCCGGTAAGTGGCCTCACTGATAACTGAGAGGGTTGCCCCAGTGTCCACCTCCATTCGAATAGGTGTGTTATTGACAGTCAACATGATGTATATCGGATCATACTTGCTGTTTCGGAGTGGAAACATGGTGTAGAGAGAAGCTTCCTCATCTTCCAGCTCTGCTGTCACGGGTAATGTCTTCTGTGGTTTACCTCCTAGTCTACTTCTGCATACCTTGCGAAGGTGACCTTTCTTTCCACAGTGGTGGCAAATTGTTTCTCTGTGTCTACAAACAGCTGCCTTGTGGTGGCCACCGCACCTGTAGCAGTTTTGACAGCTGCCTTTCTTATCATACTTGTGGCTGGTTTTATGGACCTCCCCCTCCTTATCAGGCACCTCCTTGTCACCCGCACCCACACCTCCAGTCACGGTGAGTTCCGCTGCATCCCTGTCCGCCATCTCCATAGCCAGGGCTGTCTTGAGTGCCGAGTCGAAGTCCACGTCGACTTCAGATAGTAATCGTCGCTGGATGCGGGGGTCGTTCACGCCGCATATGAGGCGGTCGCGGAGCATCACATTCAGTGTGTCTCCAAATTCGCAGTCGATGGCGAGGTGTCGCAATTCAGCCACGTACTTCGCGATTGACTCTCCTTGTTTGCGAGTCCTCGAATTGAATTTGAACCGGTGGACCGCTACCCCTTGCTTTGGGTTGAAGTGGGTCTTCAGTGTCTCCACTACGTCTGCGTAACTGGTCTCTCTGGGTTTAGCCGGTGCTAGGAGATCGCGTAGGGTGTGATAAGTCTTCGCTCCACACACGCTCAAAAGCACGTCACGTCTCTGCGTTCCGTCCTCGATCTTGTTGGCCGCGAGGTAGAGTTCGACTCTCTCCACGTACGTTTCCCAGTCCTCCTCTGAGCTGTCAAACGGCCCAATCGATCCATGAGCAACTGTTGCCATCCGTATCCTCGTCGCCAATTTGTTACACCCTGTGTATATAGCACGCGCGACGACTTGCCACACATATAATATTTAATTCTTCTGAAATAAAAGTGTGCACACGAATGTTATATAGCCATGAAATAATTCATACGCATGCGCAAATGTCCTACCTATTACAAACACAATGTAAGTAATGTATGCATACACCAAGGTATAATAACTAACCATAACTTGAATACCTCACACCACAGGACTAGTTGGTAAAGGATGCACTTTGCCATACATACTACTCCCATCCTCACATCCTTTAATATTTTGATGATTATATATATGTATACATGTATTTATACATAACCCGTTTCTCCCTTTCTCTAGTTAAAGAACACATTGAGGCAGCTCTGGAAGACATCGTTGGTGAGTTGTAATACATGTACATGTGTATGTACATGTACTTGTTTAGTTGGTGAATGTACACCAGAAGTGACCTTTTCCTCCCTTCTACCTACACACAGTGTGTACATGTTTTGTACAACCACAAGACAATGAGAGAACGCCACCTAATGTGACATTCCCTCTCAATAGACAGTACACACTCTCCATCCATGGCAGTACTCGGTGAATGAATGAACATTGTTTGTCACAGTTTACATATACATGTCCATGTTCAGTTACTAGTTCAGTTGCACAACATCATTTACCTATTTGCATGTGTAAAGTTAACAGTGAATGTGTATGTGTGTATTTCAGAGACACATGTGCTGAAGTGTTGTTGGAGGATGATGGAGATGACCAGTCATTACCTGCGGCCATTTTGGATGCTCTTATGAAGGTACATGTACATAACATGGGTGTATACGCATGTTAAGGTTTGGTGCTACAACTAGTTATTTTATTGGGGTTCGAAAGTTACATCTCACAATAATTGCACACATGGAGGGAGAGCCTGGGGATATAAGCCAACTGACTTTGTGGGTTAACACTCTACACATACTTATGTAACTACATAATATGCTGATAAAAGGAATAGAGGCAAAGCTATTATCAGTCATAACTAGCTTCTCTAAAGATCATCAAATTGATACTAGATGGATTCATGTACATGTTTTTCAAGCCCAGCCAGCTGAGCTGCCTTGGTAGCTCAGTTGGCTAAGCTGCCTTGGTAGCTCAGTTGGCTAGAGCTACGCCTAGCAAGTGGACGGTCGTGGGTTCGAATCCCACCGAGGTAGTTTTTTCGTTGAAAAATAACTGCCTTGGGCGAGTTGTGTTGTGTTGTGTTGCCTTGTCTTTCTCTCTAAGCATCTCATGGATAATTAAGTCATGTATATACTTGGTTTGGTGTTTGGCGTCTTTGCTGGTTACATTATCGCGGCCTTCTCCTTCATACTGAGTTTGAGTTCACCAGTTTATCTGGTTTGAGGTGCTTTGGTTGCTTTGTATTGTATATGTGATTCGAGCCCAGCCTCGTACCCAGGCGTTCGGTGGGAGGGGAAAAAAGAACGCCTGGTAACTACTGTTTGCGCATGTGTGTAATTAAGCGGCTATTATTACGCAAGACTACGGCAGTGACCAATTTAATGGGTTGGGTTTCGGTAGTGACGTAAACATATAACTAATTGACGGCTTGTACGGTGCCACCGATGGCGGGCGCTTCCAGTATTTGTGGCTTATTTCGAGATGTGGTAGCTGCTAACAGAGCGTAGCAGGCATCTGGCATCATTGGGCCTCAAGAATAACTTTACTGCTTTGCCTCCATGCTACTAGCAACTACGGTCTCTCCTGCTAATGGCTTCTCAGCCTTCGAAAAGCTTATGAAACGACTTAGGAAGAGCTACGTTAACTGTGCTACCTGTAGGCTACTCACAGAATGGCTATTCCAAAAAAGGAAATTTACGTCATCATTACACGGAAGATTACAAGAGTATCCAATTTTCCCAGAATTCTGGGAAATTACACGCATGCGCAAACAGTAGTTACCAGGCGTTCCTTTTTCCCCTCCCACCGAACGCCTGGGTATGAGGCTAAGTTGGTAAGAGCTACGCCTAGCAAGCGGATGGTCGTGGGTTCGAGTCCCACCCGAGGTAGTTTTTTCTTTGAAAAATAACTGCCTTGGGCGAGTTGTGTTGTGTTGCTTTGTCTTTCTGTTGTGTTGCCTTGTCTTTCTTTCTCTCTAAGCATCTCATGGATAATTAAGTCATGTATATACTTGGTTTGGTGTTTGGCGTCTTTGCTGGTTTCATTATCACGGCCTTTCTCCTTCATACTGAGTTTGAGTTCACCAGTTTATCTGGTTTGTGATGCTTGAGGTGCTTTGGTTGCTTTGTATTGTATATGTGATTTGAGCCCAGCCAGCTGAGCTGCTTTGGTAGCTCAGTTGGTAAGAGCTACGCCTAGCAAGCGGACGGTCGTGGGTTCGAATCCCACCTGAGGCAGTTTTTTCTTTGAAAAATAACTGCCTTGGGCGAGTTGTGCTGTGTTGCTTTGTCTTTCTGTTGTGTTGTGTTGCCTTGTCTTTCTTTCTCTCTAAGCATCTCATGGATAATTAAGTCATGTTTATCAACTAACCATGCAGTGTTCCTCAGACTGCCGCAAAGCTCTCAGTGAAAATATTGTTGTGGTGGGAGGTATTGCATCTCTACCAGGATTCAAGTGAGACAACACTGTTTGATTACATTAAGTAGTGAATAGTAATGCTCAAAGAGCCACTGTAGCAATACTACCCACACCCAAGTAGTGACTGTGCATGTATTTGTATCAAAGACATTTCAAAATCCTGAATGTTCATGTATGTTTCTTTAGCTATCGTCTGAAGCAAGAACTGGAGAGATTAGTGACAGACAAGTGTCGACAATACTCTCCACTAGGAGCTCTCAAGTTTAAATTCCACCAACCACCAGCACATGCTAGCACTACTGCATGGGTTGGAGGTACGTATTACAACATGTATACACACGTAGTCAATGTTGTATACAGAGTAAAAGCATTTTCATGTTGAATAGGAATGGCAGTGCAGGACTGTATATATGTACATGTATATGCAGCAAGACAGGGATGATAGCATGCAACAATAATGCCATGTGTAACCCCATGCTAATAAGGGAGGGGTTACGCATGGTATTATTGTGCATGCCTATCTTCTGCATATATTCAGTCCTTATTTTTGGCACTGCCATTCCAAATATTTTTACTCTTTTTATTGTACATGTATGTAGTTACATCAATGTGTAACCTGCCTTCTTTGTAGGCCTGAGCATATTATTCCTCAGATTTCTCCAATTATTCTATTCCAAATTTCCCAATATTTTCCCCCATCAATATTTTCCCCCATTATTCTCAACATTTTTCACATTCTCAATATTTCCCCCATTATTCCCACATTATTCCCAATAATTATATTCCCTCATTATTCTCAATAAAATTGGACCTAATTCTCACTATTACTCTTGAACAAAAACCATTGAGGGCAAGGCCTGTGTGTTACGCGGGATGGATGCCTGCTGCCATGATGTATGTATATAGAAAAATCGTATATAGCCTCTTAATGTTCTCCTCCCACGCACAATCAGCACGTAATGTAAATGCTCGTGGGGAAGGCCTGGAACCTAGGCTAGAAAAATCGCCCCTCGTGTGCTCTGCTCACCAAGCACCAGGCACCAACAAGTATTCTAAATTACATCATAGTTCAAAACCTCCCCAAATATATCCAGGAATTATTATTACTATTATTATTCCGGAATAATGTGCGCACCCCTGCTTCTTTGTATAGTTCCAATTGCACATTGTGAGCTCCACCCCTTCTGCTGCACATGGTTACTTGTATATGCATGTATGTATGCACATGCATTCTTAACACAGGCACAATCATAATAGTACATGAATAAATCACATGACAGATATGCAATCAATGAGGTAATGATGTTCAACTCTATGAAAGTGCTAGTACATTGTAATTTCTACAATCATTCTTTTTGTCAAGGATCATGCAAAATTGTTCTATGCAGGTGAGTGTATTTGTTTATTTTGAAGTATACTGTTTGAAGAAGAAGACGGTTTAGCAGTTTTTCGTGCATCATATTGTAGCAGTGTATTTTACTTGCTTTGAGAGTCTTACTATACATGTAAACTGGTGGTGCGCTAGACAAGCTGTTGCATATTCCCTGCTGATGAGAGCTAATAATTTCGAAACAGCGCTGTCCAGGGATCGCTCATATAGCTTGTCTGGCCCCACCAGATATGTTTTTTTCATGTATATAGAAACACTCACAAAGCTTATTAACTGCCACATTTACGAGTTCTGAGCCATTGGGCTAATGATATTTCAGTGCCATCCCTACATAGAGTCTACTGACTCTCTGATATGCAGAGGAACCATGATCAAACCTCACTCACACATTTTCATGTGTTATGTATATTTCTACAAACGTACGTGTGTATACATGTACTAAATTGAGTCAGTCCAGGCACTCATTCCATCAATTTCCAACAGACAAATGCATGCAGGTGTGCATAGCCTTGTAATGCCACATACTTGTAGATACATTTACATTTATACGTTCAGTAGGAACTTACTATATAGCTACCATGTACTGTGTAATGAACACAGGCTCTATATTTGGCTGCTCTGAGGTGGCTGTACTGGAGCGAGCAGTAAGCAAGGAGAAGTTCAAGGAGATGAACCAGCGTTTGCCTGACTGGAGCTCTTGTGACTCTGAGCAACATGAGGTACTAAGGCCTGTACCCACCAGGAAACTACTTCCAGCAGCTCCTACCTCCCTTTATAAGTCTGCCAAGAGCCAACCAGCCCATTAATCATACTTTTTTGCTCATGGAATTTATGGTCTTGTTCATGATCATTCAAAGATATTTATTATGACATTGTACATGTACATGTATGTATATGTATGTATGCATGTTCCTCTGTATCATTTCCATGGACTTTATTCCTCTTGTGTGAGTTCTCTTGCTGTCACCCACGGGTGTGAAAAGATCAGTGGTAAACTGATTCGGTTGCGGGGATCATAGGTCAACATGCGTAAGATCAAGTCCACACATTCTGAAGAGAGATTGTGGGAGAGTGCTGGTGGCTCCTTCCTCTCATCCAGTAGTTCCTGCAGTGTGCCCTTGTCACGAAACGGGAGTTTAGCCATCACCATGGCATACAATATAATCCCTAAACTCCACACGTCGGTCAGCTTTCCGTTGTAACTATCACCACGGAATAGTTCAGGAGCACCATAGGCATAGCTTCCTGTAATGGTGTGTAGCTGTTTTCCTATTTGTCTTCGAGCACAACCGAAATCTGCTACTTTGAGTCTCAGCTTGGTGTCCAGTAGAATGTTCTCTAGTTTCAGATCTCTGTGGACCAGGTCGTTACTGTGCAATTTGGTCACTGCTAGAAGCAGATGTCCGAAGAATTCTCTCGCATGGTCTTCGCCGAGTGCACCTTTATGGTTGATGAACTTCCTGAGGTCGCCATACGGACAGTACTCCATCACCTGAAATACGCGATTACCGTGCAAGATAGTCTCGTAGAGCCGCACTATGTGATCATGTCGGAGACCCTTCATCGCCAGTGTTTCTCTGATAATCTGCTCGTCAAGCATCATGTACCTTCCTGATCGTCTACTGAAGGCCTTGATGGCTACGTACACACCAGAACGAAGGTCGTAGGCGAGCTTTACTTTAGCGAATTCACCGTTACCTATAGTAGGGCCGAGTAAGTAGGAGGGCGGTACAAAAAGGTTGAATCCGTGGTCTCCACGATGCAGTGGGAGATGTGGAACGTAGCTGTTTGCCATACAGAGGGTGGAGCTCGGGTGTGCAATGCTTTGGCCATCGTTTTAGGCAGTGGCGTCGCGTAGCGTCTCACCGCGTATCCTTGGTTTTGGTGGTGCTAGCATATATAAGCCGGCCATTCGCAGGCAGCCAGTCTCACTAGACTCTATAAGACTACATGTAGCTATAAATTATAGTACTCCGTGGCCGAAAATGAGGGAAGGACACGGATGTTGTATATGACTAGATAAAAACGCACCTTAGCATCTCTTTCGGTGTCACATAAGTACGTAGATCTACTTCCTCTTTTCACGTCTAGGTCCGTGTTAGGCCCTAACTCATCATTCATCACATCATCCGCATCCATCAGTGTCCTATAGTGCAGAACCAGATAAATACTTTTGAGAGATGCACTGCCTTGGTAGCTGGGTTGGTAGATTAGTGTAGTTCTAGCTTCAGATGTATTCAAAGCTTGTTCACAACATACCATGCTATAGTACAAGGTACATATATACATGTAGCTAATAATGATGTACTAATGCTACAAAATTACAAAAAAAAGAGTACAGGGTGAACTAGTTTTTGAGATAAATACACAGATGTGTATATATAGAATACTTATAAGAGGATAGTTTGCGTCTCAAGTAGTGGATAGTATTTTTAGATGGAGACGATACATGATAGTATCATTCAAAAGATACTGCACATTTTGTTTCTTACTCTCTAAAGCACCATATTTCATTTGGTATGAATCAATTGATCTCCATACACCTCGCTCATCTTTATTCCAGTCAAGAATAGAAGTGAACCTCCTGTGACCACGTTCTCCAATCTGGTTGAGCTGCTCAACCTGCAGTGAAACTTTTATAGGCCAATTGAGTTCTTCATCATACTCACTAGGGAGCAGACCGAGAAATATGACAATCATATCGTATGGTGGTCTGTAGCACCTGATGCGGAAATTAAACTTATAACCACGATTTGCAGATGAAAAAAATGGTTTGCTATCACAATCCCTTTCACTAGATTTGAGTTGTGAGTAGTTGGGGAACGTGTGGACGGTACAACTATTACAGTCACCTCCAGCTGCATGGCTTTCAATGTGTTGAACTTTGGCCTTCAGAGTGGTCAACTCCATATGCATACGGTGGATGGATTGCTGAAGATGCTGTAGGCTCTGCTGAAGCTCTGTCACACCGCTCTGCAATTGAGTATAGTTTTTGTGGTTCAGTATTGCCAGTAACATCAAATGTTGGCCTTCATTTTCTTTCACATGTTCTACTATATCCTTGCGAGGTACTACAGCTTGGCACCCAAATTCACTCATCTTACATGCAACTGGCTCCAATGAACATACTGCACGATGCTGTTCAATATCTTGTCGTGGTACAGACTGTACTTCACATCTATTAGGGCATGGCTCCGGAAACTGTTTACATTGTGGCCAATGTACATTTTCACCTTCATCAAACATGCAGTTTAGACCACAATATATGCAATCCCATGAACGCTTTGGGCAGGCTTCCAAATGTGCCTTATACCCCCTTACCTCACCAACCCAGTCACATCCAGCATGAGGGCAATTAACCCGCAATTCTAAAACTCGCCGGCGATAATGCTTGTCAGGCACAGTTTCAAAGTTAGGCTCATTGCAAACTGGACATGGCTTTGCTTCGTTTTGCAGTTTAGCAGCTGCCACAACTGAGATATGGTTACCACAACACTTTGTCTGGTGTGGATCAACCAGCAGTTCCAGTGTTACAGGACAAAAGAAGTCGGGTTGTGGTGGCTCCACAAAGTCATAGTCTTGACCAAATGTGACATCTTCAGTTGAATTTCGGCGACTGCTTGGTGCTCTTCTTTCAACTGGACTCTGTAGGTTTTTTTCTGTGGTCTCTCCTGGAGAAGATATATCCAATAGCTTGGATGATAGACTAAGGAGATCCATTTGTGTACATGTGCTACAGGCTAGGACTAGCTATACCCTACAAAAGTGGTGTTTTTATATATGCAAAGTGGAAAGGCACCGAACCGATTCCTGCCAAACAATTCCAAGAAAACCATGCAGTTCACACCATACTGTGGAGAGATTGTTTACAGCCGGAATTTACAGAATGCCTACATCTCTATATTCATGCATGTTATACTTATACCAGGAATTACCATAAACAGAGACACTATAGGTAAGCTTACCCTGAATATTGACTTAAGTGTAATTATAGTTTCCTGTGAGTTACCAGGCCGATTCCGGTTATGCAACGGCTCCAACATGACACCGCCCATTCGTAACAAACCGCGCGCGCACACTGCCTACCAATCTAGTTTTAATTCTAGTATCTGCCAGTTTAAGAACCTGTTACCAAAACTAGGCACCATTATGTACATGCATTGTTGCTTCATACGCTACATGCACACAAGCCGACGTCATAGCAATGAACGTTCTGAAGCTTCTACGACCTGGTCTGTACTTTCCGCACGAAACTATGGCCACATTCCGCCGTTTTGGCTACTACACAGTCCGCTAAGTGAACAGTGCAGCGAAATCTGCCACCAACGAGCCCATTTTCACTGTGTGTGGAGAAGGAATGAAGCTGCAGGCAGCCTGGAGTACGGATAAACCGCCAAGCATATACGTACCACGCTCAGTGTTAGGTCTAACTGCCAGTGCGCTGAGTGTTTGACCTCGAATAACCAGAACTTTATTATAACCACTACTATTGACTCCAATGTAGCTGTTGCTGATTTCAAGACAGGTATGTAGCTAGCCACTGTTAATATTTTTAGTTGTAAGTCAGGCTCCCGAGAATGCTAAACGTTGCAAAGTCCATGCCCAATTATGAAGTGGTGACATGCACGTACTGTAGACCTAATGTGATTCCATATCTTTCATCTATTATGTCTACTTTCCCATTGTGGAGAATGCATACCAATACTGTGACTTGTCATGCATAAAAATTCAGCTACAAGCACTTCAGTTAAGTGACTGCCCCTGCCCCTGCACGTCATACTATACTACTATACCACCCACTTCCACTTCTAGCCCACTTCATGGAGTTTGATGTAGTACTTGTATGGACTACAGTGGGGTTTCTTATGTGGATGTAGGAATGGTCTGACACTCATTTAAACAGCTCAAAACTCCTAATTGATGCATTTTCCAACAAAACTCCATGAAAGAGATTCTAGCTCAGGAAGTTACATATTGACTTACAAAATGAAAAAGGCAGTGACCCAAGACTTTCATGTAGGAATGGCATTCCTAGAAACAAGTACACTACATTGAACTATATGGTTGTGGTTAAGATCAAAGACTTTAGCTGGTAGTAGTAGGAGTTTTCCAAATTTTAACAGCTTATATACTCCATGCAAATATTTACCTTCATTTCTGCATAAAACAGCTACATATTCTCATGCACAGACCATTTACCCAAGAGAGTCTTTTTAGTACCTTTCATGAATGAGTACTCCTCCCTCACTTGCCATCTCCCTCAAGATGCATATGAACTGGTTGGTAAGGAGCTTGGCAAGGAAGACTTCTGTATTTTGTATGCCATTAGCTTCTTAGTCATGTGTTGTGTTGCGAAGCCAAGAGTGGTCTCGTGAACATGCAAAGTATTCAATTGAAATGAACATGCCCATTAGGACTAGACACTCACTGGGCACAAAATCAGGAGTTATACATGTGTAATTGACAAATCTTCATGAAAAGTGAAACATGAGTAAAAACCAAGTAGAGGGATGGCAGTGCCAAAAACCAAGGACAAAATTGTATTCCGTATAATAAGTTTGTAGACAATTAAATGGCTCAAAACTATGGTTTTAGCTAAGCCTTTGTAGACACATAACATGCTATATGACTGTTTTGATACATGATAAGAATCTAAACGCACCACTACAATGGCACACAGAAAGTTATTAAGCAGCTGATTTCTCCATCTAGTTCAATTGACCTTGCAAAGTAGCTCCATTTTTTGTGAGCAATGCCTTTGGCCAGTGAGACCTTTCCTGAATAAACTTGGAAGGATGTAGGGATGACAGTGCCAAAAAGTAGAGAAACAAGGGCAGTATAATATATGCAGTAATGCAGGGGATGAGGGCATGCAACAATAATAAACTGAAACTAAAGGATGGTGGGAGGAGTTACACATGTTATTATTGTTGCGTGCCATCATTCCCTGTGTTGCTGCATATATACATGTATTTAACACATGTTATGCATGCCCTCATCCTCATATATACTGCTCTTAATTGTTTCTCTACTTTTTGGCACTGTCATCCCTACATCATTCAACATTAATGTTTTTATACATTTGTTTCACTGATTTTTCGTTGTATACTTGAAATACAATGCTCTTTGTGTGTGTGTGTGTACGAGCCCCACCCCTTTTGCTGCTTGTGGTCATATGAAACGCATGTGAGTAATAACGAGGAAATGGCATTCAAGTACACAGAAGTAATAGTATATCGTAGCTTTACTCATCCAAGAGGGGTCCTACAAAGATTCTGTTGGCGAAAAGCACTGCACATGAAAATTGAAAGCCATTTGGTACAAAAATCAAAGTAAATAATTTTGTGGTAGGCCGTTTGAAGAAGATGGAGTTTTAGCAATTTCACGCATGTCCATTATAGCAATGTATTGCACCACCTTTGAGAGTGTTATCGAAACACTCATAGACCATGTTATGTGTCTCAAAGGGCTTATAGGTGCTGAGTTCAAGAGTTATGAGCCGTTACATTTGTTAAGACTTCATGGGCATGTCGGCACCATCCCTCTACTGACTCTGATATACTGCACTTGTTTCTCTACTTTTTGGCACTGTTATCCCTACATTTTAATGGAAATGTTTTACACTTGTTTCACTGTTTTTTTGTTGTATACTCACTTGCAAATACAATACTCTTTGCGTGTGTGCGAGCACCACCCCATTTTGCTGCCTGTGGTCATGTGAAACGCACATGGGTAATAACAAGGAAATGTCGTTCAAGTACACGGAAGTGATATAGTATATCGTAGTTTTACTTGTCCGAGAGGGGTCCTCCGTTGGTGAAAGGCACTGGGCATGGGAATAAGAAGCCTTTTGGTACAAAAGTCAAGGTAAATACTTGTACCAATTTTGTGCTAGGCTGTTTGAAGAATTAGAAGAAGAAGAAGAAGAAGAAGAGGAGGAGGAGAAAGAGGAGGAGAAGGAGGAGGAGGGAGGGGAGGAGAGAGCAATTTCACGTATGTCATTCTAGCGGCACCTTTGAGAGTCTTATCATGTATAGAAACAGTTGTAGGCCGTGTTATATGTTTAAAAGAGCTTATAGCTGCTGCATTCGGGAGTTCTCTGCTGTTACATTTGTTAAGGCTTAATGGGCGTGTTGGTGCCATCCCTATAGAGAGTCTACCGACTTTCTGAAATAACTTTAGTCTTAACTAAGTTTCAATCAATTTAAACAGTGTAGCTTTACACTCAATCAGTAGATTCCCTGCATGTAGGGACTCTACTGATCTCCAATATTATTTGCACTTATTCTGTGGACATCTTGACTGTCCATTCAAGTGTGCCACGTTTTTGATGCAGTTCAGATGCAAACTTCAGGAAGGAGATTTGCTAACAATAAAGAACCACAGGTGGCTTTATGGACGTGAAGTATTCAAGCTAAATGGAGGAGTTCGATCCCTGATTGTAAGCTAATGTATTAGGCCACTAGGGGGATGATAACATGCAACAATCATAACATGCGCAACCCCTTTTAGTATTTAGAGATGTAGGGATGTGGGGTTATGCATGTTATGATTGTTGCATACTATCATCCCCTGCCTTTGTCTGCATGCATGCTGCACTTTGAACTTGTTTCTATACTTTTTGGCACTTTAATCCCTACATCCTTCAACATGTTAGTGAAAATGTTTTTGCACTTGTTTCACTGGTTTTTACTGTGTGTAGCAACAAGTTCTACCTCCCTTGCATACCTAAAAGCAGGATAGCTAACAATTGTCAGTGACTCCTACATCCTGTCTCCTACCGAGTACAACAGCGGGTCCAGTTGCCTCTAACAGTTAGTTTTTAAAAGAAACTGACACAAAGGAGCAACATAGATAACTAAGACGAAACAGTGCGATGAAAGACGGCTGCACAAAACTAACTTCACATATTTGGCACGTGAGCAAACAAGACAATGGCATCTAAAACTAACACTTGTAAGGTTGCAGACCTGGAGTTTGACGGCATTGGGAGAAGGTATGAAGATTTTGTGCATCAAGGATCATGTACACTCCAGTATAAATGATTCTCGTTGAAATAGAAGAAGATGCGTTTTTAACAATTTTCCGAGAATCACTGTAGCTGTGTATTTTATGTACTTAGAGAGTATTATAGTACTCTTAGAGCAGGCTGTTTGTCTAAGTAGGCGTATAACATACGTGTTCAGGAGTTCTGAGCCGTTACTTTTGTTAAGGCTAATGGGCATATCGGCGCCATCCCTGCATGTAGAGTCTACCGACTCTATAATATGCATAACCCGAAACTAAGTACATATGCAGCAACACGGGATGAGGGAATGCAACAATATTAACATGCGTAACCTGAAACTAAAGGATGTAGGGAGGGTTATTGCTGCATGCCCTCATCCCCTATATATACAAGGGAGTAAAAACATTTCCATTAAATGCTGAAGGATGTAGGGATGACAGTGCTAAAAAGTAGGAAAACAAGTGCAGTATATGTACAGCAAGACAGGGGATGAGGGCAGTATATATGCAGCAAGACAGGGGATGAGGGCATGCAACTATACTAACATGCGTAACCCCATAATAAAAGATGTAGGGGGGTTACGCATGTTGTTATTGTTGCATGCCCTCATCCCCTGTCTTGCTGCATATATACTGCCCTCATCCCCTGTCTTGCTGTACATATACTGCACTTGTTTTCCTACTTTTTAGCACTGTCATCCCTACATCCTTCAACATTTAATGGAAATGTTTTTACTCACTTGTTTCACTGCTTTTTCACTGCTGTTGTAGACTCACTTGCAAATACAATACTCTTTGCGTGTGTGCGAGTCCCACCCATTTTGCTGCTTGTGGTCATGTGAAATGCACGTGAGTAATAACGAGGAAATGGCGTTCAACTACACGGAAGTGCTAGCTTTACTCGTCGAAGAGGGGCCCTACAAAGATTCCGTTGGTAAAAGGCACTGCCCACGGGAATAAGAAGCCTTTTGGTACAAAAATTATGGTAAATACGTGTAAATATTTTGTGCTAGGCCGTTTGAAGAATTAGAAGAAGAAGATGGAGAAAACGGTTTTTTGCAATTTCACGTATGTCACTGTAGCAGTGTATTTTACCACCTTTGAGAGTCTTATCATGTATAGAATCACTCGTAGGCCATGTTATGTGCCTAAAAGGGCTCATAGCTGCCGCGTTCGAGAGTTCTGAGCCGTTACAGTTGCTAGGGCTTAATGGGCGTGTCGGCGCCATCCCTACATAGAGAGTCTACCGACTCTCTGATGGTTTGTGTTCTCACGAGCCCCACCCCTTCTACTCCTGCGCGTGCTTGAGCCCCACCTTTATATGAAACGTGGAATGCACATGCACAAATAGAAAATGGCTTCCAACAGTTGAACAAATAAGGAAGTTCTCGATTTACACTTGCGAGTGAAGTTACGAAGATTCCCTTGGTCAAGGATCACACACAAAACTGAAAGGAGTCGTTTCATGTAAAAACCAAGGAGAATACTTGTGCCACTTTTGCGGTAGGCCAGTTCAATTGAAGAAGAAGAAGATGAACAAAAGTGCGGTTTGGCCAATTTCTGTAAGTCATTGTAGCTGTGTATTTTACGTACTTCGAGGGTCTTAGCGGGTACAGAATCACTCGTAGAGTACGTGTATGTGTCTAAAAGGGTTTGTAACTGCCGCGTTTGGGAGTTCTGGGCCATTCTATAAGTAAAAATGGGCGTGTCCTGTCTGCGCCATCCCTACATAGAGAGTCTACCGAGTCTCTGATACTGCCCTACTTTTTAGCACTATCATCTCTACAACATTTGTTTTTATACACTTGTTTCACTGATTTTTTGTTGTATACTAGCTTGCAAATACAATGTGTGCCGAGCCCCACCCTTTTTCTGCTCGTGGTCATATGAAACGCATGTGAGTAATAACGAGGAAATTGTGATCGTAGCTTTACTCATCCAAGAGGAGTCCTACAAAGATTGCACTGGCGAAAGGCACTGTGCACGAGAATTTGAAGCCGTTTGGTTCAAAAATCAAGGTAAATACTTGTACTAATTTTGTGCTAGGCTGTTTGAAGGATTAGAAGAAGAAGAAGAAGAAGAAGAAGAAGAAGAAGAAGAAGAAGAAGATGATAAACATAAAAAGAAGAAGAAAATGGAGAAATCAGGGTTTTAGCAATTTCATGTATGTTAATTGTAGCAGTGTATTTTACCAGTTTTGAGAGTTTTATCGTGTCTAGAAACATGCATAGGCCATGTTATGTGTCTAAAAGGGCTTATAGGTGCTGTGTTCGAGAGTTCTGAGCCGTTACATTTGTTAAGGCTTAATGGGCGTGTCCAGCCATCCCTACATAGAGAGTCTACTGACTCTCTGATATCTTTCATATTGCACATGCGCACAATTTTTTTAGTTGTAGGACACATGGGTTTGCTGTTGCTCACCTACAATGTTATCTAGTCTATTTTACAAGAATCGGCATCCTAGGACGATAGTGAACCCAGCCTATCAAGCATGAGTAAATTTTCATTTAAAATGTTGAATAATATAGGGGTGGATGCACCAAAAAGTGTAGAAAAAAGGAAGCATCCATGCAGCAAAACAGGTGATGGTATGCAACAATACACTAACACACAACATAACACTATCCACCATCAGGTGACAACATTCTTCCTACTTTTCCGAAGTATGTACAGTAGTAATCAAACTTGTAACACTGCTCAACTGTCACATAATAGTCCTACTATATGAATGGTATGCAGTGCATGTGAAGTATGTAATAGATAATGTGCGTTTGGAGTTCAATACGTGATTTATGGGTCTCAAGACCACAGCTTGAGTTCCCATAAATCATGTATTGAACGACAGAAATGCACATTGTGTTTTATTGTGATTGTTATAGTGTTGAGGATCTACAGTCAAAAGAAGACTACGCTTAGTGAGTATGGGCCTTCAGACCAGAGCCTGAGCACTCTAAATTGCACAAAGAATGATAAAGAACGTACATCGTGTGACTTACACTTGGGTTGGCAGCTCCAGAGCTTTCCGTGTACGTGGTTTAGTGTGAGGTCTTAGAGGTGAACTTTGTATGTACGGGTAAACGTGTGGTCTCAGGGGTAAGCTTTGCCACACGTCCAGAGCTCACTAGGGTGCTTTTATGAGACAAGGAAGCTAACTAGAAGGCTATATAGCTCTAGTTTCAATCACAGCATGAAATTATTAAACAGCCAATATCTGCCCATACTGCATGCTACTGGAATACATGAATTTAGAGAATGGGCGGAATCTTTGATCCGCCCATGCAAGTCACAATAAAAAGGGTTATAGCTTTACATGACCTCGGCCAGGTTATGAGAACCACAGGCAGGTATACCCTGACTGTGTCACTACACCATTCTTTTCTCCCAGTATTGGCAATAGACACACAGTTATTGTTTGTCTCTTGTATAAATAACTCTTGGCTCATGTGCAGGATGGTTACAGTACTTGGTGTGTGTGTGTGTGTGTGTGTGTGTGTGTGTGTGTGTGTGTGTGTGTGTGTGTGTGTGTGTGTGTGTGTGTGTGTGTGTGTGTGTGTGTGTGTCTGTTCGGACAATTTCTGCCAATAAAAAAAAACAAAAAGGGACACCATAAGAATCGGTGCCCTATGGGAAAGATTTTAAAAAGCGTTTTTAAAATCAATAATTGTTCATTCCAAAGTTACGGCTATTTCCTGTTTATATATTATCTAAAGTCGGCCATTTTGTTACGTCAGTGAGCATGCGCAAAGGGCTACATGCGTTTATGAGAGCGATGAGATAAACGATGAAGGTATGTACCGATTGTTGTTCAAAAGCCTAACAGGGTAAATGCTACCTGAAATATTGGCTAATGTAATACAGCGCGCTTCTCAAGCCTTCTCTGTGGCTGGGCAAGTTCTTTGCTATTTTCCATAGCTATAATCCTAGACAGGAGGTGGTGTTCCAATGTATAGCTCATTAATGCACCGAGGGTTTGGCACTTTAGTGCTATTCATTACTTATTGCAGTTTAGTAAGCAGATTCTGATATAAGATCTCAGAATCTCAACCGCACAAAGTATTAGTATAGTATGAGTAATTATGCACAAATACAATACTAAGTTACGTCTTTCTCTTGTTTTCTGACATAGAATATGTATGTGAACATTGATGAGTTCAAGAGCAAGTTCCAGGTGTTGTGTTCACGCTATGATCCTGACTACCATGTCAAACATGTCCTCAATGGTGAACACATTTTTGAGTCACATTGCAGAGACAGCTTTAGTTTCACAGATAATTATGTACATCACAAAGTGCAACTGTGATTTTCCAATGTATATAATTTAAACAATGTCTACTTTTCCTTGTTATGATTAGTTAATTTTGAACTTACAGATAGAATTGCATACTGTAAGCATGAATTACAACATAACAGCAAAGATAGTGTGAGTGCAGTGCATTTTTGGCATGCAGAGTGAGCCCACCTAGCATCGGTCCCAAGTCCTCAAAAATGGCCTGGGATCGAGACTAGAGCCCACCTAGTCACGTATTCCCACATCTCTCCCTTCTAGTACTACCTTCACTGACTGCAACTGTCTCAATAGCATAATATACATGTGTATATACCAATGGTGTGAAACTACTAATAGGCCTACACTCTAGCCTAAGTTTTCTCATTACAACAGAACCTCGGTCTCTACTTCTACTAGCTTCATAAACTCTTATATAAGGGTCTCCATGGCCATCTAAACCATTTCAGCATGAACAATCGCTTCAAGAGATGCTGAGAAAGGCAAGGCAACAACAACAACACAACAGAAAGGCAAAGCAACACAACACAAATCACCCAAAACAGTCATTTTTCAAAGAAAAATTGGCTGCCTCGGGTGGGACTGGAACCCACGACCATCAGCTTTCCAGGCAATGCTCTTAACAATTGAGCTACCGAGGCAGCTCAGCTGGGCTGAATCCTGCATACAAATCACAAAGCATCTCAACCTGATGAACAGGTGAACTCAAACTTGGTATGGATGTTATAGACGGATGTGGTACATGTGCAGTGACAGCACACCCACGTGGTATGCATGTGTCTAGATCAGTATGACAGACAATCTCTCTACCACTATCATGAGTATAGCATTGCCACCTTGTCCCACTAGACTGAGGTCCACATAGGAATTGTTGGGTAGTATCTCTCCCATGAAAGGAGCAGTCCCTAAGTAACTCTAATAAAATCCAATACTGTATGCATTAATTTGCTGTCAATATACTTTTTCATACACTATCTCCGTCAGTAGATTGTGGAGGAGAAGAAGTGGAGGGAGAAACATGTGGTGTAGCTGAATCAATATAGAGACTAATTCGTACTGAGCACATGTGCAAGGGCTGGATGTTATAGACAGATGTGGTACATGTGCGGTGACAGCACACCCACGTGGGATGTGGTAATGCCAGACAGACGATTAGGGCTTGCTGTGTATCCTAGGGCTTGGGCTTGTTGTGTATCCTTAGCAGCAGATGGGGGCATGGCAAGGCTTACTGTGGTCTGGAAGGCCAAGTACCAGCCATGCCCAGGACAAGTCCTACCCAGCCATGCCCAATCCAGCCTTTGCATGTACTCCCATCAGCTTCCTGCCATAAGGAGGTACTCATGTGGTCAAATCTAATTAGTCAGTAGTTGAGTCCAGTATGCAGGGTGGGCCATAACATCAGTGGCCCTCGGAACTTCCAGGCAAATATTAAATGTGGTTAGTTTTCCTGAGAAATTGGATAGCATGGGTCTCATTAGTACTGACTGGAATGTCTGCTGCTTTTACAGGCCTGGACCTCTGGAGACAGATATGTACATGTCATGAATGTAAGGCTCTTGAACTCTGTACTATGTAATTATTATACAAGACATACTTGTTCTTCATCCCAGTGAAGTGCAACCATCGGGATTCCTGACTACCACAATCATCATTCCCAAATTGCCAGTAGTGTAACAGTGCCCAACACTCCCCCTATATCCATGAAAGGAAAATGAAGTTATTATGTTGAATGCATATAGAGAGAGGTGTATTATACTTTCATGCAAGAGTATAGCAGAGTTAGACACCGGTCACATATTCTCACCAGGAGGTGGCCTTGTTGAAGAGAGTTCCACACTTGAATTAAGTCCCCCTTCCACAGAGGTATTAGCTGAGACCTGTACTATATACGTCTCTCCAGACAACAGGTCCTTTATCGTGGTGCTTTTGGGTACAGAGATACTGATAACCTGTTCACTACAGGAGGCAGACCAGTAGTTGACTGTGTAGTAGATGATGTGTCCTCTTGCCTCCACTGGACTGAGCTCACTATCACATGTGTAGCATTCACTCTCTCCACAATTAGATCTTTACATAATACAAAAATTTTCGCAACATGTCTAAGTAAATGTAACATGACAATAGTTACTATCTTCATGAGCATAGGCTACTTTCCTGACATTAGATCCCTTGCCCTTTCCATCAGTAGCAAAAACAGTCACATTGTAAGGAATTCCCTTTAGAAAACCTGTTTACAGACACACAGACTCTAAGACACAAACACACACACACAGTAACCCCCACACACATGCCCGAGGGGTAATGAATATACTCTCAACTACACTGTCACTATCAATGACATCAGTACTGGTACTGAACTGAGTAGATATGTGGTACTGGATGTAGACAGATTGTTGGTATGACATGGAGATATACTTAAGGTTCAAGGTGATGGAGAGGAAACTGAACGTCTCATGGGAAGAACAAGCAAAGACAAATGAAAAGCACTTAGAAAGCTGGTACGTAACCCTCGCAGAATTACGACTATATACTCAAATGTATTAGAGCTCCTAACTCTCTTCGTGCTCTGCACATACTTGTATGTGCACCTTCATGCATAAACACACTTCTGTTCAAAAATAAAGCTCTAGACTTAGTTTCATTGGGAGCAGAGTGCAGTGTGAAAAAGATATATTGGCAGGCATTTTCTCCTAAAGGAAGGATTTTACAAGCATCAACACCAGTCAATCACAGACTGTGTCACATGTGGTTTTCTCTGTGTGGTGTAGAAAATACAATTAACTATTTCCTTTGTTTGAGGTTGCACAGAAACAATCACTAGTTACTCTGGCATGTATGCTACGTATACAGTCTTAGTGTGCCAGAATATCGTGCCTCGTACCCAGGTGTGGACACTCAGGAGAACTTGACTCTAGAGGTAGTCTCAAGTTGTGCCCAGCTGGGGAGGAACGTCTGGTAAAATATATAAAGAAAGCCAAAGTGGCTTATCAGTCTGTACTACATTTGTACACAAACTTAAACAAGTTCCCTAATGATGCGATGACAGGCTCTAGCTCTACACACGCGAGCCGCCGCACGATCCGCGCGCGCCCTGTACGTAAACAGACATTTCAGTGAGACAATCTGCCAGTTCAGCCGGTCAAGAACCTGTTCGCGAAACTCGGTATCCGTTAATCTAGATCTACATGGTTTAAACAATACTGACATGCATACAGGCCGACGTAAGGGTACTTGTCGCAGCAATGAACGTACTGAAGCTTCTACGACCTGGTCTCTGTACTTTCCGCAGGACACGGCCACATCCCGCCATTGTGGCTACTACACAGATCCGTCAAGTGAACAGTGCAGCGAAATTTGCTACCAATGAGCCCATTTTCACTGTTTCTGGAGAAGGAATGAAGCTGCAGGCAGCCTGGAGTACGGAAAACCCGCCGAGTATTTACCACGCTGTTTGGTTACGACATAACTGCCAGTGCGCTGAGTGTTTGACCTCGAATAACCAGAGGTCTATTACAACCACTACTATTGACCCCAACGTAGCTGTTGCTGATTTCAAGACAGGTATGTAGCTAGCTAGACACTGCTAATATTTTTAGTTTGTAGGTCAGGCTCCCAAGAATGCTAAACCTGGCAAAGTTCATACAGCATTTAGCCTCGTAGTGGCCGTTTGTGGGGACGGGAAACCGGTATATAGCAGCTGTTCGCGCATGCGCATGAATCTCGTTAATTTCTAGGAAAACGTCTAGTAATTTTTGCTGTACCAGCAAACGGAATCGACTGCGTACGAATGACATACTCCGCTCGACTACGTCCTCGATAGATACGGGAGTACACGCCACGTATACGGTGTTATCCGGATTACCAGAAAAGCCCGCGCATGCGCAAACAGCACCGTCTTCACATTCCTTTTGCCCTGCCCCTGCATGTTCATCCCACTACTTTTCTACCCTTATATCTCACTTCATAGGTAGTACCCTCAGGGGTGTAGACAACTTTAAATTGGGGGCTAGTCAACTTTTGAGTAGCTGGAACTGACGGAAGGAGCTACGCAAGAAATTGCAAAGCAATCATCATCCATCATCGGTTGTGTGCGCTAATTATGATACTGCACTGCGATGAAAAAACTGGGCCCCCCCCCTTGTCTACGTCCTTGGACCCTGTATATGCACTATAGTGAAATTTTTTATGTACATGTAGGAATGGTCTGACACCTATTTAAACAGCTCAGAACTTGTAAATGATGCATTTTCCAACAAAATTCCAGAAACAAGATTCTAGCTCAGTGAGGTTACATATTCACTTACAAGCAGTGACCCAAGACTTTCATTAAAATGTTTAAGGATGTAGGGATGGCATTCCTATATATAAGTAAATCAAAAATTGATAACAAAAAGTACAGGAGACCAGATCAGACAGTGTCTAAATAATTCTCTGCCAAAGAAAATCAATGACACCAGCCCTATATAGCTATATTGTCACAAGGGAAAGTGCAATGTACTTTAGAGTCACAGTTGCTGTGTGTGTGTACTTTAGAGTCACAGTTGCTGTGTGTGTGTGTGTGTGTGTGTGTGTGCGTGTGCGTGTGTGCGTGTGTGTGCGTGTGCGTGTCATATAAAGCAACAATATAGGGCTGGTGTCATTGATTTTCTTGGGCAGGGAATTATGTAGACACTGTCTGATCTTGTCTCCTGTACTTTTTGGGCCAGCCCTATATTCCATTTTCAAAATTTATCAATTTTTGATTTACTTTTTCCCACTCCTTTTGTGCTCAGTACTGATATTAGTGCTTGCTTCAGCACTGAATGTGCTGGTTCTTCCTTTTCCCAATTTGGTTAACATTACTCAGTGAACATGATCATATTCACCCTATATATGTGAATACCAAAGTTTTATAGCTATTAAATTTGAAGTTAGAAATCGAGGTCACTGCACCAGCAGTAACATATGTAGTACATTATATACCACAGACATTCTGTCGTTCATTGTTGTTTACACAATGTTCACTTTCAGCATAGTAGTAATTGACATTGGTGTACTGTAAGCTATTGGAGGGGGCTCTGCCCGTTTCACAAATTATTGGGGGGGGGGGGGGTTAGCCCCCTTTGCCCCCTCCTACGTCTATGTATGTTACATACGTGAGGCTGTTTGTTGTTCTCAAATGTAAGACGTTTACATGTGGCTACATGGAATGTGTATGCAATAAATGTGTTCACATTGAGGCACAGAAGTACACTACAATGTTTGTTTCCTCTTGGCCATGTTCCATTCAACTACGGAACTTCATCCATTTCTTGTTGTTTACAAGATACATTGCTCAACAGTGTAATGGGGGTATAAAATATTATCCACGCATCAGTCTACAACTGGCTTTTATATGCCACTAATAATACATTGCCTGAATGTTTGTTGTTGTTTCATTATTGTTTACACACTTTTAAACATGACATTGTTTGTGAGGGCAGAGGAGTTCATTTCTCTACAAGTTTCATGTTTGTCAGTACTTCAGTTGTTGAGTTACTTGACTCCACAACCATATGCATGTCCAATACGTGGCCAAGATTGTTAACCCTCGCGCATGCGCGGGAGGGTTATTGTAGTCGGTCAGTCGGTGTGTCTGTCTGTCTGTCTGTGAACTAGTTTTCTCGTAAACCGTGGCTGCTATAAGTACCAAACTTGGAGATATGAAGAAGTAGCATTAGCGCTCGGCACAGTTAACGTTTGGAGCGGAAAGAAGAGACCGGACCTCCGTTGTTGAAGAAAAGCGGTAAATTGCCGATTTTCGTGAACCATAATTGTTGTGATAGCCAAACATGGATATATTGACAAGCAGTATTGCTACTTCGTAATAGGAAGTCTGGAGCTGTATCGTCAGAAGTGTATCTGTTTTAGGCAGCGGTTTATACCTGAAGGTGCGCATTAATTGGAGATCGCAGCAGCACGACTTGCTGTTAGATATAGTTTTGCATTAGCTACAAGTATGTGCAGAGCACGAAGAGAGTCAGGAGCTCTAATATATTTACTTGGTAGTCATAACTACGCGAGGGTTACGCACTTTACAAGTGCATTTCATTTGTTGTTTTTTATGAAATATATTGTTTACATATTTCTCAATATGACGAGGTTCATGGGGTCACAGGACTCTATCTATCTGCCAAGTTTCATGACTTAGTGCTGTGGTTAGCGAGATATGCCTCTTGAACAGGAAGATCTACTCATTTCAATTTATCACTTCTACCAGCCATATTACATACTGTGTGGTACTCCAATTTAAACCAGAGCTACCTTATGGCCACATGTTCACATTGACCAAGTTAGAACTCAGAAAACCACAAACTGAAAGTATTTCAGATTTCTTTATATACACAACCAATGGGAAACCATAGCCATTCCTATATACACAGTACTACCGTACTGTGTGATATGATGTAGGGATTGAAGCACCAAAAAGCATAGAAACAAGGTCAAAGTGCAGCATGAAGGATGCTGCACTTGACCTGTTTCTATGCTTTTTGGCACTTCAATCTTCAACATTTTATTATTATATAGTGAAAATGCATTTATACTTGTTTCACTGGCTTTTTACTGTGTGTAGCAACACGTAATGACCTACTGACATTCATGCAGAGTTATACCTCACTTGCATACCGATAAGCAGGGTAGCTAGAAATTGTCAGTGACTCGTACAGCATGTCTTGTACGAACGAGTATTGCCTACTGAGTACAACAGTGGGTCCAGTTGCATGCAACTGTTAGTCGTTCAAAGAAACGAACAATTAAGGAGCAATGTAGCAAAAAAAAAGACGACACAGCACTTGAAACAGCGACGACCACTGAAACTGGCACAAAACTAACTTCACATGTTCGGCACATGACCAAACAAGAAAATGGTGTATAAATCTAACACTTGTAAGGTTGCAGACCTAGAGTTTGACAGCATTGGGAGAAGATATGAAGATCAAGGATCATGTATGCTCCAGTATAAATGAATTAGAGCAATTACTAACGCAAGTTTCCCGGTAGGCCATTTGAACTGAATAGTAATAATAATAATGATAAGAAGAAGAAGAAGAAGATGATGATGATGATGATGATGATGATGAACAATCGGCGTTTTTACAATTTTCTAAGAATCACTTGTAGTGTATTTTACGTACTTTGCGAGTACTACACAGTGTAGAAGCACTTGTAGAGCAGGATGTTTGTCTGAAATCATCTGCGTCCAGGAGTACTCAGCCATTACATATGTTAAGGCTAATGGGCATGTCGGTGCCATCCCTACATATAGAACCTACTGACTCTATATGTAGGATATGATAGGGTCTACACTGCAAAAATAGGTGGTTATTTTGACCACAAAGTGTGGTTACCTAAGTTGAATTATATTTTGCATGTATCTATAATATGACTCAGTATTATATAAGGAATGTGCTAATTGTGCAGTCCAGTATGTAATGGTGCGTGCATACCCAAGTATGAATGAAAATTACATGGGTGAGTAAAATCAATTTTTGTCCCACACAATTTCTATGTCCTGTTAGTTACAGTTGTAAAGGCTACATTCCATAAACAATTAGAAATGATGAGTAAAATACATTGCAATACTTCCTTAGTGGAAATCTCTCACACAGACATTCATGTTTAGTGGAACTATAAAGAACAATACCTGAAACGTGCAACTGAGGTAACCATAAAAAATGTTTAAAATAGCAAACAATTTTTGCTGTGTAGTGAATCTGTGGTAAGGAAGTATAAACATACTTCACTGCACCCAGACCCACCCCCAGACTTCACTGCACAGAGAGACCCAGTGGCTCAGTGGTAGTAGTAGGAATGTCTGAGTTCTTCCACAATTTAAACACCCTATATACTCCGTGCAAATATTGCCGCACAACACAGCTACATATTCCCATGCACAGACCGTTTACCCAAGAGAGTCATTGTAGGACCTCTTTCATGAATGAGTAATATATGCTATAGCACTTTTGTATTCTGGATGCCATTACCTTGTTATGTTTATGACTCATGTACAGCCAAGAGTAGTCTCGCAAACATGCAAAGTACTCAAATTCAATTAGGACTCGATGCTCACTGGGCAAACAAAATCGTGTTATACATGTGTAATTGAAAAATCATCAGGAGAAGTGAAACGTGAGTATGAACAAAATAGAGGGATGGCAGTGCCAAAAACCCAAAGCAAAATTGTATTACGTATATCAGAGAGTTGATGGACAGTTAAAGGGCTCAAAAGTATGGTTATACCTAAGCCTTTATAGACACAACCTGCTATATGACTGTTTTGATACATGTCATTGATAAGAATCTCAAACAATGCCACAAAGCTGATTTCTCTGTCTTCTTTTATTCTTCATCAAACTGTCTAGTTCAAATTTTGGTACAAGTATTTACCTTAATATTCACACAAAGTAGCTCAATTGTTTGTGAGCAGTGTCTTTTGGCCAGTGACACCTTTCCTTGAACTACCACTTCCATAGAGATAATAGGCAAGTTGGGTTGCGGGAGTGCCTCAGGGTCATATATTCTGTATGGCATGAAATAAAGGGTGTATATATACAAGTAAATAACTTTATATAGGGAATGCATAAAAATGAACAGAGACAAGATTGGGACACAGACATGCTATGTATATCAACATACCTTTGTTTACCAGTTATTTGTCTCTGTTCATTTTTATACAATCCCTATATTACACTTCAAATTTCCTAATTTACTTGTAAGCAATTAATTCTCACTAGTACGTGCTCACTATATCCATAAAATATCTGGCCAAGTATCCTAATAATCACACTCCGAGATGTATGGTAATTAATAGTAGGGTGCGGTTTGGATTTTGACGAGGCACGCTACAAGCTGCTCCGTACAATTGGTAACTACAAATACTAGAACTATGAGCAACCTGCTAGCAACTATCGGCTGAGCAAACCTGCTAGCCACGTACTAACGGTCATCAGCGCTTTGGTTTGGTAGCGTGCCGCTTCTCCAGCAGACGTAGGGGTGGTGGCCTGGCAGAGAGTAACACGCTGTACGTGTATGGGTGGGAGTAGCACAAGAATCGTCAACACCAGGCCCGTAGCCAGCCTGTAAGAAAGGGGGGTTACACGTGTCCCTATTGCACCTCTAGCGGGCATGCTCTCGATATGCGCTGCCTACCGTAGCCACACCCCCTCCCTTTCGCGATATACCTAGGCTGGCGCTATGCGATCGATCGTGATAGCAAGATTGACGTCGACAGAAGGTATTATATAATACATGTATAGATCTGTACGTGACGGTGTGGCATAGCAAGACATTATTATTATTATAAGCTCGCGTTTCGCGGATTGTCTTGCGAAAATGGGAGGTTCGTCCGAACCCCCTCGAACCCCCCCCTCGCTACGGGCCTGAACACATCTGTCTTTTCTTATGTAGTACTAAGCGCTAGCTGCTATGTGAATCGTCAACACATTTCTCTATTATCAGCCAGTTCATTCTGCACCTAGTTGCTAAGCGTTTGCGCATGCGTGGCAGATGTAATGACGTTATTAACGAGTCTTGTGTCATTACGTAATCGGTTTATTATATGACGCATGCTACTATATACGTACAATGTATGTACCATCAAGAGGAGTGTTAATAACATCAGTATTACAAGAATCACAAGCGTTAACAATACATGCTTTGCTATTAGCGATGACATCTCTATGCATGCTGACTTTCAGGTTGATGGTTACCATGGTTGCTGATTAGTTATCCTCATTCCTAATACATTGCTGGCAGAGATAACGATCAGTAGTACATGAACTACAAGGCCTAGGGTTAGCAGAAAAATTGTATCTCTATTCTGTAATGATACATTTCCACATGCAAAGATTCAATTCAAGAAGATGAAGAACATAGCAAAAATGTAAAAAGCACTTTTTAAGCTGTTACACATATCTTACATCCAATTTTTGTATACTGGTTATTTTTCACACATTCTTCACCATTAAAAGTGAAATCAACTTGAAATTGAAAGTGAAAATGAACAATATCCTGGTGTTCAATGGGAATAGACTATAGCAATCCCTGTATACACAGAACTGCTGTACTGTGGGATAGGTGGAAATTGCAGGAATGCCTAAGACCCTCTGCTCCACCACCACAATTTAAATCGGCTCCCACTGTAGGACTCAAACCTATGTATTACCACTCTGCCAAGGGGGAGGCTGAGGGATGTATGGTTCATATCCTATAGAGAGTGTGCTGTGGTGATAACACAAGTCAATAACTTACAAGCTGCAGAATACTTAGGATCTGTTTTCATTTCACCCCATACTGACTACTATAGTATGTCTACTTCCTTGTATTTAAGTGGCAGTCCATTGAGGTTTTGGAGTGTCCTATTTGTTGAGGTGTCCTGATTTGATTGTGTGGTGTCCTGATTGTTTGGTGTCCTGATTGTAGGGTCACTATATTGAATAGGCAAAGGCCTATACTCATACCCTATAACAGTCGTACTGCTGTATATGCTATGCCTATGTACATGCATAATAATAAGGAAATGGCTTTCAACTCTACGGAAGTACTATTTAAAAGTGTTACTAGATCTGTTGGCCAAAGCACTGTGCATGGCTGTTTCATGTGTGCTAGTTCTTTGTGATCACTTGAACTGTCTACTGACTCTGATTAGCAAGCTGAGCAAGCCTATCTAGTCATGACAACAGCCAATTTTTCTAGTTCTAACTTATGTATGCACTGACATTTTTCATATAATATACACATGTTTATATGTCTGCAGATGGAGAAGATGTGAAGTTGAGGTGGTCATGTGGCCATGAGGGTCACCTGAACATAGACTGGCTGAAGAAACACTGCTATGCACCCCACACCCTGCAAAAAGCTATGAAGGATGGGATGCCAAACATTAGTGCATTGGTAGGCTCTGGTATACATTAGTGCATTGATGGCATTAGTGCATTGGTAGGCTCCGGTATACATATTAGTGCATTGGTAGGCTCTGGTATCATAGAGTTGGTAGACTCTATATGCAGGGATGGCACTGACATGTCCATTAGCCTTAACAAATGAAACGGCTCAGATCTCTCCAACGAGGCAGTTATAGGCCTTTCAGACACATAACATGGCCTACGAGTGTCTTTATACACAATAAAACTCTCAAAGTAGGTAAAATACACCGCTCCAGTGACTTACAGCCGATTTTTCCTTTTTCTTCTTCTTCTTCTTCTTCTTCTTATTTATCAAACGGCCTACCTCAAAATTGGCAGACACGCTCACCTTAGTTTTGGCATAAAACGGCTTATTTCTCTCCTGTGCATGATCCTTGGCCATCAGAATCTTCCTAGGATCCTTCTTGAACGAGAACAGCAAGTGTAGTTGAACGCCATTTCCTCGTTATTATGATGCATCTAGATGCACAACAAGCATTTATTGTGAATTAGTTTCTCTTTTCCTGAAGATGATGTAGCTGCTGAATCATCAATGTTTCCTTTCATATTTTGGGTGTATGTAATATAATGCAGACTCTAATTTTGAAATCACTATCTGTTGTGTTGCTGCAGAGTTCAATGCCTACGATGGAAGTTGGGGAACTGGATGATGAGCATGGAGTGTGGAGGTGAGTATGTAGTGCCTTTTTGGTAAGCACATGGCACTACCTATTACCAAAGGGAGTAAAAACATTTCCATTAAATGTTGAAGGATGTAGGGACAATAGTGTTAAAAAGTAGAGAAACATATGCAGTATATATGCAGCAAGACAGGGGATGAGGGCAGTATATATGCAGCAAGACAGGGGATGAGGGCAGTATATATGCAGCAAGACAGGGGATGAGGGCATGCAACAATACTAACATGCGTAACCCCATAATAAATCCCTTGTTTCACTGGTTTTTCATTGTATACTCGCTTGTGCTCTTTGTGTGTGTACGAGCCCCACCCATTTTGCTGCTCATGGTCATGTGAAATGCACGTGAGTAATAACAAGGAAATGGCGTTCAACTACACAGAAGTGCTAGTATATCATAGCTTTACTCGTCGAAGAGGGGTCCTACAAAGTTTCTGTTGGTAAAAAGCATGGCGCACGTGATTAAGAAGCCTTTTGGTACAAAAATCAAGGTAAATACTGGTACCAATTTTGTGCTAGACTGTTTGAAGAAGAAGAAGAAGATGGAGGAATCGGGGTTTTAGCAATTTCACATATGTCATTGTAGCGGTGTATTTTACCACCTTTGAGAGTCATATCATGTATAGAAACACTTGTAGGCCACGTTATGTATCTGAAAGGGTGTGTTCGAGAGTTCTGAGCTGTTACATTTGTTAAGGCTTAATGGGCGTGTTGGCACCATCCCTACATAGAGTCTACTGACTCTCTGATAATCAGTGATTTCTGTCTAAGTGGATGCAATATCCTGAGAGTAATATCCCTGAAGACTTGACTACAAAACTGCATGATCTACATACTTTTTAACAATGTTGAGCTCCCAACCACCATGTTTTGAGCTACCGTGTTTGAGCTGCCAACTATTCTGCATTTTCCTGTTGTGCACATGCGGAAAACATGTATATATTTGTGTACAACTAGATGCCAATTCCATCTCTCCTAACTTCAATTACCATTTACTTCATGTAGACATATTGATTGTTAGCATCTGTGCATTTTGTGCTACTGTGTAGGTGGTTAAAGCTCCTGAATGAGCATGGAATATGTTTACTGAAAAACTGCCCTCTTGAAATAGAGGCCATTACAAGGGTGAGATTTGTTGTATCACATCACTCACTTGCCCTTAACAGACTTCTATTTACTGCTAATTCTTCAGGTTGCTCATAAAGTATCTTATGTGCAAAAGACATTGTATGGAAGGGTATGTAGGATAACTAGTGGCTACATGTAATATATTGTTGATAATTGCATTCTGATTGCATTCTGATTACTACAGTATAGTGATGTCACGACGCGTGATGATCCAATCAACCGTTCCTTCAGTGATACTAGCATGGAAGCACATGTGGATTTGCCATACTATCAATCATATCCCGGAGTAATACTACTTCTGTTTATGAGGTAATACTCCATGTAGGATCCATGATCAACATAAAAATAAGCAATTCTTCTGAACCTCTCTTTGCCCTTTTATTGGATTTTAACAAATAATATTTAGTAAACAACCTTAGTTGGCTAGGGGGTAATTATAACCTTGATTCATCTGTTCAGAAGTACACATTAGGTGTAGCTTAGCATACACCCCAACACTGGTTCCTTGTAGTAAAGACAGTTCACACTGGTGTTGTATAAGTATACATGACACAGGAAAAAGGCTATATGAATACGGGGAAACAGACGGGATCAACTGTCTGCGTTTTACACTATTAATACTCCGCGTATGCACTGCATGCACAAGTCCGCACTCACACTGCGTAAGTCCATGGTGGGAACAATCGTAAACAGGAAGTCCGTTTTTTATTGTTCCCAATACGGACTTACACACTGTGAGTGCGGACTTGCGCAGTGCATACACGGAGTATTGACGGTGTAAAACGCAGACACTCGATCCCGTCTGTTTCCCGTATTCATATATGCTTTTTCCTGTGTGACATTATCAGAGAGTCGGTAGACTCTATGTAGGGATGGCGCCGACAGGACACGCCCATTTTCCAAAATAGAATGGCTCAGAACTCCCAAACGCGGCAGTTACAAGCCCTTTTAGATACATACACGTACTCTACGAGTGATTCTGTACCCGCTAAGACCCTCAAAGTACGTAAAATACACAGCTACAATGACTTACGGAATTTGCCACACCCCCTTTTTGAATCGTTTTGTTCATCATCTTCTTCTTCTTCTTCTTCTAATTCAGTTGAACTGGCCTACCGCAAAAGTGGCACAAGTACTGTCCTTGGTTTTTACATGAAACGACTCCTTTCCCTTGCGTGCGTGATCCTTGACCAAGAGAATCTTGATAACTTTACTCACAACTGTATAATCGCAAATTTTCCTTATTTGTTGGAAGCCATTTTCTGTGTGGTCACGTGCATCACGTTTCATAGAAAGGTGGGGCTCAAGCGCGCGCAGGTCCGCGGGAGTAGAAATGGGTGGGGCTCGTGCGAACACAAGCAAGTAGGGATCACTCCAAGTACAGAAATGGACACTGTAGGTACCCAAGAAAAACTAGTGAAACAAGTGTAAAAAACATTTCATTAAAATGTTAAAGGATGTAGGGATGGTAGTGCCAAAAATTAAAGAAACAAGATTGTAATAACCCGAGTGGTGCACAGTGAATAACTGATTATGATACGTATATAGTTTGGAGTTCAGAGTTCACGCTACCACAAAGATGAATTACAATTCATGTATGCAGACAAGGGATAATTGCATGCAACAATAACAACATGCGTAACCCCTCCCTACATTTAATTTCATGGGGTTACGCATGTTGTTATTGTTGCATGCAATTATCCCTTGTCTGCATACATGAATTGTAATTCATCTTTGTGGTAGCGTGAACTCTGAACTCCAAACTATATACGTATCATAATCAGTTATTCACTGTGCACCACTCGGGTTATTACAATCTTGTTTCTTTAATTTTTGGCACTACCATCCCTACATCCTTTAACATTTTAATGAAATGTTTTTTACACGTTGATACATACACACCACAACCAGTCACACAAGACGTGGATGGCCCTAATCATTGCTATGTTAAATCACA
Source organism: Theonella swinhoei (assembly GCA_963970385.1). NCBI lineage: Eukaryota > Metazoa > Porifera > Demospongiae > Tetractinellida > Theonellidae > Theonella > Theonella swinhoei. Next base: position 3,012,153 of record OZ019960.1, on the reverse strand, counting down.
CTTTACTACCTCCAAACACATGCTTCATTTGTATGTATCTAGTACCATATACCACATGTGTATGTACATGCAGTACAAGTTGACACTTGATGTAGTCCTAGTGTCTACTTGTAGCTACACTGGACAATTGGTTTTGTTTAGGTGTGATGAACGTGTGAAGGGAGGTGACAGTATCTTAGTGGATGGTCTGGCTGTCCTGGAACGTCTGAGACATACTCATCCACAGCATTTCTCTACTCTTGCAAGAGTCCCCACCAATTACCATCGTATACATTACAACAGGTGCAGGGTGCATTTTATATTGGTGTATGGCTCCATTCCCATGTTCCCAATGGTTCCAAAATCATTAGGGATGGGAACTTCCCATCCCTAATGATTGTGCGACCAGTGCGAACTCACCTAATTGTACCACAGGAGTCTGGCGTTGACGTTTTTAGGGTCAAATAACTAATATTCTTATACTTATACTGTTTTGATATTTCATCATCCTGTGCATGTGTCAATTTTTAGCTGTACAACCATGTAGATGGGTTCGCTGCCGCTCATACACAATGCTTTGTCATAAATAAAAACTTTGTACATGTGTATATATGTTCATCCTGGACACCATGAAAAATCACATTGAAATCACTTTGAAATCTAAATGTTACCTTGGAACATGGAATGGCAGCAATTCATATACATGTACTTGTTCATATAATATGTATACAAGGTACACATATTCCATTGCAGGCAGTATCCTACACATTTGGTATTCAGGGCACCACACATCGAGCTCAATGCAAATGGACAAGTCAGTACAGTAGTAACAGTAATAGTACAGTTTGCTACAAAACAGGGTCTTTCTGTTGGATAGCTTGAGTTCCATGTTCAGTAAACATGATGTACTACAGGCAAATTCCTTGGTAATGAGATGAACACTAAAGTTTTTTGCTTCTGTTTATTGAATATGTAACTGAGATAGCCACAAGGTGTGATGTAGCAACCTTTTATGTATATCATCACCCAACGCTACATATTTGTCATTTTTCTATTAACTCCACGCTTTGCCATGCATGTGTTGCTCTTTTTCCTGTATAGATAACTGGTTTTAGATGGGCCCCTCATTCTGAAGGTCCAATACAAGTACCTGAGGTACACTTCTTACATACAAATGTAATCAATTAAATATTAAGGATGTAGGGATGCAAGTTCCATAGAGTGTAAAAGCAAGGAAGCTATATATGTATGCAGTAAGGCAGAGGATATGTAACCTAATGTATATAAGTGCCTGAGCCCTGCTCCTTGGCCTTATAACTGGATTGGAATATATAGAAGTGCTATAATAGCTCTTTATTAAGAAAGGTCTATGATCACACACCAGAAAATGAAGGTGAGTCCTATAGCAATTCTGAGATATCTAACTGAAGAAGAAAGTGATGGAGGATTCAACATTTTATATCAGTTTTTGCTTTAACTGTAGCAGTGCATTTTATGTAGATACTTTGACCACTGCAGAAACTTTGATAGAGTGGGTTTTGTGTTTGAAAAGGTTATAACTGTAGTGCTTGATATGGAGAACATTTGTACATTAAGACTAGAGGGCCATCTCCACATGGGGAGTCTGCTGACTCAGATATCTTAGACACCTCCAATTATCATAGTGACTGTAGTGAGTTATATGAGTAGGACATGGTTTGCACAAGCTGTGTTCACCTATTTATTGTAAAAGACCTTGGGAGACTACCAATTCCATGCCATAAATATAGCTTTGTTTTTTTTTTGTAACACAGGAAGATGTAATCCCATACTATGAAGCATATGCCTGTTTGGCTAAGGCAATTGAAGAGACAGAATTCCAGGTGAGGGTTTCCCAATCATAGTCAGTGGCCATGCACTGTATATTTGAGTAACATGGCAATCACTATTAAAGGAAATACGTAATGTACAACCAACTGCATTGTGATGTGGCATTTATTGGATGGTAGCTTTAACTCATATCATAGTTGGGGTGAGCTTTACAGTAAGTGCATCCTTGAAGAAAGCTTCAAAGAGAGCATTGTATGCTGGCTTACCTTGCTTTAGTGTCTCCAGAACAGAAGCAAGGCGTTGCTAAATCAACTGGTACAAAGTAGCTGTGTGTGCCTTTACAGAGAATGCACAAGGCAAACTGCCATGACTCTACCCACTGTAGTCTATAAGTAAGGCCCTAGGGGGCCATTAGCATGACAAATTATCGTTTACCTGAGACAGAAAGTGCTTGAAACCTGGCCCCACAGGATGATACCAGAAGTTTATTTGCATTGTATGCATAAAATTGTGTCATACATGGAAATCCAACCTCAGCCCCTATGTCCTAACCAAGTTTCAAACTTTACACTCAATCAGTAGACTCACTGCACGAGGGTACTCTCCAATATTATTTGCACTGTGGCCATCACTGTTGACTCATTCAAGTATGCCATGTTTTTTTTATACAGTTCAGACTCAAACTTCAGGAGGGAGATTTGCTAACAATGAACAACCACAGGTGGCTTCATGGACGTGAAGCCCTCAGGCTAAATGGAGGAGTTAGACGCCTGATTGTAAGCTAATGTAGGGGGCTTTGGGCAAGCAGGAGTGCTACTGTGTCTGTCACCAATTATCCTTTTCATTTTGCATATGCATATGTTTTTATTTGTAGGATGCATGGGTTGCTCCTGCTCACCCACAATAATTCATCTAACAAGAATCGGAAGCCTAGCAAAATAGTGAACCCAGCCTATCAAACATAAGCTGAAGCACTTTTTTTGAGGATTTAGGGATGAAGTGCCAAAAAGTATAGATGCAGCAAAACAGGGGATGATGGCATGCAACAATAATAACATGCGTAACCCCCCTCCCTACTTTTATTTTATGGAGTTACTCATGTTGTTGTTGCATACCGTCATCCCCTGTTTTGCTGCATGGATGTTTCCTTGTTTCTACACTTTTTGGCACTTGCATCCCAAGATTTAATGAAAAATGGTGCTTCCCTGCTTTTTCATTGTGTAAACATTTTTGTTAAAACAACAAAGTAATAAGTAGTGAGAAAGCAGATTCTGATTTAAGATCTCAGATTGCAATACTTTGTGTGGTTGCAGCTTTATGCAATAATTACTCGTACTAAGCTACATCTTTCTCTTTGTTTCCAGAATATGTATGTGAACATTGATGAGTTCAAGAGCAAGTTCCAAGTGTTGTGTTCACGCTATGATCCTGACTACCATGTCAAACATGTCCTCAATGGTGAACAAATGTTTTGAGACACAATTTCAGAGACAGCTTCAGTTTTACATATTATTATGTATATCACAAAGTGCAACTGTCGTTTTCCTTGTTATAATTAGTTAATTCAGTGTGTATTTGATAGAATATACATATAAGCATGTGTTTTAGTGTAACAGCAAAGATAACATGAATGCAGTACAATTTTTGGCATGCAGAGCAAGCCCATGCACCTAATAACAACAGGCCAATTGAAATGTCAGTGCACACCTAATTAGAACTCGCATATATACAGTGACATGTGGGATGCCAATGCCACATAGAAACAAGGTGCAGTATGCATGAAACAAATGCACAAAATATATAACATGAATAAACGCACATGTAGGGAGAGTGAAAATGTGTTGTGTCCAGTCAATGGTTGGTTCAAGTCCTATACAGTGAGACTGAGAACCATTTTTTGGCGATAGTATGTTGTGATTGCAGGGCAGGCTCATCCCTTATTCAATCCCACGTGTAGGGAGGGGGTTATGCATATTCATTTATCCTCTTCGTACTGCTCATGCCATCATCCTTGCCTTTGTCTGCAGATTGCACCTTGTTTCTATAGTTCTTGCACTGTGGTCACTACATCCTCTAGGATGCTTTACTCTAGGTTATGGTGTTCGATGGCATGACTTCTGTAATTTTTTGGGAAGTGCTGGCCTGTGCAAGCTCCGCTACATTTCTTCATAGTGTTGGGTGTTTGGAATGTGTCGGGCCTATTTTATCTTCAAATTCAACAAAACTGCAGTTGAAAGTGAGGGTGCCGTGGGAGATGAACAGGGTTACTCTAATTTGTGGTGAGCCCCACACCTATTGACCTTAAGACAACAGAGGGTATTAGGACCCTTGCCACATGGTTGTATGATATTTAGCTCTACATACTACTTGAGTTTATTTTATGAGTGGATCATTGTATATATACACACGTGTTGTACCAATGATACACATTAGAGTAGTGTTGTGTATCTTTACCAGTACAAGAGCACTAGTGATCGTGGTATGAGCATGCGTAGTATGAGACTCAGCACTGATCTTCCATAGCTGAGCTTGGAACTAAGACCTTAGATGACTACACAATAAAGAAACATACGGCAACATATTTTGACCTTCAGCAATATACTCAACTGATAAAAGTAATAATGGCAGACAAAATCAACATGATTGTATACTAATCTTGTACCATAAACTAACTTGTGCATTTTACTCTATACTGTACAATGTGTATGAGAACACACAATCCTACCAATACAAATAGAGCTCAAATAAAAACTTGAGTGGTAGCCAGGACACTGGCAAATGGGGCAATGAGTCCCTGTGAAGCAAAATAAAAGATGAGTCCAAAGAAGATGGAAATTGGGAGTGCTGGAAGTGCTCGACGAACTATTCCCAATATTAGGCTAGTCATACACAGTCCCTAAGGAGAGAAACAATTACCATGCACATTCAATGAAGTATCAAATCCAATACTGTACAGTTATACCACAGACATGCCTCTACATTAGCACTGATTTTGAGGCATTCTGGAGGCTGTTACAAACATGGCCAGTGCCCCTTGGTGAAGTGCCCCTTTACCTCGTACTTAGCTGTACATTGCACTACACTGCTTTAATTGGAAATCCCTGGTATATATTGCTAAGGTATAGGCATGTGAGATGCAGTGGATATGAGTGAGTACTTACAATTAGTATTGCAACAAAGCAAGAGGATATGATGACCCAGTCTCCTTTACTGTCATGTGCTGCCTTCCCAACAAGGATGCTATAAAATATGAAGTCACCCAGTCCTAGTTTGAAACCACGAGCTGCAGAATACACGTACAAGCAAAATTGGGGTACAAGTAAACACAATATACTCCACATTTTGACAACATTCCTGTAATGTAATACAAATAATAGCACTGCAAAACATGATCAATGCAGTCTTATTTTTCAAAGAAATCTGTTGCAGATGCATAAAGCTATATACACCATCTTAAGTGCAACCACCTTACGTTCATCATCATCATCATCATCTTCTTCTTCTTCCTCATTACTTTCATTGGCTTGTGCATCTGAACTTGTACCACCTGTGTTGTACACATACATACATATGAAAATGTTGCTGGATATAGAAAAACAAATGCCAGATAGTGGAATACTACTATAGCTACATGTACATCTACATCAATGTACTAGCAGAGTACTCTCTGAACAGTAATGTAGTACAATAGACGTCTCTTACCATCCCCATCACTATCATTTTTAGCAGCACCTCTAGATCTTGGCTGCTGATCATTGTCAGCCATCCCAACAATCCACACCATAGTTGCTACAGTACAAGGACATATACTGTAAACATAGTCAGCTGCTTACAAAGACAAGTTCATTTTTCAGCTTACATGAATATATCAGAGATGGAAAAAGTGGTTCGTTTCTTTCTCTTGCTGTCTCTACAAGGACTCTTAATGGTCCCTTTGGGCAAAGTACAGCAAGAAGGTCTACAAAACAGAAGCAACCATGGCTATAGAGAAACATATACATGTATGTACATGTACAAAAATTAAGGATATGAGTATGCATTGTAAAAAAAAACGTTGGTAAAGCTATATTAGGAGCATAACAAAAATTTGTGAATGAGTAGGCAACAATTAGTTGCAAGCATTCTTTAATATTAAGCTTAGCAAATATGCACAGACCCAATGCACTGAAATGACATCTATATACATGTAAGTAATCAAATACTATTAGTCAAACTTGTTGGCTATTTTCACCTAAATTAAATATTTATAACAGTGCAAAAAGTGAGGAGGCAACTGCTTCCTCTGCCTCAATGCTAGTTATGCCCCTGTACGTGTATTACTCATTTTGGCCAGCGTCTCTAATTGAAACTCACCATATATAGCTATTGCTGCCAATAGGACCCATGTAGTCCATGGTGGCAAGTATTTCAGAAACCTAGTAGCCTGCATAACAAGCTTATTATGAGCTAGATATTCCATACAAGAATAAAACATGTAGGAATGGCAGTGCCAAAAATCAGAGAAAAAAGGACTGTACATATGCAGCAAGACAGGGGATGATGGCATACAACAATAATACAATGCGTAACCCCATACTTATAACAGATGTAGGGAGGGGTTATGCATAATATTATTGCGGTACGCTATCATCCCCTATTTGCCGTATGTATACTGCCCTTGTTTCTCTGATTATTGGCACTGCCATTCCTACATCTTTCAACATTTTGTCTTGTTTCACTGATTTTCTGTATGTAGTTACATCAATGTGTAACCAGTCAAGTTAGTACCTTCTTTGTACGGTTCCAAATGCATGTTGTGAGCCCCAGTGCATGGCATACATTTCTTGACAAAGGCGCGATTGTAAATAGTGCATGAGTAAATCATACGTACGAAAGATAAGCAATCAGTGAGGAAATAGCGTCCAACTGTGGGGCATGCAGTGCCAGTAAATACTTTCTGTTCTCGTTCAAGAGGGATCCTATGATCATGCACCAGAGAGAAAGAAATCATTTTATGCCAAAACAAAGGTGAGTGCATTTGTCAATTTTGAGGTAGACTGTTCGAAGACGATGGTATTTATGAATTATGTAGCAGTGTATTTTATGTACATGAGTCTTACTGTGTGTAGAACACTTGTTGATCAGGTTGTGTATCTGAAAAGCTTTTATAAGTATTCAGCAGTTGAGCCACAGGCTGCTTACAACATGGTAAATACTATAATGCGCATGCGCACTTTCCGTAGGAAAATGGTCGACTGTATGTATGGCTTTCAATGGAGGGAGTGCTGGATCTCTGCAACAGAGCGCTTTCAGAGAAAACCCCACAGATCTCCATTGCCCGTTGAGTATGTGACAGAATTTTCAGGGCAAACAGACGCTCCAGAGGTGAGATGTAACTTAACAGACAGACACACACAGACCCAACTACAGTAACCCTCCTGCGCCTACGCGGAGGGTTAATAAATACAGCTTTTCTTGCATGCCGCAAATTATTTATTCACAATGAAGCTATAACTCTACAATGACTCTATTGGTGTACAAAGTGATACCATACGTGTACCTGAAGAATTTCTCCCACTGGAGCAATGATTATATGGGATCCTATTACATACATTTTGTATGCATATAATACATGACTACACTAACGACACTTGTTTCATTATCTGCTGCATGCACTACACACATTCTCTTTTCTGCAACTTACATAACCATATTCCAGTGCAGAGTATGATTAGAGATTTGCCCTAGCTGCACTCTGACTTGTGCCCAAGCCATTGCTTGAAGTGCTGGTGAGCTTCACCTTTATACTCAGTACATGTAAGACACTTCAACAGCACCAAACCATGCAATATACATGTAACAGACAGGAATAAGCTGTAATACAATGTACACCTACCACAAGTGCACTGATAAGAATAAGGTAAGCTTGCTGCAATCGAAGAGGACCCTTCCAATGAATGACTATCAGTCCAACACAACCAAAATTCCAAATCAGTAGCACAAATGTGACCCAATCACTGGCAAGATTGTGAACTTGAAGAATTTCCCTAGTGAGGAACAGAGTATTGCACTCAGTCAATCTTTATGCAAGTATTGTTCTTGAAGTGGCTCTCCCAGGCACAAAGAAATGTGTTTATGGCAATACCACTTGTGAATTGAGTTCATATGTATAAAACTACATGTACCTTAGCTGCCCACATTAAAGGATTGCGTAGTCAGTCATTAGTTGTATCCATGCATATTGTACGTACGTAAAAGCTTTTTTATTAAGATGCAGAAATGAAATTGCTATAATTATGGAAAACAAGTTGCGATACATGGGAAAGAAGGCAGCATTGATGGCATGCAACAATCATAGCCCATTAATAGGAGTGGGGTTATGATTGTTGCATGCATGCAATCATACAAAAAATTTTGCCTGTGGTTTAACCCAGGGTGCATTTCTAGGAACAAATGGTGGTTACTATACTCATACGTCATAGGTGACACATGGCTTAATTTTACAAGGTAGAAGTACATCTTCCAAACACTTACACACAGTAAAGGGTAGAAAAAAAGAATAGCAGAGAACCAGAGGCAAAAAGAAGCCATACCTGTATGGCCTGCAATGATACAAAAAATGTCATGTACATGTATCCGTATATGTATACATGGAAAAACATATGTTTTAGCACACTTAGTGAAGAAGCAATAGATTCTTTCTAGAAACCTCACCTCAACAAACCAAACAATACACACAAGACATACAACATATAGCATGTACATTCATGTGCATAATACTGTACACACAATGTACATGTAAACGATGAAATGCTCTTAAAAGTGCGGCATAACCCTCGCGCAGTTATGACTACATAAGTAAAATGCATTAGAGCTCCTTATGCTCTTCGTGCTCTGCACGCAGTTTTTCTAAGCCACAATAGTACCTACACCAGATCTTGCTGGTTGCGATCTCCAATTAATGCGCACCTTCAGTCATAACCTGCTGCCTAATACACTTCTGTTCGACGATACAGCTTCAGACTTACTATATATTACAAAGTAGCAATACTACTTGTTAACATGTTTGGCGATCACAACAATCATGGTTCACCAAAATCAGTATCCACCGCTTTTCTTCAGTAACACTGTTCTGGTCTCTTCTTTTCCGCTCCAGATGTTAACTGTGCCGAGCACTAATGCCCCTTCTTCATATCTCAACGTTTGGTACTTATAGCAGCCAGGGTTTGTGAGAAAACTTGTTTACAGACAGACAGACAGACAGACAGACACACACACACACACACACATACACACACACACACACACACGCACACAGACTGACTACAATAACTCTCCCACGCATGTGCGAGAGTTAATTAGACAGTAGGTGGACTAACTAATTGACGTATAGCACCAACCACTAAACACTAATGTTCTAAGCCATTTATTCTGCCCTTCAAACATTTATGCATGGCTCAATTTTCATTGAAAGGATGGGGCTATGTGCATTCTAAACCTTTCTCAATATGCCACTTTGACTGCACACTGTACATTTGTATGGGCAAAGCTATACCTAAATCACTGCATGAATATATTACTGCACTTTGACACAATACTTAGAACTCACTCTATAACACCGATACTTGAAGAGGATGACCAGTACCACAGTCATCACAATCACAATGGCTACAACAATGAGGGCATTCAAAAGAGCAAAGAGAAATGTCTGGCCTCCACTACTTGCATCATTCTCATTAAATGGAGTATAAACACTGCAAAAAGATACTTCCAGTAAATGTTGCCGTTCTGTTTACTGGAATGGGTGAGTGGTATTGGTAATGTTTTTAATCCTTGGTGCACATGTGCAGCGAGGGTTACGGTAGTTGGGTCTATCTGTGTGTGTGTGTGTGTGTATGTGTGTGTGTGTGTGTGTGTGTGTGTGTGTGTGTGTGTGTGTGTGTGTGTGTGTGTGTGTGTGTGTGTGTGTGTGTGTGTGTGTGTGTGTGTGTGTGTGTGTGTGTGTGTGTGTGTGTGTGTGTGTGTGTGTGTGTGTGTGTGTGTGTGTGTGTGTGTGTGTGTGTGTGTGTGTGTGTGTGTGTGTGTGTGTGTGTGTGTGTGTGTGTGTGTGTGTGTGTAACATGGACGTGCACGAATCCTTGAAAATGCACACACTATTTAAATGCTAATAATGCACATGTGTGGTTTCCAAAATGGCTGACTGCACAGATAGCCATGCAATGCAGGAAGTGTTGTAGTATCTCTGCAATGGACCAGTTTCAGAGAAATCCACACATACTTTTCGACCGTCATTGCCTGTTGAGTGCGTGATATCATTTTCATGCCGAAAAGACGCTCTAGATGTTGATTAATGGACACACAGACAGACACACAGACACAATTACAGTAATAACTCTTGCTGCACATCCACGCCGGATGGTTAAAAGTGTATCTGTACATGTAACTTACAAGTACTCATTATTCTCTGGCTCCTGAAGTACAATGCTGAGTTCAAACAGCACAACCACTGCCATACAGAGAGTAACAGGAACAATCAGCTGGATGATTTGTTTGGCACCATAACGGAGTGCCTGATAAGGTAACACATAATTACAATGTTACACAAATACCAAAGCAACATCGGTGCTCCAGTGCAAATCCTAGTGCAGGACTGTCCTATATCCATCCTCTAACTAATCCTTTCAACTGCCATTCATCTCCAAGAGATGTGTAGAAAGATGAACAAGGCAACACGATATAACAGAAAGACAAAGCAACACAACACACACACAAAGAGAGACTGTGAAGACGGCCAGAATACATGGTATAGATGAACATGCACATACGTACCTCAAAGTCACTCTCACTATTCTCGTTTTCATCATCTCCAATATAGGGCAGTAAATTCAAACATTTCTTTGCACAGTAAGCAAAACCACACCTAATGGCAGACAATAAAGTGACACAAAATGACTTAATGGAGAGGTAGACATGTAGGACTATGGGATACCACAGACATGGTACCAATAAACTGTACATATGGATGAGTAGTACATATATACATGTAGCTACAAATGTATTTATTATCTAACGGAACAAGGAAATAAGCCAACAACTGATTCCTAAAACAGAGGATCATTAAACACATAAACCCAGCAGAGAGAGAGTCATTGGATCTCTTAGTCTAAGATGTACAATGTACAATGTATATGTTACCATGTTGAATGGTAACTAGTCAAGTTAGTTATCCTAAGGCTGAAGTTCTTGTTGACAGTAACTGGCTCCAAAACAGTATCATTCAACATGCTAACATGTTTTGTCAGGCCACTGGGGTAATTAAACCAGGCACCATTCCAGGGTTCCTGTTTGCTTTATAAGGACATGATTTCTTCCTCATTTCAGTGTATATACATATAATATCCATGAAAGCAGACCATACAATCTTAATATCCATGAAAGCAGACCATATAATCTATCAATATTGCATGGTGATGGAACATGTAAACAAACAGAACTACATCAGATCTCATTAATGCACAAAGAGAGCATTGTACCTTATGACAAGAAATAACCAAATTTTTGTGACTACTGGCATGATTGTACACAATTGCCTGAATGCATTACATGTACAAATGTATATATATATATTACATAAAGTGTGACTCTGTTTCAATATGGAATGTTTCTTATATCTTGTATAAAATGAACTGCACTTACTTGTCACGACTACTTTCTTCATCATTATCAACAGCCACAGAGCGCGTTCCTTCATTTAGCAATTCTCTGTCTTCATCTGGACTACTATCACTATTCTAAATAGAAAAACATAACACTGTGCTATGTACATGTAGTACGTACAGGAATACATTATAGTGTGACCTTTTCAATACCCCCAGAGTGGGAGTTGCAATGCTACACATGTATACATGTACAAACACAGTAGTGGGTGCTTAGAGGCACGCTACACATACATTGTACATACATATACATGTATATACAATGGCTTAAAATTTGATATATATTTCTATGTCATTATTATCTATTTGAGTTGATGTCATTACTAATTTATGTATGTATCTGGAATGCATATGTTCAAACCACGATCAACTACATCTTAGCCTGCACTCCTAGATCCAGCCCTCCACTAGTGGGAATGGGAGTCGTGTAGGGCAAGAGGAGCGAAGCCTACCTAATTGGTGGGTCTGTCTATCTACACGTATATATCACACAGTACAGTAGTACTGTGTGTAACATTATAGGGATTGCTATGGTCTATTCCGATTGTTACTTTACGTTCTACAGTCATACCTACGTGTACGTGTACATGTATGTTCAACTGAAATATGACGACAGAAGAGAAGCCAGACTTTTGAAAAAGGGAAAACTCCAGGGAGTGCTGTGCTGCAGAAAGCTCTGAGCAAAAGACACAATTAGCAAGGAACTGGGAGTGTTGGGGTGCTGAAACATCTGTGCAGAAGGTGGTGAGGCATTGGGCTGTTGAAAGCTGTGAGCAGAAAGAGGCATGGTTAGTCAGGTACATGATTGGCAGCTAGAGGCTACTAGCCTCGTCCCCAGGCTCTCCCCTGCAAGCGTACAGCGAATGACCTTTGAACCCGTAGTAAAATAAGACAGGGGAGAGCCTGGTACGCGAAATCACGTGCACCGCCCTAGGGTAGAAAGGGGGTAGAAAGACTTGGCAATTAACAGCGTGGGCGGTATTTCCTGTGCACAGCAAAGTGAACGTACAGGTAACAGTACAAGGCAGTAGGGCTTACTGCGTGCCAACTGGAATGACAGTAAGGCGCCTTTCATCATGCTGCAAGCTCCTCACCCGTAGACTCCATGGCTTTAGAGCATGTAGTGGACTAGCGTTACATATACATGTATATGTACGCGTGCACGCTTGATGTCGAACTATAGCCAACCCAATGCATGAAGAGAGCGATATACATCCCAATAAGACGGCAAATCTGCTATACACGTACAGGTAAACAGTACAGGGAAGCTGTGGCAGCCAGGTAGCTTTGTAAGGAAATTGCGTAATTTGGGATCACGCGATTTCGCGTACCAGGCTCTCCCCCTTCTTAAGTTTTGTTCAGGTGCAAAGGTCATTTGTGCGCACGAGGGGAGAGCCTGGGGACGAGGCTAAGAGGCTACCAGGTCAACTTCCCAGCTTGTAACAGAGATAAAAGAACAGCACTAAGTACTAAACCTTCGGCGTGTATATAATGCGCACATGCACGAATCATTGAAAGCGAATGTGTTATTGAAACACATTCTGTATAATGGGGAGTATACGGAAGACTTTAGGCAAAAGACGGAGACTAAAGAGAACCAGTTAACGTTTAGCCTATTGTTAGCCATTTTAGGACCCTTAAAATATCACTAAAGTACCGTCGTAGGATATCACAGAATACTAATTAGGAGGTCGATATGTAATAGATAATGTGTGTTTGGATTTCAATACGTGATTTATGGGAATGAGGGATGTGGTCGAGAGACTCATGAGTCTCAAGATCACAGCCTGAGTTTCCATGAACGACAGAAACGCACATTAGTTTTATTGTGACTTGTTATACTGTTAAGGATCTATGGTCAAAAGAAGACTATGCTTAGTGAGTATGGGCCTTTAGACCAGAGCCTGAGCACTCTAAATCGCACAAAGAACGATAAAGAATGTACATCGTGTGACTTACACTTGGGTTGGCAGCTCCAGAGCTTTCTGTGTACACGGTGTAGTGCGAGGTCTTAGCGGTGAACTTTGTACGCACGGGTCAACGAGAGGTTTGACCACAGGAAAAACTATGAACGGAAGAAGAAACAAGCAAGGATGGATGACCCACATGTATCTGTGCCACCTCCACTAATCATCTCCTTCCCACTCTCTGTCTACAAGTCACTGCCAGCAACAAGTTCCAGTACCCTCTTTGCTCGGTTAAGTAGCACTGGCTCACTGGAAGATGGATGGATGGTGACAGATCCACTTGAAGACAACCAAGCCACATCAGCCAGCCAATCATTTATGCTCTACAAGATGGGTCGACACCTCTCTAGTATGCTCCTCTTTGTGCTTTTTACTGTCACCATCAATTTCAACTGTACATGGGCATTGATGGTGTATGAGAGCAATTTAAGGTGGACATCGAAAGTTGTTCCACTTTATCTCGAGTCCCACATTACCTCAGAAGTGTCGATGAAGTTGTGATTTTGCTCTCGATACTGAATTACAGCAAATGCTGCATTGGGAACAAGGAGACAAAGTTTTTGAATCTGGCTGCTGGTAATGGAGGACTGTTCAAGGACAAGCGAGGTACGTGTCAATGGTTATATTTGTTAATTAATGATTGATATCATTTTTTACACAGGGACTGGTGTTACAGCCTTTCTCGACTCAAGACCCCTACCTGAACCCACAATCAGACATAGTGGGTGTGCCCTTCTTCTCCTTGATGATGACCCTCGTCAGTGCCAGCCAACAGTGTGCACTGTACCGTGAGACTCTACGCACTATGGCATTTCGCCATTGCCACAAGCATTCCCAGGATAGATCTGTGCCCTCCAGTCATACCAACTACAGATATCTCACTGACCCAGAGAAGCTAGACCGCCTTCACCGTTTGCATGATGAGAGCTGCTGCCTACAGAAGAAGCTGCATCGTTGCCAAGATTGGATTGCAGCATTGATAGCTAGGGAGGGGGTGAGTCTGGATGTGGAAACCACAGATGATCTTAATTCATGCAATCATGGAGGAAGAGAATGCCAATGTAGCAGAGAAGTACTCGGAGAACAGTTTTCAACGAATGTTTTGGGACCAGCAAAGAGAAGCTTCTTCAAAAAGCAGCAAAGGCATGTGCTGGCACCCCGCTATGATCAAGTGGTGCCTCTACCTCCACTACCAGTCAAGCAAGTCATATGAAATCCTCCGTAGCTCAGGTTGCATCCAACTGCCCTCACAGCGCACACTCCGCGACTATTCACACTGTGTGAAATTGGAGGCAGGGTACTTAACAGATATTGATCTCCTCCTGATGAGAGCAAACAAGATGCCGTCATGTCCTGAACATCAGAAATTGGTGATTCTCCTTCTAGATGAGATGCATATACGAGAGGATTTGGTTTACAACAAACACTCAGGCAGACTGATTGGTTTTACTAATCTTGGAAGTGTCAGTGATCACTTGCTGGCATCTGAACGAGCACTTGAGGGAGGTCAAGAGGGGCGGCTTCTAGCCAAGACCATCATGATGTTTATGGTGAAGGGCCTTTTTACCCCTCTCCGATTCCCCTATGCACAGTTTCCGTCCAGTACCGTTACTGGTGACCTTCTCTTTCATCCATTTTGGCAGGCAGTTTTCAGGCTAGAGAGAATGGGGTTCAAGGTATGATGTTTACATAAGTACACACTGTATTATAATGAACAAGAATGCAGATCAGGAGGAATATACATACAATAGAAAAAATAAATAAATAAATAATAATAATAAATAACTGAATTGTTGTAATTGCTATCACTGTAACAATGTATGCAGGTGTACTAGCTTGTAAAATCCATGTATATGTCACATGTTAAAGCTTGTAGATTGATATGAGACTTGTGTAAAACTTGTTAAATCCATGTATATTTCAGTTGTAAAGCTTGTAAAAACTTGTAGGTTGATATATTATCAGTAGGTTGATATTAGATTTATCAACCTCTAATCTGATTGGTCCAATTCAAAAGCCATGGTACAATTATATATCTTTACATGAAAATGTGTCCTGTTTTACATCTAGGTACCGGGAGTCACTTTGATGGAGCATCGACAAACAGACGTCTAGTCAAACTACATGACTCTTCTTCTCCATTGGTCTACAAGGTCCCCAATGTCCACTCCAGTGATGGCCGGGAATTCTTCTTTTTCTCTGATCCACCTCACTTGATAAAAACTGCAAGAAACTGTTTGTACTCCAAGTGCCGGTCACTTTGGGTAAGTCATGGATTGCATTGTCATGACCATAATGTCATTTACCTTCACTCTTTAGCGGAACGGCAAAGATATTGCCTGGAAGCATGTGCAAACTCTCTATGAAAGAGACAAGGGAAAAGCTACAGGACTGGCTATGGTGCCAAAGCTGAAATTCGAGCACATCAACCTCACTCCTTTTGCTAAGATGAGGGTAGACTTAGCTGCACAAGTAAGTTCGCAAACAGTTTGGAGGTTGTTCTGTTGTCACAGGAAAGTGTATCTTTATCATTTCTCCCATGATAACATCAGTTACAAATTGGTAGAAGATTGGGCAGGAAGGTCCTGGGCCACCAATTAGTGATAGATGATCACTCCACTTCTGGACAAACTTGGACAACAACCTGTACTTGAAGTAGCTCTCCCACATTCGCTCTCGATGGGCTTTCACTGTCGGCTTCGACGTAAAGCACACTTGTAGGCCCGTAACAAGCTCATCTGAAAACGACTGGCAATCACGCTCGTTTTCGTCCTTTTTGCACCACTCCAGATACCTCTCTGCTAGAAAACGTGCTCTACGGGCAGATTCTGATGGTATACAAAATCCATCATCCTTTAGAACGAGTTGAACAGCTTTACGAACGAGCTCGCAACATGACGGAGTACTCACGCCTTACTATACCATTTCTAAATACGCGCCCGTAACACAGACTGCCCGGATAAAAGGCATTAATTGCCCGCAGTTTCCAATCCAGGTCTGCGTATATCTATGGCCACACCCACATCACTATAAGCATTATGAATGTAATATTTTCACTCCACATTTGCATTTGACCACTATGATATACTGAAACCTCTGTCTGAAAACCCTCCAAGTGGGAAAAGCAATTAATGACATGGGTGTTGAAATGACCATAAACAAGCATGTCCATATATATAAGTCTGCATAGTAGTGTTGCTGGATGTGTCCCTTTGTGTAAATTCAATGCCTATATGCATAGGCACATTCCCATATGCCACAAAAGATGTCGACAAATGCACTAGCTTCATTGATGACCATCAAGTCACCTTATTGTGTTCATCAGTAACATCAGCCTCCTATACAAAGCCTCACCTCTACTCGGGCTAAACGTAAGGTAAGGGCGGGGTGGGGGGCTCCTGATAGGATGGGTTTTCAGAAATGGCACGTTTTCTCATGAACAATGAGGGTGCCAAGTGATTTTTGGTACAACGTGAGAATACCTCCTTGGCTTTATGTTGATGCCGTTTTAGTTATTCTATCTATCTTCACTTGCAATTGTGAGCTACTGATCGAAAAACCAATCCCGTCCGGAACCCCCCGCCCTTTAATTAATACCTTAGCCACGATACGAAACACGACCTCCATATAGACATCTACTTGTACATACCGCACTACAAGTGGAGGCCTAGGACTTATGACTTATACATAAGAGCACGAAGATCGTTACTGATAGTACACACCTCGACTGAACCACAGAAATATACTATACATGCATATCTAAGTTAACCAACCTGCTTAGAATCTGAATTAGAAGTGTCCTGCATCCTTTGAAGGAGGCGAGAGCGCTCATTGACGTGCGACCTATCTACCTCATCCACAGGTTCTCTCCTCCTAGACCTAGCGTCAGCTTGGGACATAATAAATTCAAAGGTCAGAGTACGTTGAGTAACACCTCTAATGGGGCGCGGTTTCAGTCTATGCATTTTTCACGGTGCGGTATATATTTGGGCATAAAAAGAACCGGAAAAAATGACGGATGGGAATACGGAAATTTGAAGAGAAAGGATTGGAACAGACAGGATTGGGACACACAATGTTACGTTGTCTGTGTCCCAATTTCTGGTCTCCATTCATTGTTATCATACAACAAAGATCTAAGATAAAATTAGTGTGCAGTCAAGGATTAATTTTTGAAAGTTTGAGTAGAGAGCAAAAGAATCGAGATACACCAGAACAGCCGCAAAGATAGTCTGGTACTGCAGCTGTGTATATATTAACAGATTACATCATAGATTTGAGTTAGAAAACCCACTCACCACAGTACGTACAGCTCCTGGTTTCTGTACCCTGAGAGCCTTCACCACCTGGAACACATCCACCACTCCCTCTGTCTTACACCTCTCAATGGTGGTGGCTATGGCACAGAACATGCCAGACTGACTCACATGCAGTGACACTGCAGGAATCCCACACAATGGATGTGTCTCTACCAGACACACAGCACAACTGGTACAGGTGTGTTGTGCAGTGGCGAAGCAACCACGAGGGCTTCAGGGGCTGGCACACCCTTTATTTTCTGCTAGAGACCCCTTCATTCTCTGCTATACCTTCTGTTCGATTGCACGCCTAGCTAGGTACACATGTACACCAGGCATGGCCTAGGTGGGCCAGGTGGGCCAGGAGCGTTTTACATGGATAGTACACACGCATGCGCATACAATATTCAGATTGCCCCCCCCATAGTAAATCATCTTCCTAGTGTACACCTACATGTAGGTAGAGAAGTGAAGGTATATCCTCACACTAGGGGTGCATTTGTACTCACATCTACATAGCTTGCATTGATATAGTCAGACTTATACTTGTAGCAGATATCAAGTTTCACTCTCAAATGTCAGTGGCCACATAGACACACACACACACACACACACACACACACACACACACACACACACACACACACACACACACACACACACACACACACACACACACACACACACACACACACACACACACACACACACACACACACACACACACACACACACACACACACACACACGGTTAACTTCAGCGGTGACGTAGCTATGAAAAGGACTTCTTTCCATCAGCGGTGATGTAGCTATGAAAAGGACTTCTTTCCATCAGCGGTGATGTAGCTATGAAAAGGACTTCTTTCCATCAGTGGTGACGTAGCTATGAAAAGAACTTCTTTCCATCAGCGGTGATGTAGCTATGAAAAGGACTTCTTTCCATCAGCGGTGATGTAGCTATGAAAAGGACTTCTTTCCACCAGTGGTGACGTAGCTATGAATAGGACTTCTTTCCACCAATGGGCAGACCCTGTTTATAATTACTACCTTAATTTTGTATCTACATGTACATTTCTCCCTCCACCTCCACAGTGATCAAGTCTGCAGGTTCATGTCTGTAGGATCTACATGTAACTCACTACTGCATATGCACCTTGTACACCATGCTTCTGAAGGTTCAATACAGTCGACCCATCCCAAACTCTTGTAGGGGGGCTCTATACATGTTTCTGTTTCTGCAATGTTTTGGTTCGAGGGTGCTTGAACCACCCTAAACTGTACCCAAACTACTGTGTAAGCACCCTGTACAATTTGCTTATCCTGATAGAGAAGGTTCGGTACGTACAGTTTAACTCATGTAGGTGGATTTATACACCTTCCTCTCTCTGCAATTAAGTGGTTTGAGAAGGTTTGAGGGTGTTGAATTGGTTTGATTTCTGTAACTGGTTAGCTCTCTCTTGTAAGCCTGCTGTAACTGGTTAGCTCTGTTGTTAAACTGGCACGTAACTGGTTATGACCTTGTAACCATGTAACCAATCTGACCTTGTTTAAAGCTAGTAGAAATCTTGATTCCCTTCAATTCATGTAATGATAGCATGCATGATAATGGTCAATACATGAATAAGACCTTTAATTAATTGGCGAGTGGGAGTGAGCCAACATAGTTGTATAGCTGGCATTATATATAGTATCCAACAATGCATTTTGGCCCCATGTATAAACTGTGTACATGTATTGCATATGGGACCCACAAGGCCCAGCTGCTTCCTGCGCACTACACACAAATGTAAGGTGGCCTCATTGAAAGCTCAAAGGTTGCAAAGTTATGACTCAGTTGAAGCTACAAGTGTTGCTTCTTATGGATGCTGATAGGTCCCGGAGTGCAGAGAGCCAAGCTCTATTGCCGCACTTCCGAAAGTTACGATGCTTGGGAATGGCGGCGAACAAATGACAGAGCATGTTCTGTTTCCTTATGAAGACATGTAGCATGTTGAATGTATTTGAGCCATAGTTGGGTTGCTCCCACTCGCCAAAATGCACTGCATTCACCTACTAGTAATATTCAATGACAGGGATTTTGTCTCCAGGCTTTTTTGTTGTTGAAAGCCGACTTCACCTGTAGAATAAGATGATTAGTTAATGAGCTGTCCTGATTAGTAAGGTGCCCTATTCAGTGAGGTACCTGATTAATGCGTCCTGATTTACCTTTGAGGGTAGATTAGATATTGGTTGCCCGGAAAACTGGTTGAGTTTCACAATGGAATCCCAGTCCTCTCTACTGAGGTCATAGGTCATCATTATGGACACTACCTTCATTACACCATCTCTACCCTAACCAGATAATATACACAATACATTGTATCTATGCCACATGACTTACACACAAAGTATAGACTATATGTCACATGACTTTCACGTGACATGTGTTAGTACCTCTGACAGGAGAAGTTGAATGAGTCTGGAGTGGAGGAAGAGAAGATAGTCCAATCCAAACTCAGTCTTGTTGCAAGATGCCCTGTGGTAACCATAAAAGCACAGACCCATGCACTTAATATTAGCCACGACAGTAAGCTAATGTGCCTTGTTTATCGAGGTGTCCATTTCATGAGTGTCTCTGTGTACACGTAATTGGTTTATTTACGTGAGTCGTGAGTGTTTATGAAGGTCCTGAAGGATACGGTTGTTCTTGCCACATGTGGAGTTACTGCCCAGCCAATGAGGGAATTCTGGTCGACTGACGTTTCCTCTCATGAGGTATCCGGGGAGGACACTGGCAAATACTGCCTGTGAGATAAGGAGGGAGAAGGTGTGTGTGTGTGTGTGTGTGTGTGTGTGTGTGTGTGTGTGTGTGTGTGTGTGTGTGTGTGTGTGTGTGTGTGTGTGTGTGTGTGTGTGTGCGTGTGTGTGTGTGTGTGTGCATGTGTGTGTGTGCATCATGTCACCATCTCTATGTAACAACCTGCACACAGGAAGTAGTCCCCATTGGGAGGAACTGTGAATCCTTCTCTCTACAAGGTCACCATCACTCAGACTGTCTGCTGTGTCTGCAAGCAACTTCAGTGTGTGTTCGATGTCACCTCTGGAATAGAGTCATGAGTGTGTGTCTAGAGTATGAATACATTGCAGTGTGTGTGTGTGTGTGTGTGTGTGTGTGTGTGTGCGTGTGTGTGTGTGTGTGTGTGTGTGTGTGTGTGTGTGTGTGTGTGTGTGTGTGTGTGTGTGTGAGTGTGTGTGTCTTACTTGGCCTGCAGTGGCTTGACCGATGCATAGTTCTCTTGTACAAAAAGTGGGGCAAGACTATAGTCATGGAAGAACAGCTCAAATCTAGTGGTATAAAGTTAATAACATTGATGTCATGTCATGTGACATATATACATGTAACCTTTCAGCTAATGAGAGTTCTCGTTCCCCTTCTCTTGGCATGAAAACTAACTTGATCATATCAAAAGGATTCTATAAAAATGACATACTCATAACCACAACTGTCTTCAACACATGTCACACAGTACGGTAGTACTGTGTATATAGGGATTGCTATGGTCATCCCCATTCAAGACCATATATAAGGTCTTTTGTCACTTTAACCTTCAGTTTTGCTGTGAAAATGAATAATTATACTTAAAAAAAGGCATATTTTGCTACATGGGAAAGGTGTTAAATATTAAAAAGTCACAAATTGTTTTGTTTATCTTCTCGTTGTTGTTGTTGTCATTCCGTTTCAACAAGTGTACTCCACTAATGATAGGGTAGCACATCGTCATGTTAAAAATTTGTAAACAATGTAGTTCTCGTAAAATAAATATAAGTTAGACGCCGAGTCAAGGGAACTACGCGATTTAGAAAGCCCAGGGCCGGATGTAGCGTCCCCAAGCATAGCGAGGGTGCTACTAAGAGCCTGAGGCTTTCTAAATCGCGTAGTTCCTGGCGACGAGTGTGTCTAACTATTTTAGACTACAGCGGAGAAACTGATTGGACAATGACCATTCAAACACTTAGCAACAAGCATGCCAATAGATCCCGGTACTAGGGACCAGCGGCCAACTATAGATCCCGCTAACGAGGTGACTATGAAAAATAGATCCCGCGTTTCTTGCAACCTGATTGGTCAATTTAAAGTTACTGTAGTCTAAACAAAAATAGTCCTAGGCCATGTATTACGATGCAAGCCACACAATCCTACAGGTGTACAAGTGTATATCTGAAAGCTCCACTTTTAATGTGAAATTTTGTGTGATGGTAAAGTTTAATACCCCAATGATCAACGTTGTGATAAAATCTCTGTAAACAATGTAAATCTTGTAATATGAACAACAAAATAGTCTCAGGCAAGCATTACTGTATCTCACTAACAAAAGGTCCACCAAATGTGAAATTGGTCAGATAGTAAAGCTTAATACCCCAATGATCAATGTTGTAATAAAATCTCTGTAAACAATGTAATACAACAACAAAATAGCCTCAGGCAATATTTTGCCATATCTCGCTAACAGAAGTAGCACTAAATGTAGAAATCGGTGTGGTGTTAAAGCTTGATATCTCAATAATCAATGTTGAGATAAAATCTTGTAATCTTGTAAATAATACCCCAGGCATTTCTTTGCTATATTTCATTAACAAAAGCTCCACTAAAAGTAAAAGTTGGTACAATGTAATACACAAAACTAACGTTGTGATAAAATCTTGGTAAACAATGTTAGATAGCCTCAGGCTACAAGGTCTATTATCTGAAATGCCTTCATTATGTAATACTTACACAAATATTGTGCCTACTCAATTACTAATTGTGCGTGCTTACTATACGTTTGCGCATTTGTGCAATTATGTGCGAGCTGTGTATGCAGGCACAATCGACTTTCTACTAGGTCTGCTAGTACTGGTAAATTGATGTAGTTATATAGAGCCTATAAAACTGACCACACTCTTCATGCACATGCTATTATCTGTACAGCTAGATTTTTAAAGTTAATAATGTACAATGCATAGCTAATATGTTTGCTACCAAGTAAACTGCAAAATAGCAAAATGTACATGTACCTACGTAGATCCAGAAAAAAATGACAGGAGACAAGTAAATATACAATTTAAGAAATTTGAAAGGAAATATAGGGATTGCATAATAAGGAAAGGAGACAAGATTGGGACACAGAAATGCTATGATACATCGACGTACCCATAAAGTTATGTTGATAAATCATAACATGTCTGTGTCCCAATCTTTTCTCTTTTCTTTTTTATGCAATCCCTATACTTCCTTTCAAATTTCCTATATGTACTTGTTGTACGTACATAAGGACATCAAAGAACCACAACTCCCTAGGCTGGGAACAGCCTTTAAGGATGTTTAACAGTCACCCAATGCACAGGACAATACCCAGTCTCATCAGCGGCACTGGGGTGACTGGGGGTATGTTGTGTGTCTTGTACATATAAGTGAATATAAATATTCTCACTAGTTTCAATTCCTTTTTGGCTGATTTTGCTGTCGCCCTTGCATTGTCGTAACTGAGATTTTTGTCCGTAGCAGTCCACACAGAGAGATTGTGTAACACCTGCAGTCAATTGTACATGACTAGTTAATCAGGACACCCTTCTTTGTCCTAAATTTTGTGATCTCTTAAATCAGGATATCTCACTAATCAGGGACATTTTATTCTGTCCCAATGGTTTCAGGATTGGAGCACCTTCACCACAGCAAACACACTGTACAGATAAGTCACCCATGACTGTCACATGACCATCACATAACATTACATATTAACCTGTCTAATATCTCCACCAGATGCCATAATAATTTCAGCAAGTGCATTAGGTGCCACTTTAACTCCTTCCTTATAACACACACTCATCATGGCTCCACAAATCTGGTTTACTCTTGGCCTATGGAATCTCAGATCGAAGCAGTAGTTAGCGAGAGAGCGGACCTTGGAGTGCTGCCTGTCATTGCAGATACGGGATTTTAGTCTTCTTAATCATTGAAATGACTTCCTGGAAGAAATGGGGAGAAATGGTGGAACCCCTCTAATCAGGGAAATAATCACTTACCTGCATTCCACCCATATCTTTATTGCCAGCCATTTCATCAACTTCATCCATTATCAGTGCATGTCTCCGCCCACTTGCCAATCCCCCACTCTTCGTACAGAACACATTGAGTGACGTGCAGTCAAGCTGAGTAGCTACCTCATCGTGAAGTGTTCTTTTACTTCTAGTGGCACTAGCATTCAGTTCAACATAGGAAAAGGCAGTTTCCTGGAGGGAAATGGTGTGCAGTGGAACACTTCAATAAACAGGCAACTTTTGTATAGAAATCAGGACACCTCACTAAATTAGATTAAAATCCTAATATGTGATTTTGACTAACCTCACATGCAAGTATGGCAGTTGTGGTTTTACCGACCCCAGCGGGCCCCGATAAAAGTGCAGCACGGAACCCTGCACCATCCCCCTGCCCAGAACTCCCCCATCCTCTCCCCTTCTTCCCCCCTCCCCCTCTCTTTCCTCTGTTCTTCTCCCAATCTTGCAACCACCTAAAAATATAAGAACATACCAAGTGCGCTTCTCTCTCCCTTTCCCTCCCTCTCCCTCCCTCCCTCCCTCCCTCCCTCCCTCTCCCTCTCCCTCTCCCTCCCGACTGAACTACTTCACACACTGTGTGATTTCACGGATTGAATAATACACAAATATGGCATTTGGAACAACAGTGTCCTGTTAATTGAGGTGTCCTTATTTCAGGGTGTCCTGATTAGTGAGGTTCCACTGTACATTCATATTCTGTACCTCACTAATCAGGACACTTCCTTCTGTTCCAAGGGTGTCTGGATTAGAAAGGATCCACTGTACTTAACCTTTTGGCATTGCTCATTTCTCCTTGCTGTCCAATAAGGTTTTTTATAGACTTCGGTCTGTACTTGTCAACCCATAGCGACTCACCTACCCCACTGCAAGTAACTTCCCCTGCACTGAGGGAGGGGGGGGGGGGGGGGAGGAGAGCATAGAGCAAAGCAATACAGGTATGGACTTGATACAACACATTGAAGAATATATTCAGCTGAGTAGGTGTGTTAGTCAGTGTTCTCATTAACCAGTGGTGTGTGTGTGTGTGTGTGTGTGTGTGTGTGTGTGTGTGTGTGTGTGTGTGTGTGTGTGTGTGTGTGTGTGTGTGTGTGTGTGTGTGTGTGTGTGTGTGTGTGTGTGTGTGTGTGTGTGTGTGTGTGTGTATCCATCCCTAGCTATCGTACTGTGTAATACCACTGTGCCACATGGTGAGTGTGGTATGGTAGGAAGCAATCATTTTCTTTGTTCTCGAATGTTTATTTGTACCAAAAACGATACAACATACCTAACGGGCGATACAGATTGAATTTTGCTATAAATGCTTCATTCAAAAGTTATGGTGTTATTTGCTTACATCTGCCAGTACTCCTTCCAATAACCCCCCCTCCCACATCTGCCAGTACTTCTCCCACCAACATCAGCTTGGTAGCTCCCTGTCAGGAAACTGCACCGTCGCCTGAAACTGTAGGGAGCCAAAGCGAGTTGAATACTCAATTCCCTCTCTTATCGGCTATTCTGGGAGTTGACTGGTGGTTGAAGGCTGATAACGTGGAACGGAAGATTGAAGAGAAAGTGAAGTTGAGGTATGTCCAGGATTGCCACAGACTGTCCTGGGATGTCCCATGATTCATATGTATCTATATACCACATACTTATTATATACATATTATCTTCCACGTACGTAGTCTTCGTCGCGACCCCAGCCTCAACTTGTAAGCCAAATGTTTTGGGGAGTCTGTAAACACTGGACTGGAATACTAGAATGACCTTTAACCTACTTTTTTCTCTCTCAATATTGTTTGGCAATGTCCAATTTTTGGGTTGTTGCTCAATTACAATTAAGTGCTTTAGGTACTCTAGCTACAGGCAGAAAGAGACTCCAAATAGACTGTACAGGATGGGTTATGTTCAGTGGTTAGATGACCCTTGATACTTGCAGATCAGTGGGATAGAAGTTGCTCCACTTGACTACATTGTGTATCTTAGCTGATCTAAACGTACAATGTATATATACAGAACTTGAATTTTGCACATGCGCCGCTTTATGCAACACGGTGTTCATACAGAAGAGAAAATTGCAGTATACGGAAGATTTGTGGGCAAAAGACAGAGACTACAGTAAAGAGATAGAAGGAGAAGTATTGGCAGATGTGGGAGGGGGTTACTGGGTGTCATATCCTCGAACACACATGTAAGGTTCGACTAAATAATATACTCGCATGCACCTTTATATACACAGTAGCAATACAAAAATAGTAAGGGAAATGACATCATCAATAATGGGTAAGTATCAATCTACTACATTCCTTCCTCCTAAGCTACTACAAACAAGAAAACTAAGCAAAATACAACCATACCAAAACAATAAGGTGAACACACAAAAATATGACTGGTGACATGCATGTCATGACAGAACGATACATATAAGAACCAAAAACAGAATACACATTTTGTATTTATTAACCCTCGGCGCATGCGCCGGAGGGTTACAGTACTTGGTTTATGTGTGTGTGTGTGTGTGTTTCAGTTCGTGAGTTCTGCCATTGCGCCCAATAAACCCCCCCAAAAAGGACACCATATGAATCAGCGCCCTATGGGAAGATTTAAAAAAAGCTGTTTTTAAAATAAATGGTTAGTTCCAGAGTTACGGGTATTTCCTGTTTATACAGTATCTAAAGTCGGCCATTTTGTTACGTCAGTGAGCATGCGCAAAGGGCTACGTGCATTTCGCGTTTGAGAAGCACAGCCTAAGTGGGGTACTAAATGCTACCTGAAATGTGAGCTAATGTAAATATAGCGCGCTTCTCAAGCCTCCTGATCTGTGGCTGGGCCAGTTTTTCGCTTTCATGTTACATCAGTGAGCATGCGAAAAAGGGCTACGTGCATTTTTATGAGAGCGATGGGAAGTAATATGTGTTTGAGAAAGGCGATTGTTGTTCAAAAGCCTGACAGGGTACTAAACGCTACCTGAAATATAAATACAGCGTGCTTCTCAAGCCTTCTCTGTGGCTGGTCCAGTTCTATTTTCCATATACTTTCATTAGACGGGAGGCAGGGTTCCAATGTATATATAATTATATAGTGCGGCTTTGCACTTTAGTGCTATTCATTCCGATATTGACTTACACAGGCCGAAGAAATCAAGAGGGAATGAGAAAGACAAACTTCTGTCTGGAGTCAAACCCAGGCACTAAAATGCAGAACCCTCGGCGCCATGCCACGTGTGTGCGAACCTTAAAAACAAACGTGCTATACAATGCATATGCATGCTTTCCGCAGGAAAATGGCAGACCGTACGTATGCTTTCAACGGAGCAGTGCTGGATCTCTGCAACGGAGTGATTTCAGAGAAAACCCCACAAATTTTTTGACCTTCGTTGCCCGCTGGGTACGTGACAGTATTTTCAGGACGAACAGATGCTCCAGAGGTGAGGTGTGACTTAAAAGACACACACACACACATGGACAGACAGACAGACAGACAGACAGACTGATCCAACTACTGTAACCCTCGCTGCGCATGCATGCCGAGGGTTAATGACCAACAATCCAGCACAAATAGACACTGAGCCATAGTCACCAGACAAGTCTGTCCCCTCATTCCCTTATTATAACTGCAGCGGTCATTGCCTAGCTAGCAACCTCACACTGCAGACCACCCAGATCATGTGCCATCAGAACCCCATTAGGAATCAACTGGTAACACCTTGTCAGAGGAGGAGCCATGATGGTTGGATTTATGTCAGATGGTTAAATATCTTAGTTGACTTGGTAACAGATGTATTTATTTCGATGTTGACTTACACAGGATGAAGAATAGCAAGAGGGAATGAGAAAGACAAACTACCAGTTGATTCCTAACGGGGTTGTGATGGCACATGATTTGGGTGGTCTGCAGTGTGAGGTTGCTAGCTAGGCAACGACCATGGCTAGTAGGAGCACTCGTAAGCATATGCAGAGCATTGAAAGTGGTCAGAGAGAGCCAGCACATTTATAATACATACACATACGCTTCCTACTAGCTCTTTACCGCTGGTGCTGCTCACAGCTTTGGGCTTACCCAGGGATAGTCTGAGCCTTTACAAGGTGTTCCACAATTCACTGGTACAACTTGAGGGAAGCAGGAGCCTTACCAGCTGTTTTGTCGGTTTCCAAAACTATGGGGGACTAACGCGGCCTTAGGTCCACCTTGAGGCTAAAAGCTGACTCGGTCCACAACTTCGTTCCTATGAGCTTCCACTTCTCTAGTACACATACGGTTAGCTAGCTGTCATTCAAACTGAGCACAAACCATGCCATATATGGCATCATGATGTCAAAGACCTAGTAACAGGCAATAATTATAGCACCCCTGGTAGGGATGTTGTGGTTTATAAGGAGTGCTATAACTTATACATAGAAAACAACTATAACCGGTTATTTACCTGGCTATAATCAGTTACCATAACAATCTTCTTGCTATGCACATGCTCAAAGCAAGAAATGCTTACTTTGCCAGAGTGTTGTATTTGTTTGATAAGGCCCTATGCTACTTACTATGCTGTCACATCTGAGATACATGTATAAACTGTTACGTCTTATGTATATCCAACTTACAGCAGGATTATAACCCGTTTAACCATGAGCAACATCACAAGAGAAAAGCAATGCATTTCTCTTGTACAGTATAACTACTACAAACTGCAGCCTCATTTAAGGGCTAATCAACTAAGGTCCACTGTCACCCTTCTATGGTAATTGTATATTTCGCATTCTCACATTATACTGCACACATAGAATGTGATATCTCTTTACCTTTCAACACGTATATTGTGGGTAAGTGCCACAAACATTTTGTGTGTTGGGGTAATGCCCCTACATGTATATATGCAGCTGCATGTACTTTTCCTACAGCTGAGCAGGAAACAAATGGGAAACTTACCTCTTTAAAATATCTGCTGCTGCTTCTGTTTTGGGTCCACCATGGCTCATCATGTGAGAAGCTTTCTTGCTCGGTGGGATTTCTCCATCACAATCTGCAGAAATATCGTACACACCCACAGTCCCACTGTTTGGTAAACTTACACACCAGAGTCAAGTACTCTCTTTCTCCTCTTAAAAAAATCTTTCAGATCCATTGACTGCAGAAGAAGTGTATGGCCGATCAGTGCAAACCTAGTGGATCACGTGATGTGTGGGGCGCGCGAAGCAACTGAGTCTAGGCGCCGGTAGAGTACCCAATTGGCCAAGTACCCAATGTAGCCCTTACTAGCCTTTAGATCTACACACTAAATTAATTGACCAATCAGGTTGCGAGAAACGCGGGAGTGCCGAAAAATGAAAATGCAAATTAGTTCAATATTTCACAAATTTTGTTTACGCTATTTCGAGAAGCGCTAAACGTGGCTATTATATGGCAGAGTTGGGAGATCGAGATTTGAAAGAGCTTTCCAAGGAAAGTAGAAACGAGCAGACCGAGCTAACCGGGTAAGAAGGTTTGTGCATAATTTTGTGTACATGTAAATACATTTATGTACATGTATATACGCTAAGCTTACAATGTAGGTGTGTATGCCCACAGTGACACTGTAGGCCTACATGTAAGTTTTAAAATCCTAATCCCCCGAAATTAACGTACCTAGAGCTGCCCTTTCATGAAAAATTGGTCCTATATGTTTGAAATATGTGTATGTTTGGTGGTTGTAACAAATGGACGAAGGTACCAGTACAGAAAGTCACAGCTTTCTCAGCTTGATACAAGAGTACATTATCATCTTGTGTGCCGTTGTCATCAGCATAAACGGAGGATACCACATCAATACCAAGGATTCATAGTCCTTTATAAGAGATCTTTAGGAGAGAAATTGATGTGTGAGAGAACAGAGACTTGCTTTACCTCACAAAAAAACAGGAATCTCTCTGATGTGTCTCACGCTTTACCAAATTCATTGTGTTGTAGTACCAGTGTATGGCATATGCTCCATGATATACTTAGGCACTAACTGCAACCACTGATAAAATGAAGCTCAAAATACGGAGCACCCAGTGAGTCTCTTCATTGTTAACATCTACACCATATATCTGCTATACTATGATAAGGAACAAACATGACTTTAACACACGTCCTTCAGCTAAGGTGCAAGATAGACTAAGGTGGACCATATTTGGTCTACCCGGACCAATTTTTTTTGGAAAATTGGACCCAAACTTCTGTTACAGGTGTATAGTAGGTATGGAGTGAGGCAGATGATGATGACCTGCAATTGAGACATGTGTAACCCCATAATACAGGATTTAGGGAGGGTGGGGTACGTAAAAAACTTGAAAACAGCTGCAATTACAGGACAAAAATACAATTTCTAATGACTCTAAGTTTTGTGTCATATATTTGCACTGTTGATTGGAACCGTTAAGGTTACGGTATACTCGACCGATTTCATACTCTACTTCCGGTTCTATTTATGCGTTTACGCACGTCAACGCGTACCGGAGATTATTGAGATGTGACCAGGTTCACTTCTCGCCAAAAATAAATTCCACAGAACCTTTTTTTGCCCGGTAAACCACATACCTTAGCAAGCCGTTATCAACCGTTACAAGACTGAAATTCGAAGTGCATCTGTAAAATAACCGAAAATAACGGTTTTTTCGGGGCGTTTTTGAGGCGTATCAAACAGGATCGAAAAAACTTCCGTAGGACGCTAGAGCTTGCAGAGAAGTACCACTCACTCGAAAATAAAGGCGCTGGAGCTATTTCTAACTCAGATTTTTGGCGAGAAATTTGGTATGGTACAAGCCAGCCTACAGCAGTATGTGTGTGAGCTCTGATCTTGCTTCTTGTTGTGCAAGCAGAACCATCTGAGTATACAGCGTGTGTATAAGGAGGTAGTGCTGGCGTAGTTAGAACAGTAGCTATAAGACATGTTTATCCCGTATATCTGCCGGTATCCCGTAACCTTAAGTTTAATGGACACGTATGTCAGTACCATTCCTATGTCACGAGAGTTAGTATGTTCCAATTGGCAATTTCCTTTACACTCAGACTGACTCCATTTCTTTCCATATTTCTCTTCATTCCCCTTTTCCTTGTCTCCCTCTCTTCTTCGCCCTCTCTCTTTCATTATTTCACCCCTTCAAACACACTCACAGTTCTAATATTTTGGAAGAGGACGATAAAGACGAATTTTATTTTGTTGACTTGCCAGCAGAAGACAAGCTGAGCACACTTCTACCACCTGAGAGTGAGCTTAGTACTTTATACATGTATGTACTGTACATAACCTTGAGTCATCATGTTGATTATCGCGGCCTTCTCCTAAATACCAATGTTTGAGTTCACCTGTTCATCAAGCTGAGATGCTTCATGATTTGTATGCAGGATTCGGCCCAGCCAGCTGAGCTGCCTCGGTAGCTCAGTTGGTAAGAGCATCGCCTGGAGAGCTGATGGTCGTGGGTTCGAGTCCCACCCGAGGCAGCCAATTTTTCTTTGAAAAATGACTGTTTCGGGCGAGTTGTGTTGTGTTGCTTTGCCTTTCTGTTGTGTTGTTGTTGTTGCCTTGCCTTTCAGCATCTCTTGAAAGATTGTTCATACGCAATACTTGGTTTGGGGTTTGGTGTCTTGCTGGTTTGATTATCGCGGCCTTCTCCTAAATACCAATGTTTGAGTTCACCTGTTCATCAGGTTGAGATGCTTCGTGATTTGTATGCAGGATTCGGCCCAGCCAGCTGAGCTGCCTCGGTAGCTCAGTTGGTAAGAGCATCGCCTGGAGAGCTGATGGTCGTGGGTTCGAGTCCCACCCGAGGCAGCCAATTTTTCTTTGAAAAATGACTGTTTCGGGCGAGTTGTGTTGTGTTGCTTTGCCTTTCTGTTGTGTTGTTGTTGTTGCCTTGCCTTTCAGCATCTCTTGAAAGATTGTTCATATGAAATGTCAGACGTACACTGCAGTTCTTGTGGGATTCTTAATATTGAGACTTTACATGTACACAATCCTAAAATAAGTACACCAAAATTTGGAAGAGAAATGTAGAACTGCCCAAAAAGCATAGGAGACCATGTCTGATGGTGGTGTCTAGAGCACATACAGTTATGTGTACAAGTATATGTAATTCCCTTCCCAATACAAGTCTCTCTGCACCGCTTTTGGGATCCTTGCATATGCATACATATACATACATATACATATACTGCAAGTGTCATGCTGACCTTTGAACCTGACTATGTTACTAATCTGCAATCAAGCCATTACACATTATTTGCTTATTGGGCAAGTGGTCACCTACTCTGTACAGCTTAATGTGGGGACCTATTCGCATGCCTACCAACCCTCATTGCTCAATGGGGTTGGGTTGGAGGTATCATGCAGGGGTCAGAGCTGTCTGGGCGGCATGGTTTCTTGCCATTCCTTATTATAGGGGCAGGGCCAGTTAATGCATTTGCTAATTGCCTATCATAGCTCCTAATGCTTGCGTATTCCCGCCCCCTTGTAAGTGCCTACTGCTGCCCCCTTTAATTGCTTGAAAATTGCCCGCATGACCCTGCACCACACCCCCATTTCTGTATGGGCGGAGCATGGGACATCCAGCCAGCATGGCTGGCTGACTCTACTGCCCTTCACTGACCCCTGCACGAAGGCCACATCCGAAGATGGGCAAAGAGAAAAGATTTGAGGAGATAGATATAGCTATATAGATATAATTATATATATAAAAGAGGGAAAAGGGAGGGTGGGGAAGAGCCGAATGCCAGCTGTGATCCCTGCCGGTGATCAGTTGAAAATCTGCTGCTCTGCTGCCTGCCAATGTGGCGCCTTAAATCACGTGGCTGCTGCGCATGCTCTACGGCTGCCTGCCACACCTCTTGCTATGTGTATTAAGCCTGCGCCTGAGCTGGCGGTGCGCACCGCCTGGGCTCTCATAGGCCCCCATTAACTCCGTTTAACTATCATTAAACGTCATTTAATGTGGGGACCTATTCGCATGCCTACCAACCCTCATTGCTCAATGGGGTTGGGTTGGAGGTATCATGCAGGGGTCAGAGCTGTCTGGGCGGCGTGGTTTCTTGCCATTCCTTATTATAGGGGCAGGGCCAGTTAATGCATTTGCTAATTGCCTATCATAGCTCCTAATGCTTGCGTATTCCCGCCCCCTTGTAAGTGCCTACTGCTGCCCCCTTTAATTGCTTGAAAATTGCCCGCATGACCCCGCACCACACCCCCATTTCTGTATGGGCGGAGCATGGGACATCCAGCCAGCATGGCTGGCTGACTCTACTGCCATTAAAGCTGGGCACCAGCTTGTCCCATGATCCTCCCTGTAGGACATTTCTTTCTTGGTGCAACTGCTTCCCTGTACCTGTACTGTGATGTAAGATAACACTTCATTTAACAAATTATAGAGTGCACACCTAAGGTTTCCTGACTAGCGCTCTTGACACATTAGCTAGTTGGGCACGGGGCAGTCTGATGTAGGTTCTATAGGCATCGCTACGCCACCTGCCTAGGGTCTGGATCAAAGAGTCCTCTAGTCCATGTTGGGCTGCAGAAGTCGCTGCTCCGATGCGGAAACTATGACCATTATAATGAGAGTCATCTAGGCCGGCCTTCCTGAGTGCTGATTGCAACCTCTGGACCAGCAAGTTGCGTGTGAGGGGGAGTCCATTGTTGAGGGTAAATAGCGGGCCTGGAGAGGGGCTACGTACCCCAATATATTGAATTAGGGCCTGGACTGGGCATATAGATGAGCCTGTTGTGCCCAGAAACACCTCCACACCCTGGCGGAAAGGGTCCGTTTTGCTCTGTTTTATGTTTAGCCGAGCGATAGTAGGAGTGGTGTGGCTGTCCAGTGCCAAGTCCCCAAGGTTCAGGTGCACCTCCGGGTCATACGCTTCTACTGATGGGACCGTAAACTCCCCTGCCCGCATAAAACCAAAGAAGGCTGTACATGCCGCTGCCCACAGCATAATGTTATCAGGGAGCAGCGGAGTTGAGAGCCAAACTTCCCTGAGTTTCTGCATAATATCAATGGTGATAGGGAGTCGGGTGCGTGGCTGGGACCCGCAGTGGGCTTCTACCCTCTTGATGCCTGTCAGCACATATTCCAGACGGGGCATGCCCCCATTTGCGAATGGGTTGCCTAATGACTTCTGTATTTGTAAGTACCGAATGCCTGCCAAATATGCCTTGATGGACTGATGTTTGAGGCCCTCCTTTGCCAGAAAAGCCACGTAACTGCATAGTATGTCTTCCTGGAGAGGGAATGGGGTACTGATCCCATACCTCATGCAGAACGCTGCATAGCGGCGCTGTGCAGATTTGTATGCCTTGCGGGTGGAAGATGCAATGCCATTGCCCAGGAAGTGCTCAACAGCGCCATCCAGTTCTGAGAGTCCCAGTGGGGGTCCTTGCTGAAGACCAGCTCGCGAAGTTCCGGAGGGACAATAGTTGGAATGGCTGATGCCTGTGGGGTAATGGAAAAGAAGAGTTGCAGCTTGTTACGGGACAAAGCATCCGCAGCCGTATTCTCCACTCCTGGGAGATGGCGTGCAACGACATATAGGTTGAGGGTAGCTGCTACGAGGGCTAGCACGCGCAGCAGGTGTGACAGGGCTGGGTCTTTTGCTGCGCCCTTGTTCACCGCAGCTACCACTGCGGCATTGTCGCACAGGCAGCAAATGCGCTGACCAGCCCAATATGGGCCCCAGAGGGTGACTGCCACTACGATTGGTACCAGCTCCTTAGGTGCAATAGACACTGTCGCCCAGCTCTCCGGCCATTGTAGCTGGAACCACAG
Source organism: Theonella swinhoei (assembly GCA_963970385.1). Taxonomy (NCBI): domain Eukaryota; kingdom Metazoa; phylum Porifera; class Demospongiae; order Tetractinellida; family Theonellidae; genus Theonella; species Theonella swinhoei. Next base: position 2,977,585 of record OZ019960.1, on the reverse strand, counting down.
GTTTTCATATGCTGCTCCGCAGCCCCACGAACCGGATGCATCAGACACCATGTTTCCCACAGAGCCAGCCGGTGGCATGAAGCTCACGCCATTCCATATCGTCAGGAAGGAGAACCACCAGGCCAGATCTGCACGGGCTGCACGGTTTAAGTGGACCCAGTGGTCCATGTCCCGCGCCGAGGATGATGCGTCAATGAGGCCCCGCAGGAAGGCTCTTCCTGGCCTGACCACTGATGCAGCATGGTTTAGTAGACCGATGAGAGAGAGTAGGTCACGTTTCTTGCCAGAGACCCTAGGGGAGGGGTGACCTGGCTGCCTCATCCAGCACGAGATAGTGGTGCGCAGTCGTTGCAGTTTCTCTTGTGGGAGGCGAACCTGCTGTTGTTGTGTGTCGACCTCTATACCGAGAAAGGTGAGGACTGTGGTGGGACCTTCTGTCTTTTCAGGGGCCACCGAGAAACCCAGTTCTTCGCAGAGGTTCAGGGCAGTGTGAAGTGCTCGTTCGCAGTGAGGTTGGTTGGGGGGGCCAAGCACCAGAAAGTCGTCCAGGTAGTGGATGGCGGTCTCTATGCCTCGGTCGTGCAGAAACCACATCATGGCGTCAGTTAGTGCAGAAAACAATTTTGGTGCAGACCGGAGGCCAAAGGGGAGTGCTTTGTCTAGGTATGTAATACCCTTCCAGGAAACTGCCAGAAACCGTTGATCCGACGGGTGGACAGGAACCGCTCTGTACGCCTCTTTTAAGTCGAGTTTTGCTAAGAGACAGCCTTTCCCCAATGAGTGGGCAATGCTCACAGCTTGGTCTATCGACGTATAGGCTACTGAGGACTGAGCCTCAGAGATGGCGTCATTGATGCTATGTCCTTCTGGGGAGGACAGGTTTACTATAAGGCGCCATTTATTGGGCCTGTGTTTCTTAGGAATGACCCCAAACGGACTAACTTGCAGTAGAGGTGGCGTTAGTACTGGGGCCTCTGGCAGCCGGGTTAGCCTACCTAGCTGTACCTCCCGTTCAATATAAGCTGTAATGATCTCGGGCTGATCGTAGGCCGACTTGAGGTTCCGTGTGGACGGTTTAAACTGGGCTCCGTCCCTCACCCCAATCCGGAATCCTCCCCTGATTCCGCGTGAAATGAGGTGGGTGAAGGCCCTGTCGGGGATAGATTGGAGTGCTCTATCCCATGCCTCAGGTTGGAGGGGAGTGGACACTGACCCCTCATAGGGCACACTGTGTAATGGAGGGGAGGCTGACTCCAATGCCAGGAGGTCTTCAGTGAAGCGGTAGGATCCCTTCCTGAAGTTGCTTAGTTTCAGTATGAGTGGATCTGGGGACAGGTTAAGAACAGTGCACAGGTATGGCCTAGATGTGACTACATGCCGGATAGCTAGTCTGTAGTAGATAAAGTGACAATTAGACCAGCTATCAGTATATGGTGTGAGATTTAATTGCTGAGATAAGATACATTGTATAATTAACACGGTGCTTTATCATATCCTGGTGACAATTATGAGACCTACACCCTATTGCAGCTGTCCTAGGGTGACATTGTCAGGTGACAAGAAAACTCAACCCCAGTGCTAGTCCTTCTTGACTTGTTTCTGTGCCGAGCCCGGGTGCGCTGGCTCCCTGCATGATGAAGCCGGGTGGCCACCGTAACAGTATGTGCACACATGGGCATACGTGCACTTTCCTGGAAATTTGCAGTTCCCGGCATTCCAAGATGTGCAAATTGGACGCTGCCGAGGGTAGGGAGTAGGGCGTTTGCCTCTTGTGAATGAGCGGTCATGAGTAGGGGAAGGGGACCTGTGTGCTGGCCTTCCCCAGCCTTGTGGCAGCAGCGAGGATACGGCGCATTTCGAGGCTGGGTGATCAATCTCGTGGCAGTGTTCGCATGGGATTGCGATTCTGCCACGCTGGTTTGCGATAAATACCTGGTGGAGGGATGCGTCCAAGCCGTTCCATGGTTGAGATAGCCCCTCTTGGTTGCGGCGGAACACGGCATCATATGTCAGCCAGCCCATGCCTCCGAATTTGCTAGCTTCCCTGATGATAAGCCGCATGTAAGCCAGCATGTCAGCTACTCGTTCCGGGTGCGCCTCAGCCACAATGGCAACGTAGGTCGCGAAGGAAGAGACCCATGTCACCAGCGCCCTCTCCCCGCCAATCTCTCTCTCGCCCGGTGGCTTGGGTGGAGCCAGTCCAGGTGGGAGCGCGGCAAGCCTCTCAGACAGGGCAATGTTGTCTGGCAGTAGCTCCCTCATATCGACGTATTCCAGTGCCTGTATCCTTTTGACCAGCTTTGCAGGTATTGGAACTATGCTGTTTGCCACCTTGTATGGAGTGGGTTTAGGCTTGGGGTCTACCAGCGTAGTGGGATGAGTCCCTGATGATCTTGCCATTATGGGGGTGGGCACTGATGTAGAAAGATGGAGGGAGCTGCCAGCCTCTGCGACTGTAGCTGGGATCAGTGAGATGCTCGGGAGAGAGACAGGCAGTGTAGGAAGCGGTGGGGCGGCTGGGTTGATAGAGTGGAAGCAAAGGGGGAGGGGTAGTGAAATTCTCCCTGGGGTGCCAAGCGCCTGCCTCTGCCTAGGGATTGATTGCCTAGATATAATTACCCCCCCCTTGCCTTTGCGCGGGGAGCGCGGTCACGGGCAACAGCGGAAAGGCATCCTGTACCATGTAATTAAAGTGCATGCTAGCTTAGTATCTACTCACCTGTCGCCGAGGAGGGGTTCTTGGATAGGGCTGCCGCCACGGCTGCCGCGACCTCCTCGCGGATCATGTCGCGGACTGCTGCCTCGGAGAGGAGCGACGCCCCCGCGGACGCTGGGGGAGGAGGCGGGGTATCCCTTTCGTCAGACATGATCATGAGAACCAAATGGAAGAGCCGAATGCCAGCTGTGATCCCTGCCGGTGATCAGTTGAAAATCTGCTGCTCTGCTGCCTGCCAATGTGGCGCCTTAAATCACGTGGCTGCTGCGCATGCTCTACGGCTGCCTGCCACACCTCTTGCTATGTGTATTAAGCCTGCGCCTGAGCTGGCGGTGCGCACCGCCTGGGCTCTCATAGGCCCCCATTAACTCCGTTTAACTATCATTAAACGTCATTACATGTACATGTATGAATATGTACGTTGTATGTTGTTGCATATAGACTTCATATCCAACTGCTGTGTACCCCACATGCGAACTTAGAGTTTCATGCTTTTACGTCCTACACCAATCCTCGAACTGACTGTAAGCTGCTTGACCAGTTTATAGTGGGACTGCCAAGCCTTGAACTGCTGGGGCAGGGAGCACTTTTGTGAGTGGGGCCCAGGGAAGGTTGTGCTTGTGCCCTTCATGCATTGAGCTGGGAGTAGCTCACTGCCCCCAGGTAGCTGTGTGATGGGAAGAGCTGGCAGGTGCTGTTCATTGGACCTTGTAATGCAACAGCCAAGAAATAGTGAATTATGACTACATCACATGTAAGAGAGTCAAAAATAAGAATGTGGTCACACAATCATCAAGTGGAGCAGTTATAAAGTGGTCTTACTACTGTACTGGAAACTCTACATACAAGCAAATATGATCCTAATGTAGGAGTCATGCTCATCTCCTGTCTTGCAACATACCTACATGTATATACATGTAATAATAAATGCAAGCAAGGACACTTGTACATTGTATGTACGTGTATATACATTGTATGTGTTATGATACATTTCCTTTCCTTCAGCTCAGCCACAGGGGTTGCTGAGAAGGCTTAGGGGATCTCCAAAGTCAAAGCAGAAAAATATGGCTGGCGGCAGCAGTTTCCCTCAGGTTAGGCAAAACAATTCATGCACAGTCTTGGACTACATGTATAGATGAATGCACTAAAGTGCAGAACCCTCAGCGTATTTCAAAGAAAATTGGCTGTCTCGAAACCACGACCATCAGCTTTCCAGGCAATGCTCCTACCAACTAAGCTACTGAGGCAGCTCAGCTGGCTGGGCAGAATCCTGCATACAAATCAGAAAGCATCTCTTGGAGAAGGGGTACAGGGGTACTGGTTGAATTCAACTACCCTGTGTGCAAGCTATTACATTGAATGTTGGGTCTACTTATGTCATACATGTACATGTCCCACCTGAGGAAGCCAATTATCTTTGAAAAATGACTGTTTTGGGCCAGTTGTGTTGTGTTGCTTTGCCTTTCTGTTGTGTTGTTGTTGTTGCCTTGCCTTTCTCAGCATCTCTTAGGCGATTGTTCGTGTACATGTGTATGCAGTCTGAAGTGGCATGAGGTCATTTGTATACGTGTATGTATACGTATGTCTACTTCAACTCATTTTCATGCATGTACACTCTCATCTGCAGCTTCCAGGAGAAGAGGATGCTATTGATCTTGTGAGAGATGTGTACATGTAGCACTCTATATACATTACATATATTATATCAATATACTTTATTGACCCTTGGTGCACTTGTGCAGCGAGGGTTACGTTACTTGGTGTGTGTGTGTGTGTGTGTGTGTGTGTGTGTGTGTGTGTGTGTGTGTGTGTGTGTGTGTGTGTGTGTGTGTGTGTCTGTCTGTCTGTCTGTCTGTCTGTCTGTCTGTCTGTCTGTCTGTCTGTCTGTCTGTCTGTCTCTGTCCGTCTGTCCGTCTGTTTGTGATGCTCAATTTCTCAGACACAGTAAGCTTATATGAAGGTACCAATGGTTTCGGTGCAACATGGAGCAGACTTTAGATTATTGTGGCTACTACGATCCATAGAGGCAGTGAACCTAGCACAGTAAACAGTGTGGTGTGAAGCAATTGGTAGTAATGTAGAAAGGATGTAAACCTGGGGCCCACTTCAAAATCTTCTGGCCAACTTTGAGGCTGTCAGATGGCTTTAACCCCATCCTGTTATCACATGCACGTGCACAAAATCAAAAAAATGCATGTACTGTTGAAACGATTAAGTGTATCAACTGCGGGAAGTATACAGAAGACTTGTAGTATCAAACAGGAAATATACAGAAGACTGAAATTAAAGAGAAAGAAAGAAACTTACTGCTTTACATTAAGGGAGGTAGCGTTTAGCCTATGCAGCCTTTTAAGAGCTTTAGAATGCTCTTTCACCAAACAATTGTATTGAATGTCCTGCAATATCACTGCAGGATGTCATGGTAAGCAAATAAAACCATAGCTTTTGAATGAAATGTTTACAATGAAATTCATTGTTGCGCCAAATTTACACTGGTACCTTCATTTCAACATGTAAGTTTATCGCTTCCGAGAAATACCCATCGCTGCACATGTGCCAAGGGTTAGAATTCCTTGTGAATTGATTTAGTCTTCTCCTCTTCTTCTCTTTCAGCAAGCTGTAGACTCAGAGAGTAGCAGAGGAGCAACTGGTTCGATGGAAAAGTTGCTTAGTTTTGAGACATCTGAATCCTTACTGAGATCAGATATGCTTATGTCAATGAATGCAACGTGAGGAAGAAGTGTACATTGGATAAAGCTATAAGTCGGATGGGATCAATATATAATGTGTTGTTCTCTCACCTGTTGCCTTGGATACTACAGGATTTGATCCCTCCTGTACATGTGTATTTCAAAGAATATGACAGGAACACAGTGCTAGGGCAAGGGTAGCTAAAGTCAAACTAACTCATTATGTAGTCACTAGTGGCTTGATGTAATCAACTTGCAGAGACATCCTGTATGTATGCATAGTGGATGCTGTACATACTGAAATGTATATACGTTGCATTCTCTCTGCAGAATTACTGGAGGAGTAGAAATGTCAATTCGGCATCCTTCCTCAGCAGCGCCAGACCTCCATCTACCCTCTGATGAGGAGCTCGCTAAACGTGAGTCAAAAAGGGCTATATGCCCATGTACATGTATATATGATTGGGGTGTTCTGTAACTATCTACATGTATAACACTGTGTATATAAAAGTATACAATTGGTAATGTACATGTGCATACTGAGTTTGAGTTCACCAGTTTATCTGGTTTGTGATGCTTGAGGTACTTTGGTTGCTTTGTATTGTATATGTGATTCGAGCCCAGCCAGCTGAGCTGCCTCGGTAGCTCAGTTGGTAAGAGCTACGCCTAGCAAGCGGACGGTCGTGGGTTCGAATCCCACCCGAGGCAGTTTTTTCTTTGAAAAATAACTGCCTTGGGCGAGTTGTGTTGTGTTGCTTTGTCTTTCTGTTGTGTTGTGTTGCCTTGTCTTTCTTTCTCTCTAAGCATCTCATGGATAATTAAGTCATGTATATACTTGGTTTGGGGTTTGGCGTCTTTGCTGGTTTCATTATCGCGGCCTTCTCCTTCATACTGAGTTTGAGTTCACCAGTTTATCTGGTTTGTGATGTTTGTGATGCTTGAGGTACTTTGGTTGCTTTGTATTGTATATGTGATTCGAGCCCAGCCAGCTGAGCTGCCTCGGTAGCTCAGTTGGTAAGAGCTACGCCTAGCAAGCGGACGGTCGTGGGTTCGAATCCCACCTGAGGCAGTTTTTTCTTTGAAAAATAACTGCCTTGGGCGAGTTGTGTTGTGTTGCTTTGTCTTTCTGTTGTGTTGTGTTGCCTTGTCTTTCTTTCTCTCTAAGCATCTCATGGATAATTAAGTCATGTATATACTTGGTTTGGGGTTTGGCGTCTTTGCTGGTTTCATTATCGCGGCCTTCTCCTTCATACCGAGTTTGAGTTCACCAGTTTATCTGGTTTGTGATGCTTGAGGTACTTTGGTTGCTTTGTATTGTATATGTGATTCGAGCCCAGCCAGCTGAGCTGCCTCGGTAGCTCAGTTGGTAAGAGCTACGCCTAGCAAGCGGACGGTCGTGGGTTCGAATCCCACCCGAGGCAGTTTTTTCTTTGAAAAATAACTGCCTTGGGCGAGTTGTGTTGTGTTGCTTTCTCTTTCTGTTGTGTTGTGTTGCCTTGTCTTTCTTTCTCTCTAAGCATCTCATGGATAATTAAGTCATGTACATATACATGTGTGGCATATGTGTAAGGTCCACACTGATTGTGTAATTATCAAATCCTGTTATGCACACCGAACTCACATAACTGTTTGAAACTAGAGAAACGTGCAGCATATCCTATGCAGTATATCCTGGATCCGACTTGGACTCACCTGACTTGGATCGTGGACTAGTGGACCTACATGTAGTTGCGTGACACACATGTATGCTCCATTTTGCACTCCCAGCCATCAAGCTAATGAATCCTAATCTGCAAGTCTATGAAGACAGCATATTAACCCTGTTCTCAGAAGGCCGTTCCTACGATGATATACGTGAATATTTGAGGAGAGTGACTGGAGTCTATTGCCGATGAGAGAGACCACATGCACACAACACACTGTCACGAGTGGTTCTGATAGGGAGGTTACCAGCAGGCTCTTAGAACAGTATATACACAGATAGACAATGCAGGCTTACCAGGCCCACAAAACACACAGTCTAGTCATGTCTACTGCCAATGACTCCAGAAATAAGTGTGTAAATACCTTTGTTGGTACATTGATGTGTATAGCATGTCGGTGTCCAAATCTTTCTGTTTATTTTTATGCAATCCCTATATCACACTTCAAATTGCCTATAAATTTACTTGTACCACTCAAGATGTGTAGCTTCAAAAAAGCTTCAGTTCTCTGACTGTTTCTTCACCATTCCTTGTCTGACATAAAACCGTATTTGGGTGCATCCTTTACTGTTCTATGATTTCTGTTAATGTACAATGGAAATGTTATGCAGCAAATCTGTTGTAATGTGATTTGTCACCTACTGTATATATCTACACTAGTATGAAGCCAGATTGATTCTAATAGTTAGCCTGGGTCCACTATACCCATTGAATTCATTACATGTATACTGTACGTACGTAGGTGCATTTATATATTATGTGTATTCTCTTCAGGGGCTCAGAGAGTTCGACTGGACAGCATGGATTCAGAAAAACAGAGAGAGTTTGAGGATGAAGGTGAGATGGTGTTCGTGAATGATCCATTAACCTACTACCACTCCCACCTGATGCAAAGCAAATGCAAATTTACTTACCTACATCTACAGAGCAGTAATTGCTAGTAACTTAGTAACTTTAAAATGAACAGGCTCTACCTTTGCATGTATCTTGTGGACGTTCCAAAAGACCACAACATAATAACTGACTGACTGACTGACAGATGGGCAGAAAAACAGACATGCTGGCTGGCTGACACACAGACAGACAGACAGACAGACAGACAGACATGGACCAACCAATGGAACGAGTGACTGATGGACAACCTGACAGACCAACCAAATGACTAACCGACAGATTGACCAACTGACAAACTGAGAGACAGGAAAGACAGACAGACACAGTATGTTCTGCCATGATGAGGCGGTCTATCCATTGTGTACACAATAGTCTACCTACAAGCAAGATTTTATTTCATTTACCTTTTTCAGCATCTTTTTCAGTTCAGGTACATGTATATGACATGTATAAGATGTGTATGTACATGTATGTATCTTCAGATGTGGAATCTTCTACATGGGCACAGCATCAGAAACATGTTTTCATCCTCAGTGTGTCTGGGAAACCTATATACAGCAGGTAATGTGCATAAACCAAACTACATCATTGTTTAGGGGACACACACACAAATTATGTCTTCCACTAGATATTCTGTGTACCATGACATTCTGTAGTGCATCTCATACTCATACCAGTCTCCTCAATACATGCATATTCTTAGTGTAAGTAATTAGGAATGACAGACACTATACTTAGACACACATAGTTACTCGTCCCCTCCTTTGAGAGCCCTGAATCTCTATGTTACTACCACTGTCATGGTCAGCCAACAGACCTAAATTTATCCTAAATTTACCTTTCCTTGTCATACATGTATGTATATAACTGATGGTGTTGTGTATGTATATAAGTTATATATGTACTTTGTCAGATATGGAAAGGAGGAGAAACTGGTGAATCTCTTTGGGGTCATGCAAGCTCTTGTCTCCATTGTACAGGATGATAAAGACAACCTGAGGTTATCCTACTTCATTGGTGTTTCTTATGCACTTAACGTATGTGTCTACACAGTACACAGCACACAGCTATTTTGGTATTAACTATAACAAGGTTTCAGAAGGTTTTAATATTTGACAGGGTTTTAGAGAGATATATGGGGCGGTAATTTATTTACATCCCTTTTAGGGAGTCTGGCTAAGAGAAGTTTCACTGTACTCACTGGTCTATTATATTATCCTTCTTAGGAGCATTGTGGCTGGCAAGCACAGGTTTGTGTTTGTGTGTCGTGGGCCTCTGGTTTTTGTGGCTGTGACAAGATCGAAACTCTCCGAGTCTCAGGTATTTTACTTGTGAATATAACCTTTAGTTAATTGAATTTTGTATCCTTGTATCAGGACAACCTAAAATGAATCAGTTCTATGTACAATATACAAGTAGATATATATTTACATGTATGTGCATGTATATAAAATAGATATTCTGTCCCACTTCTTCTCTCCTAGCTGGCACTTCAGTTGAAGTATACCTATAACCAGATCCTCAGTGTCCTAACAAACACTCAACTTCAGCAGATATTTGATAGCAACCCTGGGTTTGACCTTCGCTACCTTTTGCAAGGCTCAGAAAAGTTTATTGACTCAATCCTGAATATGATGGACTCTGACCCTTCCTTTGTTCTTGCTGGGGTGATGAACAGTACATGTACACCTCATTATGTTAACCCCCAGAGATCAATATACAGGACACCTTTTGCTGCCCCAGTTGCCATATGTTTTTTTTAATCAGGAGTTTCTGTACATGTACATATACATGTGAAGTTCCAGAGGATGTATATAGGACATGAAAGTCAATTGCGTAATCTACATGTATGCCATTTTTCCTGACAGAGCAACCTGTCAGCCTTGAAAATCTATTGGATTTTCAATTGTATTTCGAACAAGATTCCCCAAAGGCTAGTAGGTATAGTTGTAGCCCATGAAAAAGGTTCGATCCCTTACAATACACTGAATTACAGCAGGAAATACTATTGTTTTGTGAGTACTATTTTAAATTTGTCAGTTACACCCATCTTTGGCCTATGCTGTATCTCTGCTTAGTTAGTATGCAGATTCTATAACTTGGCAAACCTAGGCAATGACTGTAAGAAGTCAACACTTAGGTCGAGGTTTGTAGCTAATTATAGCAATCCTTGTTAGTGTAGCCTCGGTCCCAGGCCTTCCTCAATATGTAGTTATTGTGCGTGTTAATTGTGTGGGGGAGGGAAACATTTGAAATTAGGGAAGGCCTGGGATGAAACATCACATGAGGGTAGACCTTGGGTAGACATGCAATGTGCACCCCGTTGACCTTATCCTCAAATATCATGTATATACTCGCGAGAGCAGAGACGCGTTCAACTTACGTGACTTGCGAATATGAACCCTATGCTTACACTGGCACAGGTCCAACTCTATTCTCAAGCGAGAAGTCAACACGGCCTGTGCTACACGTCATCCCTCATGTGATGTTTAATCCCAGCCCTTCCCTGATCTTAAAACATGCACAATTATGCGCAACAGGGAAGGCCTGGGAACCGAGGCTATGTTAGTCTATGTATATGTACTCTAAAGACACATTTTAATGTTACAATTGTCCACTCTAGATACGATGTCTTGCAATACCAGTACCATTCAGACAGACAATCAGTGGAATTTTATCACAGTGCAGAACTAAGGTATATGTCCAAATATGTACATATAAATGTGTATATTACTTTATACCCGTTCTGTATAGCCAGATGTATTTTAAGTTTGGAAAATTGGTGGTTTTATGGGCACATGGTCAGTTGTACATGTATATCAATTCTGCATTGAGTGAAGCATTGTCTATGCAGCATGCATACTAGTAATGAATGCACTAAAGTGCAGAACCCTCGGCGCCATGAGTTAGACCTGAGTGTATATAATACCGCATGCGCGAATTCTTGAACATGCAGGCGCTATATAAACGAACTCTAATTTACGTGTAACGGGAAGTATACGGAAGACCTTTAGTCAAAGACGGAGACTGAAGAGAAAAAAGCTTGCTGCCTTACTATCGAGTCGTATTCCAGGTAGCGTTTAGCCTATTGTTAGCCTCCTTAGTACCCTTAGAAGGCTATGCCATTGAAAAAGTGCGCGGAATGTCACTGCAGTACTTCGTAGGATGTCACAGGTAAGCAAATTACGCCATAACTTTTGAACAGAGTGGTTTCAGAGAAAACCCCACAAATTTTTTTGACCTCCGTTGCCTGCTGAGTACATGACAGTATTTTCAGGACGAACAGACACTCCAGAGATGAGATGTGACTTAACAGACAGACAGACAGATACACATGACCAAGTACCGTAAAACTCGCTGTGCATGTGTGCCGAGGGTTAACTAGATGACTAATTGAGTGAGTGTCCAGCACGTCCTGCTCCAGTGATATCACTAGCACAGAGTGATTACTGTTATAGCCCCAGTAGTAGGTGGAGCATACTTATGTTGTAGTATGTCCACCAATTCCATGGAGATAAAATCTGTTGACTATTTATCCTGCAGTATGTCAAATGGGTATTACATTGTACGTACATCAACTATCAACCACTCACCCAAAGATTAGAGTGACACATACAAACCTCTTCAAAATCATTGACGTGACATTTTAACTTGCCAGCAACTCCATTGTCACTCTCCAGCTCCTTAAAGTTTAGCCTGTGTACTAATACGTTTGTTGTTACCTTTCGTTCCACACTCTCATCAAACCCGGGCCATTGTTGGAGTGAGCCTGGTATCAGATATTTGTGCATGTGCAGATAGCGCTACATCCTGTCCATATTGCTGCTCTGCAATATGGTCATGAATGGCAAATAAATTTAAACAGGGTTCACTCCTGCAACATCAATTTGAGGTTAGTATAGATTGCCTGTCTCTTAGTAAATTACTGCAGATATTCCACGAAATAAACAGTGCATGCACAAACATTCAGTACCAGGTTCCCCCTCCCACAATAGCCTTGATTCAAGGTTGTTCCCATATTCATGTATATGGAAATTACTTTCTCGTAGCTCATGTATATAGTTGCAAATATTTTATCTTTACGTTGTCAACTCCTGTTAGGATATTCTGTTCATTGTTATGGTGGCTGATGGCATGTTGGTGACATATGCCACACCCAAGGAGCACACACTCACAGCAATGGGTAAGGGTGTGTATATACCTTACTGTAAAAATAGTATATGTATAACTGGCGAACGTAGCAAGCTGATCTGAACGGGCAGTTTTTCTATATAATTATATGTTTATATGTGACGGCCAACTGCACATACCGTAACGTTGTACGTGCTTCTAATTTGCATGCGCACTCTCCCACTCACAAACAATGTGTAGGATTCAACTAGTATGTTGAACAAGGTGATTAGATCTGTCCAATTTTAATGAATACACTAAAGTGCAGAACCCTCGGCGCGTTATACGAATGGAGATGGTACACATGCATAAAATGCCTTGCATACTCGTGTGTGTATAATGACTAGCCAGGAAGCATTATAGCTTTGACCGGAGCAGTACACATGCTTGTACTCCCTCATGCAGTACCCTCTGGTGCTTCGCTGGGGTTCCCTTTGCTGTTATGATCAAACTGATCGTGGGTAAGCCAGAGTAGGTAGATCTAATTAGCATGTTGGCTCTTTCGCTTGTGTTTCATGCCATAACTCTTGAACGCAGTTGTTTCAGAAAAATCCCCACAATATTTTTAATGATCGTATGCCACTGAGTATGTACGCTTTTTTATAGCACAATTACTTATTCGAGAAATGAGATGGTGAGTAACCGACACACAAGACAAACTACAGTAACCTTCACTGCACATGTGCGCCGAGGTTAATTATGTGTCGCCCTTAATAACGTCTACCTGATCACATTAAAGTTCAGTAGGTAGCACACTTAACTGAGTATGTGGTTTTCAATGGGGATAGACCATAGTATTCCTTATAGTACTGCTGATATAATATGAAAAGCACTTAGTGCAAACCCTCGACAGGACTTAGCCACAGAATGATGAGTTGTTATTCATACACCAAAACTCGTACTATTACATCATTAACTACCACGATGCTATTGATAATTACACAAAAGTTTCCAGGCATAGAAGCCTTAGTATTGTAGCTTGCATCCTTACATTGACCCGTATTCCAGGCAGCGTTTAACCTATCATCAGCTTTTAAAGAACTTTAGAAGGCTCTGTCATTGAAAAACCATGCATCAGCATGGTAGAAGGCTGCAGCATGACAAATGATGCCATAACTTTGGAACGGAGCATTTTCAGAGAAATCCTTGACCTTCACTGCCTGTTGAGTACGTGATATCATTTTCAGGACGAACAGACGCTCCTGAGGTGAGATTTTGATTAATAGACACACACACAGACAGACAAACAGACAGACCCAACTACAGTAACCCTTGCTGGGCATGCACGCCAAGGGTTAATAATATCCAGCTGTATGACTAGGTGGGCTCACTCCCACTCACCCAATTAGAGTAGGCAGTCAATGATCGGATGACTGATATAATCGTACACAAAAACTCGGGAGTCCAAAGCACAGCTAGGCTCAGATATTGTTAGCAAAGTTCACTGGGAGATGTGCAATAAGTTACAAAAGTTTGGTGAACAGTGCTGCTCTCAAGCACTAGTAATGGCTAGCTAAAAGCTGTGTCTGATCTTATCAAACCTCGCACGTGGCCCGGGTATTTACAGATGCTTGCTTCTCAGTAACCATGCACTGCCTACGCGAGACCATACCCTCACTACCTGATAACATCAGCCTCCTGCAGTCGAGCCATCACTAGCAAGTTCACGTCACGCACTATGCAAAGCACAACAAACGCATAATATTTGCTTGTCACGCCTCTAATTATCGGACAAGGCGGGGGCCGGCAGTATGTGCACATAAAAGCTATATCTGCAACAATGCTCTTACGAACACACGTTCTTTCAATTATACCACATCGTGAAACACAGCAAAGAGGTAACTAAACTTGGCAACACACAAATTCAAATTCCTTGGCTTGTCTGATTGTGAACTTGCAGCATATGCAGTGGTACCACACCATGCACACTGCACCCAGTTGCATCCATGAGGGTGAGCGCAGGTACACAGGATGCATTTACTCCTATACCTTATTAGAAAGCAAAAAAAAACATTTCACTAGTTGGACATACACATGTACATGAAATTCAACCTTGGGCAGTACAACACAACACAAAGCAAGACAGCACATGTACAGACACAGACATGTGCAAATCACTTAAACTACATTACCTTTCTTCCTAGCACTCTGTCTTCTCCATCTCTGGCCACTAAGCTTACTCTGAGCTCCTATAGGCAACAAAGTTCATAATTCAATTATGTCATATACATATAAACAGTATTTAGAGAAAGTCCATTTTGTGTATATGAAGTGGTATGGAAGGGATACAATGGCTAGGAAAGAATAGCATGAAAAAAATACCTACATTTTCAGGTCAGAAATTCCCAACATATGCCCAGTGTCTTTGGCAGATGTGCCATTACTCAGGTGAAATGACACACCCGCCACACTGGAGAAAATTCCTTCCATGGGCTGCTGACCATACACTTGACCACATTAAAGACTATAACCATTTGGTCCTTGGTCCTTAAACAAACATATATACAGAGTCGGCATTGACCTTGCCAATACGGGGCTCACTACGCTCGCCCCAATAACTGCTGCATTTGGGAGTTCTGAACCACTTTATGTATTATCTGTTGATCCCACCCTTACATAGAGTCCACCAACCCCCTGACATACATTCCAAGTACAGCTAATTATTACCCACCTTCTGATGTCCTAAAGCCTGCTGCTTTCCTTGTCTGAACTCTGGCCTCTCTGCTTACACCCACTCCAAACTCACCATCACACGAAGGAACTGTACATGTCTCCTTGGCTTTAGCTCTCTCCTCTTGTTCCTCTTTCTCTCGTACTTCAGCTTCCTTTGTTTGGCTTTAGTTCTCTTCTCTTGTTCCTCTTTCTCTTGTGCTTCGGCTTCCTTCTGTTTTGCTTTAACTCTCTTCTCTTGTTCCTCTTTCTCTTATGCTTCAGTTTGGCTTTAGGTCTCTTCTCTTGTTCCTTTTTCTCTCGTGCTTCGGCTTCCTCCAGTTTGGCTTTAGCTCTCTCCTCTCGTTTTTGTTTTCTTTCCTCTTTCTCTTGTGCTTTGGCTTCCTTCTGTTTCTGCTTTTCTTCCATATCCTTCAAGCATTCTGCACTGGTCAATGTTCTTCCACATGATTTAGGCTTCAGTGTTGGAAGCTCTGAAGGTATGGGTGGATAGGAAAGAAATTTTCTGATTGAAGATGATGGTGATGTCGGCATCATTACTCTGTCTTGTCCTTCATCTGGGCTTCATTCATCTTTCTCAGTAGTTGGTACTTTTTCTGAGGATACTTCATTCACTCTTAAGGGGGAGAATCATCGGTATGAAACATTCTTAACCATCATTCATTGTACTGCCGGTCATACCCATTCTCAAGTCTTCTTTCAAACTTGGCAATTTCTTCCATGCTGAAGGGAGGAGAATTACATTTGGAAGAAGTCACCCTTCGAGTACATTGTGCAGGGCCATATAATGGGATGAAAGCAAGACCTGTCTCCTGTGTGAGAGATTCCTTCCTGGGCTCAGTCAGTTCAGCAAACACATTGCGGTCGGTAAGGTAAATGCCTGCAACACGAAAGCCTCCAAGAATGTTGCTAATTGTCATTGATTTCATCCATGCTTGACCGAAGAGCTGAGAGAATGAGAAAACACGTATCATGTTATAACTTTCCCGGGGTTATCACTTATGTGCTTATGACAAACACTTCACCACTCACCCAATTGCTGCAC
This sequence comes from Theonella swinhoei, assembly GCA_963970385.1. Classification (NCBI taxonomy): domain Eukaryota; kingdom Metazoa; phylum Porifera; class Demospongiae; order Tetractinellida; family Theonellidae; genus Theonella; species Theonella swinhoei. The sequence continues at coordinate 2,961,697 of OZ019960.1, read as the reverse complement.
ACCCAAACAAAGACTTAACCAACTCCTCCTCCTCTACAGTACTTTGGGCCACTCACAGTTCCTTGTTTAACACCCCCATTTACATGATCAGCAAGAGTTGATCTTCGAACATTATATTCTGCTGCTGCCCGTCGTATACTCATGTGACTGCAAGTAACAGCATCCAGTGCCTTATCCATTTGTCCAGCCTTTGTACACATGAGTCCTGTTCACATCACTTTCAACCAGAGAAGTGCATCCACTATGAGAGCCCCTATCTTTCAGCATAGGGCAGTGTAACATCATTGCAAGACCGGCTTTCTGTTTAGCATCTGACCTCAATGATTGCAAGGTAAAGCTCAAACATTCACATAACAAGCACACGCGAACAAAATTTAGCAACAAAACAAGTGGCAGCTCACCTGTTCCCCACAAAGCAAGGGCCAAGCTACTGCCTAGATCGCTCCAAAACCTGTTCAGCCGGTTCCTTTAGGGAAAACATGTGACCGATAATTAGAGGCGTGACAAGCAAAAATTATATGTTTGTTGCGCTTCTTGTAGTGCGGGGACGTGAGTCTGCTAGTGACGGCTCGACTGCAGGAGGCTTGATATTATCAGGTAGTGAGGGTATGGTCCCATGTAGGCAAGTGCAGAGTTACTGAGAAGCAAGCGTCCGTAAATACCTGGGCCATATCCGAGGTTTGATAAGATCGGACACGGCGTTTAGCTAGCCATTACTAGTGTTTGAGAGCAGCACTGTTCACCAAACTTTGGTAACTTATTGCATATCTCCCAGTGAACCTTGCTAACAATATCTGAGCCTAGCTATGCTTTGGATTCCCGAGTTTTTACGTCTGATATCTGGCATCCGATCATTGACTACCTACTCTATCATTTGCTGCACAGCGTGATTCTATGTATGTTCAGTGTGTTCATGTACCATTATGATTGTGTATATTCAGATATTCACTTAATTCTCAACCTGGTACATGCTTCAACCAGCTTCAGGTAATTTTGACTTGTGTGATGACTTAATGGTGAATTTTTTAGAATTTTGGGCAGCTTTGTATGCTTTTTCCTATGCATTTTTGATTTTGAACATACATCAAATCTGGACACTCAGGTGCTCATTACCAAACTGCCTGTGATGTACATACAAAATCATGATAACAAGAGGTTCTTGTTATCAAGGAGAGTCCTTTATAGAGAACAGAGCATACAGCTACTGTATAAGCGTGGCATTTAAGATTTCCTATGCTTCGTTTCAGGTCAGCTGAGAGCTGGACTCCCATATGTCTCCCCAAGTTTAATGACACTGGGTTTCTCCATGCTCATGTGTCATATCTGCCTCGCGACTCTCCTGCTTGTCTGCTACTCATATCCACTGACAAGGAGAAGTTCTTTGCCCTTCAAGAAGTGCAGAAGAGGATTGTAGAGGTATCTTACATACATAGATGACTGTTTACATGTAGTGCAAGAGTAGAGTAGTTGTATGCTAGCTTGAGTGACTTGGCTGTTAGTGCCATGGTCTGCTTTCTAATTTCAGAAACTGGAAAAACACAATTGTGTTGAGGTGCTCAAACAGGCTGTCAATGACTCCCCATACTCCATAGGTATAGCATGAAAAAATCACTTCAAGAGATGCTGAGAAGACAAGGCAGCACAACTCAATCTATTTGCCCAAACGAGGAATTTAAAGATTGGTTGTGTTGGGTGGGATTTGAACCCATAACACTTGCATTCTAGGCATTGCTCTTACCAACTAAGCCACTGGACAGCTCAGCATGTCTTCCTTGAGTGCACTCTCTCTGTCCTTCCTTCATAACCCACTTCCCTGTAATCACCATGTTACCTGTACCACAGATCATCTCCATGCCACAGAGTTAAGGCATTTTGTATACAGATCGAGAAAGACTGCCTGCATTACATCACCATGCATACCAGTTGTCTACTCAGACAAAGAAGATAAATATAGGTATGATTATGTAGTTAGAATGAGTACATCCATGTCTGAGGATACAAAAGGTCATGCCAACTGATCCTCTTTAATCCGGACACTTGCCATACGTATGTATTCATTGTAATCTCCCCTTAGATTAATGGACTTGTACATGACTATGCATCAGAAGTTGCACACTACACTCAGCTCAGTCAAGATACTCTACCACATTGGAGCCAAAGAGGCTCTGCTTGGATGGGTGAGTAGATCATTGAGTCGTTGCTTGGGGGGGATGTACATGTATCACTGAGGAGGGAAGCACTATGCTATTATGTCTTAGAAGTTGAATAAAAGAGCCAATACACCTCATTGTTTTCTGCTGGCCCTCATCCCTGTTACTACCGCTTATTGGGCGGCTTGCAATTACCCCTTCTCCTGTTCACACAGAGGACAGCAGGGTTTGATCTGTACATGGTGCTTGATCCTCTCATTGCCAAGAGTCAAGCCATTCTCCTAGGAAACAAACTCATCAGATGGATAACTGTATGTTTCACGATGAAAGTCTAGTGCATAAACCTAACCAGGTATCTCCTTTCTCCTTCACAGAAAGAAGAGGAGAGGCTAATCCTCACTAGCTACTATACATTCTAGTACATAGTGCATTCAGACCTGTATAATGATTATTAGTGTGCAAGCAGCATGTTTTCACAGTTTATCAATAAATAATTTGTTTTTGTGGCAGAGGGAATCCAATAATAATAGTGATTCAGTTACTGGTGATATATATAAAATTCAGTAAGAAAGGCATGATGCAAGCATTTTTTCAACTTCAGCTTGGCTCACTCTCTTTCAAGATGCATAGTCCACAATCTGAGAAGAAACATTGGAACAAAACACCTATGAACATATGCAGGTGTATTCATGCACATAATTATGCAGGATGTGGGCTATTGATGGCATGTGGATTGTTGGGATGGCTGACAATTATCAGCGGCCAAGATCTAGAGGTGCTGCACCTAAAAATGATAGTGATGGGGATGGTAAGAGATGTCTATTGTACTACATTACTCTTCAGAGAGTACTCTGCTAGTACATTGATGTAGATGTAGTAGTATTCCACTACCTGGTACTTTTTTTAATGATTATCCTATATCAGGAGCATATGAGCTGCTGAAAGCAGAGAAGGAGCGTCCAACTACGCATCACATGCTCCTGCCTATATCCAGCTACATTTTCATATGTATATATGTGTACAACGCAGATGCTACAAGTTTAGATGCACAAGCCAATGAAAGAAGAAGATGTTGAACGTATGGTGGTTGCTTAAGATGGTATATATGGCTTTATGCATCTGCTACAGATTTCTGTGAAAGATAACAGATTTCTGTGAAAAATAAGACTGCATTGATCATGTTTTGCAGTGCTATTATTTGTATTACATTACAGGAATGTTGTCAAAATGTGGAGTATATTGTGTTCACTTCTATTCCATGCAATTTTGCTTGTACATGTATTCTGCAGCTCATGGTTTCAAGCTAGGACTTCATATTCTAAAGCATCCTTATTGGGAAGGCAGCACATGACAGTGAAGGAGACTGGGTCATCATATCCTCTTGCTTTGTTGCAATACTAATTGTAAGTACTCACTCATATCAACTGCATCTCACATGCCTATACCTTAGCAGGGTTTCATACATACCAGGGGGTTCCAATTAACTATATCAAAGCAGTGTAGTGCAATGTACACCTAAGTACAAATTTATTGAGGTAAAGGGTCTTCTTAACTTCACCAAGGGGCACTAGCCATGTTTGTAACAGCCTCCAGAATGCCTCAGAGTCAATGCATTTTTTTAATGTAGAGGCATGTCTGTGGTATAACTGTACAGTATTGGATTTGATACCTCATTGAATGTGCATGGTAATTGTTTCTCTCCTTAGGGACTGTGTATGACTAGCCTAATATTGGGAATAGTTTGTCGAGCACTTCCAGCACTCCCAATTTCCATCTTCTTTGGACTCATCTTCTATTTTGCTTCACAGGGACTCATTGCCCCATTTGCCAGTGTCCTGGCTACAACTCAAGTTTTTATTTGAGCTCTATTTGTATTGGTAGGATTGTGTGTTCTCATACACATTGTACAGTATATAGTAAAATGCACAAGTTAGTTTACAAGATTAGTATACAATCATGTTGATTTTGTCTGCCATTATTACTTTTATCAGTTGAGTATATTGCTGAAGGTCAAAATATGTTGCCGTATGTTTCTTGATTGTGTAGTGATCTAAGGTCTTAGTTCCAAGCTCAGCTATGGAAGATCAGTGCTGAGTCTCATACTACGCATCCTCATACCACGATCACTAGTGCTCTTGTACTGGTAAGGATACACAACACTACTCTAATGCGTATCATTGGTACAACACGTGTGTGTATATATACAATGATGCACGTATAAAATAAACTCAAGTAGTATGTAGAGCTAAATATCATACAACCATGTGGCAAGGGTCCTAATACCCTCTGTTGTCTTAAGGTCAATAGGTGTGGGGCTCACCACAAATTAGAACGACACTGTTCATCTCCCACGGCACCCTCACTTTCAACTGCAGTTTTGTTGTTGAATTTGAAGATAAAATAGGCCCGACACATTCCAAACACCCAACACTATGAAGAAATGTAGCGGAGCTCGCACAGGCCAGCACTTCCCAGAAAATTACAGAAGTCATGTCATCGAACACCATAACCTAGAGTAAAGCTTTCTAGAGGATATAATGACCACAGTGCAAGAACTATAGAAATAAGGTGCAATATGCAGACAAAGGCAAGGATGATGGCATGAGCAGTATGAAGAGGATAAATGAATATGCATAACCCCCTCCCTACACGTGGGATTGAATAAGGGATGAGCCTGCCCTGCAATCACAACATACTATCACCAAAAATGGTTCTCAGTCTCACTGTGTAGGACTTGAACCAACCATTGACTGGACACAACACATTTTCAATCTCCCTACATGTGCGTTTATTCATGTTATATATTATATGTATATTCTATCAAATACACACTGAATTAACTAATGAAAACGTGGAAAATCACAGTTGCACTTTGTGATATACATAAAAATCTGTAAAACTAAAGCTGTCTCTGCAATGTGTCTCAAAAAATGTGTTCACCATTGAGGACATGTTTGACATGGTAGTCAGGATCATAGCGTGAACACAACACTTGGAACTTGCTCTTGAACTCATCAATGTTCACATACATATTCTGGAAACAAAGAGAAAGATGTAGCTTAGTACGAGTAATTATTGCATAAAGCTGCAACCACACAAAGTATTGCAATCTGAGATCTTAAATCAGAATCTGCTTTCTCACTACTTATTACTACCTTGTTTTAACAAATACATGGGTTTACACAATGAAAAAGCAGTGAAACACCATTTTTCATTAAAATCTTGGGATGCAAGTGCCAAAAAGTGTAGAAACAAGGAAACATCCATGCAGCAAACAGGGGATAACGGTATGCAACAACAACAACATGAGTAACCCCATAAAATAAAAGAAGGGAGGGGGGTTACACATGTTATTATTGTTGCATGCCATCATCCCCTGTTTCACTGCATCTACACTTTTTGGTACTTCATCCCTAAATCCTCAACATTTTTAAAAAAAGTGCTTTACACTTATGTTTGATAGGCTGGGTTCACTATTTTCCTAGGAACTAAAAAACATTGTATGCATATGCAAAATGAAAGGAATTCAGTATTTGGTGACAGACACAGGAGCACTCCTGCTTGCCCAAAGCCCCCTACATTAGCTTACAATCAGGCGTCTAACTCCTCCATTTAGCCTGATTGCTGTACGTCCATGAAGCCATCTGTGGTTGTTCATTGTTAGCAAATCTCCTTCCTGAAGTTTGAGTCTGAACTGTATAAAAAAAACATGGCAAACTTGAATGGACAGTCAACAGTGATGGCCACAGTGCAAATAATATTGGAGAGTACCCTCGTGCAGTAAGTCTACTGATTGAGTGTAAAGTTTGAAACTTGGTTAGGACATAGGGGCTGAGGTTGGATTTCCATGTATGACACAATTCTATGCATAAAATGCAAATGAATGCACTAAAGTGCAGAACGCTCGGCGCCATGCATGCGCGAACCTTGAAAACGCGCGCACTATACAATGTGCATGCGTACTTTCTGCAGGAAAATGGTGGACCGTACGTAAGCTTTCACTGGAGCAGTGCTGGATCTCTGCAACGCAGTGGTTTCAGAGACCTTCATTGCCCGCTGGGTATGTGACAGTATTTTCAGGACAAACAGACGCTTCAGAGGTGAGATGTGACTTAACAGACACACACACATACACACACACACACACACACGTAACCCTCGCTGCGCATGTGTGCCGAGGGTTAATAACTTCTGGTATCATTCTGTGGGGCCAGGTTTCAAGCACTTTCTGTCTCAGGTAAACGATAATTTGTCATGCCAATGGCCACCTAGGGCCTTACTTATAGACTACAGTGGGTAGAGTCATGGCAGTTCGCCTTGTGCATTTCCTGTAAAGGCACAGCTGCTTTGTACCAGTTGATTTAGCAATGCCTTAAGAGCTCACTGTACTTTTGCTTCTGTTCTGGAGACACTAAAGCAAGGTAAGCCAGCATACAATGCTCTCTTTGAAGCTTTCTTCAAGGAAATGCAGATTCGTATTACTAACAGAAGTCAGGTATGTTGCCGCTATTAATTCCTGAAAAGGTCCAGAATAATGTATACTAGATAAGCTAACGCAAGCATCATGATGTGACAGACAATGCACCTATGTTATTGAGTTAAAATCTACCATCCAATACATACCACATCACAATTCAGTTGGTTGTACATTACATATTTCCTTTAATAGTGATTGCCATGTTACTCAAATAAACATTGCATGGCTACTGACTACGATTGGGAAACCCTCACCTGGAATTCTGTCTCTTCAATTGCCTTAGCCAAACAGGCATATGCTTCATAGTATGGGATTACATCTTCCTGTGTTACAAAAACAAAGCTATATTTATGGCATGGAATTGGTAGTTTCCCAAGGTCAAATTCTTCTTTTACAGTAAATAGGTGAACACAGCTTGTGCAAACCATGTCCTACTTGTATAACTCACTACAGTCACTATGATAATTGGATAATTTTCAGGTGTGCGATCCTAGACCTTTCTTAATAAAGAGCTATTATAGCACTTCTATATATTCCAATCCAGTTATAAGGCCAAGGAGCAGGGCTCAGGCACTTATATACATTAGGTTACATATCCCCTGCCTTACTGCATACATATATAGCTTCCTTGCTTTTACACCCTATGGAACTTGCATCCCTACATCCTTAATATTTAATTGGTTTACAGTTTTATGTAAGAAGTGTACCTCAGGTACTTGTATTGGACCTTCAGAATGAGGGGCCCATCTAAAACAAGTTATCTATACAGGAAAAAGAGCAACACATGCATGGCATAGCATGGAGTTAATAGAAAAATGTATAATAGTGACAACTATGTAGCATTGGGTGATGATATACATAAAAGGTTGTGTCATTGCATCTTGTGGCTATCTCAGTTACATATTCAATAAATATGAGCAAACACTGTAGTGTTCATCTCATTACCAAGGAATTTGCCTCTAGTACATCATATTTACTGAACATGGAACTCAAGATATACAACAGAAACACTCTGTTTTGCAGTGAACTGTACTATTACTGTTATCACTGTACTGACTTGTCCATTTGCATTGAGCTCGATGTGTGGTGCCCTGAATACATAATGTATAGGATACTCCCTGCAATGGAATATGTACCTTGTATACATATTATATGAACAAGTACATGTATATGAATTGCTGCCATTCCATGTTCCAAGGTAACATGTAGACTTCAACGTGATTTCAATGTGATTTTTCATGGTGTCCAGGATGAACATAGATAAAAACATGTACCTCGCACAAAGTTTTTATTTATGGCAAAGCATTGTGTATGAGTGGCAACAAACCTACCTACGTAGTTAAAATTGACATACGCACAGGATGATGAAATATCAAAACATTATAAAAATGAATATTCATTATTTGACCCCAAAGATGTCAACGCCATACTCATGTGGTAAAATTAGGTGAGCTCGCACTGCTCGCACAATCATTAGGGATGGGAAGTTTCCATCCCTAATGATTGTGCGACCATTGGGAACATGGGAATGGAGCCATACACCAATATAAAATAAAGATTTTATGTGGTTGAAAACCTCAATGCACCCTGCACCTGTTGTGATGTATATGATGGTAATTGGTGGGGACTCTTGCAAGAGTAGAGAAATGCTGTGGATGAGTATGTCTCAGACATTCGAGGACAGCCAGACCATCCACTAAGATACTTTCACCTCCCTTCACACGTTCATCATACCTAAACAAAACCAATTGTCCAGTGTAGCCACAAGTAGACACTAGGATTACATCAAGTGTCAACTTGCACTGCATGTACATACACATGTGGTATATGGTACTAGATGCATACAAATGAAGCATGTGTTTGGAGGTAGTAAAGTGTGATTTAACATAGCAATGATTAGGGCCATCCACGTCTTGTGTGACTGGTTATGGTGTGTATGTAATCATGATGTCATGTATACTTATACAACACCAGTGTGAACTGTCTTTACTACAAGGAACCAGTGTTAGGGTGTATGCTAAGATACGTACTTAATTGGCCTGAACCGATGGATCAATACCCCCTAGCCAACTAAGGTTGTTTACTAAATAATAATAAAAGGAATTGCTATGTTCTGATATAATGTTGATCATGGATCCCACATGGAGTATTACCTCATAAACAGAAGTAGTATTACTCCAGGATATGATTGATAGTATGGCAAGTCCACATGTGGTTCCAAGCTAGTATCACTAAAGGGACGGTTGATTGGATTTTTATGTGTCGTGATATCACTATACTGAAGTAATCAGAATGCAATTATCAACAATATTACATTTAGCCACTAGTTATCCTACATACCCTTCCATACGCTGTCTTTTGCACATAAGATACTTTATGAGCAACCTGAAAGAATTAGCAGTAAATAGAAGTCTGCTAAGGGCAAGTGAGTGATGTGATACAACTGGTCTATCGAGCTGGACCTGTCTCTCCCCCGCAAGCATATTGAGCGCGCGTTAATCGCACAGGTGGAGCAGGGGGAGAGAAGGGTCTAGCAGATGTTATTAGATCACGTGTTTGAATTGACCAATCAGATTGCCAGGCAAAAAATGCTTCATGGCTATGGCAATCTGATTGGTCAATTCAAACACGTGATCTCATGAATACTAATAACATCTGCTAGACCCTTCTCTCCCCCCGCCCCACCCACGCGATTAACGAACGCTCAAATATGCTTGCGGGGGAGAGACAGGTCTAGCTTGATAGACTATGATACAACATAAATCTCACCCTTGTAATGGCCTCTATTTCAAGAGGGCAGTTTTTCAGTAAACATATTCCATGCTCATTCAGGAGCTTTAACCACCTACACAGTAGAACAAAATGCACAAATGCTAACAATCAATATGTCTACATGAAGTAAATGGTAATTGAAGTTAGGAGAGATGGAATTGGCATCTAGTTGTACACAAATACATGTCGTTTTTGGCATGTGCACAACAGGAAAATGCAGGAGAATAGTTGTGAGCTCAAACATGGTAGTTGGCAGCTCAAACATGGTAATTGGGAAACACGGTAGTTGAGAGTTCAAAACATGGTGGTTGGGAGCTCAACATTATTAAAAGTATGTAGATCGTGCAGTTTTGTAGTCAAGTCTTCAGGGATATTACTCTCAGGATATTGCATCCACTTAGACAGAAATCACTGATTATCAGAGAGTCGGTAGCCTCTCTATGTAGGGATGGTGCCAACATGCCCATTAAGCCTTAACAAATGTAACGGCTCAAAACTCTCAAATGTACCCTTTCAGATACATAACATGGCCTACGAGTGTTTCTATACATGAAAGTGTAAAAAACATTTCACTAAAATGTTAAAGGATGTAGGGATGGTAGTGCCAAAAATTAAAGAAACAAGATAATAACCTGAGTGGTGCATAGTGAACAACTGATGTATGCAGACAAGGGATGATTGCATGCAACAATAACAACATGCGTAATCCCATGAAATAAAATGTAGGGAGGGGTTACGCATGTTGTTATTGTTGCATGCAATCATCCCTTATCTGCATACATGAATTGTTTGTGGTAGTGTGAACTCTGAACTCCGAACTATATACGTAAGTAGTGTATGGTCAAGGAGAAGATGATGAACCAAAAGCGCGGCTTGGCCAATTTCAGTAAGTCATTGTAGCTGTGTATTTTATGTACTTTATGGGTCTTACTGGGTACAACAGCACTCGTAGAGTATGTGTATGTGTCTTGTAACTGCCACGTTTGGGAATTCTGAGCCATTCCGCTTGGAAAAGTGGGCGTATCACAGCACAAGTGAGTATACAACAAAAACGACGAACACAAGCGAGTATACAAGGAATAAAAACATTAAAATGTTGAAGGATGTAGGGATGATAGTGCTAAAAAGTAGAGAAACAAGTGAAGTATATATGCAGCAATTAACCGATTAATGCCGAATATTACGCGCACCGCACATACCAGAATGTGGAAATGAAATTCGAAATTTCAAATTGTGGAAGCATGTAATAATGAGACGGCCATATCTTGAAAACTAAAAAACTTTTATACAGACAACGTCACGTTCTTAGGAAGTTCTATTCATGTGCTCTCTAGTGATACCAAATGTGGCACACTGATCTGTTCAAGGAGCCCCATGCCGGCCGCAGAGTTGAAGATTGCCGCTCATTTGGATTAGCTCTAATGGTAAGTGTCTAAACAAGTAAGTATTGTCAGTCAAGACATGTCTAGGTCGACTACCTGCTTTTCATAGGAACTCTACATACTAGAGAGGGAAGTGTCAGCGTGAAACTTGAGTAACTCAAGTTATAATGGCCCTACGTTTCTGACTGCTACTTCCAGATATTTTCATAATCCCAGGTGATACTTGTATGATTGGATATATAGGCATAAAGGGGCAACAGTGAGGAACGCTAAGTATATGAACGATCTTTTCAGAGTGTGATGGGCTACATGTCTACACAACATCTTTGTGGCGCAGAAAGAAGCAGTCACTGCCATCATCAAGCCCAGTGAGGCTGGCAATCACTGCAGTACCGCACTGTCCCCCTTCTGTGTGGTGAATGTCTCCTCTTTGCACAGTACCAGCATGGACTCACTCCCTTCTTTGTTGGTCTCTTCAACTTCCATGGGAAGTGATGGATGGGCAGGTTTTTTGAAACCGTAGTGGTTTTAGGACCTGGTCTTTTGCGGGAGTTGTAGTCACCAATCAATTCCTTAGCCAATTTTAGCCGAAAATCCATTATGCTTTTTATTCCAGATCTCTATCTGTAGAAATCCCATATCGGGTGTATAACACATATGGATTCGCTATGCTGACCTCAAATGCAAACCAGAATATGTATTTATAATACTTTCTCCCCTTAAGGCGAACGTTGTACTATTGCTGTGTTTGATCATTACGATCCACCCCTCCCATGAAGTGGTTGTACTTTGCAATTGCAACAGTGCAAGTAACTTTCTTAACAATGCACCTTTCTCATTGGGCTGGCAGTTGGTAGACAGTGTTCTAACTATCTTGTTGTCCAGCCACAGTGTAGCAACCAGGCTGCCCTTCTGCAGGATTCTGCTCTCTCCCCTAGAGATGATACAGGTAAATAATAGTAATCTACTATGGTGTTTGTGTGTAATTTTTCAGAATTCAGCACTCTTAGCTACCTATGGTGTTGGTGTTCCCTAATTCAGAGGTAGTAAAGAGCAAGTGACAGAGAGATCTGTCTCCATGTGGCCACTGTCTGAAGTGAGTGAGTGAGTGGCAGAAAGATCACTCTCTGTGTGGCCACTGTCTAAAGTGAGCAAGTGAGTGGTTGAGAGGTCGGCTTGCATGTGACCACTGTCTCTGAATGAAGTGAGGGAGAGAGTGACGGAGGAGTCAGAGTTCGTGCCTCCAGTATCTGGGAGCAATGCTGAGGAGGACTTTGCCCCAATGGTTCTTGAGGAGTCTGTCGGTGCAGTGTCAAAACCCAGAAATGCATGTCTATCTTCATCTCTCTCCTTTTCTTCTGCTTGCAAATCTTCGACGTAATCATCACTGTCTAACATCACTGGTTCATCCAATTCTTCAGGTACTTCGTCCATTGACAGCTGTAACTGACTGTTATATTCTGCATGTGTATGTGTATATACGTGTACTTGTAGTCATTGCTCTTACGTGTCGTCATAGTCACGTGTACACGTGGTCATCCTGTGCGCTTGTATGATCATGTGATTTTGAGTATATAATGTGTGCGTATTCTGTGCAAATTCATTCTGCTCATGTGCTGTACTGGTGTCCAATGATTATTGAGTTGCCCTTGCTATTCCAACGGGCAGTAAGCGTACCGGGGTCCTGAGAGATTGTTACAACAGCCAAGTTCTCTTCCCTTCTGAGTGTTCCATATTGCTAGGAAAATATTGTTGCATGCTATCATTGCTGCACGGCATGTATTTTTATTGAAAAATTGTTCCTAGTACATATCATTTACACGTATATACCTGCTGCTTGTCTTGCAGTTAAGCACAATAAATAGCAGCTGCACGCGTAAAGTTTGTCTGCCATTTACCTCAAAATTACTTACATTGTACGTAAAGTATATTACCTAACTACATAGGTAGTTAGCCACACCCCTGCTGAGTTAGCAAACAAAGTGTTAACTGGAAGTATAGCAACCGTGGCCACGTTAGAGGCGCTCGCGTTAACAAGGTAAGTTTTAAGCCTGTAGGCCTATATCGCTATTCGAGAGGGTCATGTATATCGCCATTAATTGGTTAAGAAAGGGGGTAATAGGTAGTGTCATGTGCTTACCAAAAAGGCACTACATACTCACCTCCACACTCCATGCTCATCATCCAGTTCCCCAACTTCCATCGTAGGTATCGAACTCTGCAGCAACACAACAGATAGTGATTTCAAAATATCATCTGTTTGTCATCATTTGTTTTGTTGTATTTGGTTGGAATTTGGGATATGCATGCACAATGTGCAACAAAAAGTGGACAGTAGTACAGGTATGGTAGAGGTAGAGGTATATAATAGTAAGTGGTAGATGTTGAATAACGACAGCCTGGACACTTAATCCCAACCCCTCTCTCTGTCATACAATCCTCTGCGACACTCAGGATGTGCGCATACGCTTGATATCGAATCTTCACGATTGTAAGATTCCCTAAAATTCCTGTAGGTCAAGGGTATTTTCAAAGGTACCCAGTAAGTAGATTAGGGTGCTGCAAAGACAAGGATTTATGCATGCTCCAGAAGCTTTACCATGCACGTTCAGCTACTTGGATGCACGAAGGACTGGGTCCATAAAGTGTGCCTTGTGCATTGTGGTTGTTGGTTTACTCATTCAATAGGCAATAACATATACATGTATACCACTGCAAAGCATGATGGTTATTCTAAAACAGAATGCCGTATACAATGTCAACTTGGAATGTAACAACAGCACATCTGTAAATTGACATCACTATAACTTACTGGCTTATATTAATATATTATTCTTGCATACCAGAGTGTTGAGAACAAATGATTCCAACGTTTCAGTCTCCTCACGGAGGCCTTCCTCAGGGAGAGTGACAGTACAACTGGATGACAACAGGCATATAAGCAGGAATGTGTGTAACAATGACTGAAAATATGTATGAGAACAATGAAGGTGTGTGAAGGTGAATGGCCTAATTAGAGATTACTAGAGAATCCCAGATGTGTGAAACCTCTATGCCTCTGTCTCTGTTCATAAGATTGGTATGTTTGCGGATATGTAGCGCCTCTCTAATTCTTCTTGTTGAGGTGGTAGAGTCTTGGTCAAGGATCCTCACTTGATCCCAAGCAATGGAGTGTTGGTTAGACCAGACATGTTCCGCTACTGCTGATTTCTCAGTTTGACCTTTCTTTACTGCCTCTTGATGTTGTTTGAGACGTGTGGAGAGGTGGCACCCTGTTTCTCCGATGTATGTATAGTGGCAGTCATTACAGGGATGGAGTAAACTACGCCTGATCTGGAAAGGAGGGGTATAATGTCCTTTGGTCGAGAGAGATGTTGTCTAATGGTGTTGGCGACGCGAAAGGAAGTCCGGATGTTGTATCGAGTAAGAATATGTCTGATGCGTTCAGAGGTTCCCTGAATGTAGGGGATGCAGATGGATGTTAGGGGTTTTTCTCTCTCTGGAGGGTTGTTAATATTCTGTTGGGTACATTCCAGAGAGACCCGACGGACAACACTGGAGGGGTAATGGTTGGACCTAAATACTTTGGCTAGATATTGGGTTTCTGTTTCTCTGTGGTGTGCTGATGAGGAGACTGAGAAGTTCCTTTTTATTAGAGAAGAAATGACTGATGCTTTGGCAGATCTTGGGTGGTGACTCCTGAAATTCAGTAGTTGGTCTGTATGGGATGATTTCCTATACACTCTGGACTCAAGATAGCCTTCTGAAGAACGGCTTACTAGTGTATCGAGAAAGGGAAGAGTCGTTTACTCGAGAGTAGTTTACTCCATCCCCTGTAATGACTGCCACTCGGAGAAACAGGGTGCCACCTCTCCACACGTCTCAAACAACATCAAGAGGCAGTAAAGAAAGGTCAAACTGAGAAATCAGTAGTAGCGGAACATGTCCGGTCTAACCAACACTCCATCGCGTGGGATCAAGTGAGGATCCTTGACCAAGACTCTACCACCTCAACAAGAAGAATTAGAGAGGCGCTACATATCCGCAAACATACCAATCTTATGAACAGAGACGGAGGCATAGAGGTTTCACACATCTGGGATTCTCTAGTAATCTCTAATTAGGCCATTCACCTTCACACACCTTCATTGTTCTCATACATATTTTCAGTCATTGTTACACACATTCCTGCTTATCTGCCTGTTGTCATCCAGTTGTACTGTCACTCTCCCTGAGGAAGGCCTCCGTGAGGAGACCGAAACGTTGGAATCATTTGTTCTCAACACTCTGGTATGCAAGAATAATATATTAATATAAGTAAATCATGACCAGAGAACCAAGAAGTCTCAAGTTTTAACTTACTGGCTGATGAGTGATTATATAAAAGGGCCTCACATATTTTCCATAGACTCTGACATCATTTAGATTGAAACAACATTTACTTATGTAGCCATTATTATCATTAACATGAATGAGTGACTACACATGAAAGAAAGTGCATCAAAGACTAACAACACATTTTTTTAAATAACCACCATGATTTTGCAGCGATAAGTACATACATACTTATATCAGAAGTATACCAGAGCCTACCAATGTATATCAGAGCCTACCAATGCACTAATGTATACCAGAGCCTACCAATGCACTAATGTATACCAGAGCCTACCAATGTATACCAGAGCCTACCAATGTATATCAGAGCCTACCAATGCACTGATGTATACCAGAGCCTACCAATGCACTAATGTATACCAGAGCCTACCAATGTATATCAGAGCCTACCAATGCACTGATGTATACCAGAGCCTACCAATGCACTAATGTATATCAGAGCCTACCAATGCACTAATGTATACCAGAGCATATACCAATGCACTAATGTAAAGTGTAAAATGGTGAAGGATGTAGGAATGGCAGTGCCAAAAACCAGAGAAACTAGGGCGGTATGTATGCCACAAGACAAAAGATTATGGCATACAACAATAATACCGTGCGTAACCCCCATATTAAAAAGAGATGTAGGGAGGGGTTACGCATGGAATTATTGTTGTATGCAATAATCTTTTGTCTTGTGGCATATATACCACCCTAGTTTATCTGGTTTTTGTAAGTGTAATTGAAGCTAATGCAATAGCATGCTACAGCCCCACCCTCTTTCAGCTGCACCCTCTATATATGTACGATATAACGATTTTTACTCAGGTGCTTACTGGAAGCCAAATGGTTAGATGTCTGTTGAGATCCACAACCTAAGTTCTGTCGCACTGATGCAGGCGTAATTGTCATGTGTAAATAATCCGCATTGAGGAAATGGTGTTCAACTACACGGAAGTGCTAGTAGATTCTTGCTGTTCTCTTTCGAGAAGGATCCTAGGAAATTTCTGATGGCCAAGGATCATGCACAGGAGAGAAATAAGCCGTTTTATGCTAAAACTAAGGTGAGCGCTTGCCAATTTTGAGGTAGGGCGTTTGAAAAAGAAGATGGAGAAATTGGCGGTTTAGCAATTTTCTGTATGTCATTGTAGCGGTGCATTTTACCTACTTTGAGAGTTTTATTGTGAACACTCGTAGGCCATTTTATGTGTCTGAAAAGGCTTATAACTGTCCCGTTCAAGAGATCTGAGCCTTTTCGTTGTTAAGGGCGTGTTGATGCCATCCCTACAGATAGAGTCTACCGGCTCTATGATACCAGAGCCTACCAATGCACTAATGTATACCAGAGCCTACCAATGCACTAATGTTTGGCATCCCATCCTTCATAGCTTTTTGCAGGGTGTGAGGTGCATAGCAGTGTTTCCTCAGCCAGTCTATGTTCAGGTGACCCTCATGGCCACATGACCACCTCAACTTCACATCTTCTCCATCTGCAGACATATATACATGTGTGAAGCCCAGCAGTAAAAATCAAAAATTAAACACAATTAATGATTTTCAGTTTTTTGTAGCACACACTTCACATGGGTGTAAACTTTCATTTTATGCAGTTTGGCTCAATAGAAGTGTGTAAATTGAGAGGTTCCTGAGTACTACTACAACAAAAATAAGACTGCTATTCACATGAATCTCTACTTTCCATTATTCGTACCAAAACAGGTCACAGAGCGAGTCAAATACTAGTAATTGCTGTTGAGGAGGTAAAGACAGAAAGTCAGGACATCTCTTTTCAGTGATGAAATGGGAATACATTGTATTCATGGCCTGCACTTTCTCTGCTAAAACCTGGTGTCTTGAACTTCTGTGGCTTGAGGATGCATCAGGAAAAATTCTGTTGGACTAAGTTCCGATAGTGCTGCCTCTCAGGTTTCTTGGAATACGCAATGGCAACAAATTAGTTGTTGCATGGGCCCTCGTGCTCACACAAGATATGTTGGCACTCGGGCCCATGCAACAACTAATACATGTACAGTGCGAGTCACCTATATATCACACAGTATGGTAGTACTGTGTATATAGGGATTGCTATGGTCTATCCCCATTGAAAACCATATATAAGGTTTTTCATCACTTTCACTTTCAGTTTGCTACCTACTGGACTTCTGTTAACATGAATGTGTAACTATACCCAGAAACTAACTATGATTATAAAATGGTATAATTTGATTGATGATAAAGGGGTTAAATTAACAAAAGTCCATTTTGTAAATTCTCCATCTTCTTCTTCTTCTTCTTCTTCTTCCGCTTAAACAAGCGTAACTCACTAATGGTAACACATCTAAACATGAAACTTGGTACAGTGATGTAGTTCCACTGTGGGTAGTGCATCGTCATGTTAAAAATTTGTAAACAATGTACTTCTTGTAAAATAAACAAAAATAGCCTCAGGCCATGTATTATTAATGGGGGCCACACAGTCCTATATCTGACTAATGAAAGGTCTGCTAAATATGAAATGTTTTATGATAGTATAGTTCAATACTGCAATGATCAACGTTGTGATAAAATCTCTGTAAACAATGTAAATCTTGTAATATAACAACAAATAGCCTCAGGCAAGCATTACTGTATCTCACTAATAAAAGCTCCTTTGAATATGGAAATTGGTATGATGATAAAGTGTAATACACCAATGATCAACGTTGTGATAAGATCTCTGTAAACAATGTAAATCTTGTAATACAACAACAAATAGCCTCAGGCAAGCATTACTGTATCTCACTAACAAAAACTCTACTAAATGTGGAAATTGGTGTGATGGTAAAGCTTAATACCCCAAAGATCAACATTGTGATAAAATATCTGTAAACCATGTAAATCATATAAAAAATAGCCTCAGGCAAGTATTACCATATCTTACTAACAGAAGCTCTACTAAATTTGGAAATTGGTGTGATGGTAAAGTGTAATACCCCAATGATCAATGTTGTGATAAGATCTCTGTAAACAATGTAAATCTTGTAATACAACGACAAATAGCCTCAGGCAAGGATTACTGTATCTCACGAACAAAAGCTCCAGTAAATGTGGAAATTGGTATGATGGTAAAGTGTAATACCCCAATGATCAATGTTGTGATAAGATCTCTGTAAACAATGTAAATCTTGTAATACAACAACAAATAGCCTCAGGCAAGCATTACTGTATCTCACTAACAAAAACTCTACTAAATGTGGAAATTGGTGTGATGGTAAAGCTTAATACCCCAAAGATCAACATTGTGATAAAATATCTGTAAACCATGTAAATCATGTAAAAAATAGCCTCAGGCAAGTATTACCATATCTTACTAACAGAAGCTCTACTAAATTTGGAAATTGGTGTGATGGTAAAGTGTAATACCCCAATGATCAATGTTGTGATAAGATCTCTGTAAACAATGTAAATCTTGTAATACAACGACAAATAGCCTCAGGCAAGGATTACTGTATCTCACGAACAAAAGCTCCAGTAAATGTGGAAATTGGTATGATGGTAAAGTGTAATACCCCAATGATCAATGTTGTGATAAGATCTCTGTAAACAATGTAAATCTTGTAATACAACGACAAATAGCCTCAGGCAAGCATTACTGTATTTCAATAACAAAAGTTCCAGTAAATGTAGAAATTGGTATGATGGTAAAGTGTAATACCCCAAAGATCAACATTGTGATAAAATCTCTGTAAACCATGTAAATCTTGTAAAAAAATAGCCTCAGGCTAACTTTACCGTATCTTACTAACAGAAGCTCTACTAAATGTGAAAATTGGTGTGATGGTAAAGCTTAATACCCCAATGATCAATGTTGTGATAAAATCTCTGTAAACAATGTAAATCTTGTAATATAACAACAAAATAGCCTGAGACAATAGTTAGCTATATCTCACTAACAAAAGTAGTACTAAATGTGGAAATTGGTGTATAATTACTGTTGAGATAAAATCTTGTAATCTTATAAACAGTAGCCCCAGGCACTACGTACTTTGCATTAACAAAAGCTCCACGAAAAGTAAAATTGATACAATATAATACACAAACAATTGATGTTGCAATGAAAGTGTTAGATAGCCTCAGGCTACAAGCTCTATTAGCTAATATGTTTGCTACCAAGTAAACTGCAAAATAGCAAAATGCATGTACCTAGTTTCAGAAAAAAAAAGACGGGAGACAAGTATATAAATAAAAAATTTAGGAAATTTGAAAGCAAATATAGGGATTGCATAAAAAGGAACAGAGACAAGATTGGGACACAGACATGTTATGATATATCGACGTACCTACGTATAATGTTACGTTGATATAACATAACATGTCTGTGTCCCAATCTTGTCTCTGTTCCTTTTTATGCAATCCCTATATTTCCTTTCAAATTTCCTAAATTTTTTATTTACTTGTATATATATATACATATATATATATGAGCAAAAATCAGCAACCAAGGTAACAACCATCAACCTGAAAGTCAGCATGTGTAGAGATATCATCGCTAATAGCAATATAACAAAAGCATGTATTGTTAACCCTTGTGATTCTTGTAATACTGATGTTAATGTATAGCACTAAAGTGCAAACCTCGGCGCTATTTGTTTTTTGCAACATTATTTCAATGCATTGTTGCACTGAAGACGCTTACACCACTGTGCATTTGTCTTCCTTAACTTCTTGTTTCCATATAAATGAAGACAACTCACATACTCACAGCGGATTGCACTAGCAACTAGGTGCTGGCTGATAATGAGAAATGTGTTGACGATTCACATAGCAACTAGGGCTTAGTACTACATAAGAAAAGACAGATGTGTTGACGATTCTTGTGTTACTCCCATTGTCAGAAGTGTGTTGCTCTCTGCCAGGCCACTAGTCCTACGTCCACTGGAGAAGCAGCATGCTACCAAGCCAAAGCGCTGGTGACAGTTAGTACGTTGCTAGCAGGTGTGCTCAGCCGATAGTACGTTGCAAGCAGGTTGCTCATAGTTCTCAGTGGAGTAGCTAGGATACAGAGTAGGGGGTGCTTGAAAGGGCAGGAAAATATTTTACCGGAAGCTACGCCCATTAATTAAATCGCGTGTATACATTTGCGATTGTATGCAAGATTAGCAAAAACACCTATTAGCTAGCTTCATTCGTCTCAGATGTCTTCTGGCAAAGTCCTCGATGTACAGAGCTGCTTGTAGCTTGCCTCGTTAGTAACCAAACCACGCCCTACTAATCATACAACTTGGAGTGTGATTATTAGGATACTTGGTCAGATATTTTATGGATATGGTGAGCACGCACTACTGCACTACAAAAAATAAGTTGTTGTTGTTTTGACAAGTGTGTGTGGTTATCTCAGTTGCATCATATTCTAAATGTGTGACTATAACTTGTCTTGGTGTTCAGAGAATGTATGTAGTTCCCAAGGGATTTTTAAATGCATTATGGCGGGTTGTGCATGGTGTATATAAGGGTTACTCCTTCATGACGTTTTAATACAGCCTTTACAGTACTGTGGTGTGGTCCCCGCAAGGGGAGAGCCCCCCGAAGGGGGGCGTGGCGATGCTCCCGACCACTTTCTCCGGAGTGGCCTGTTGCGGCTCCTGTCCTCGCAGTCTCCGAGACTTGCGCGTGGGTCTCTGAGGTAAAGGCTCGGAGGTAGCCATGCGCAATAACACCAGTCGAATAAGAATAATACTTCCCTAGTACTTTCGGTGATCGGTGACCTTCTTCGGGGGAATGTGGGTTATGTATGTGATTATAGGGTATTAATTATCACAAGCAGTCTTACTGTCTCTTGAAATATACAGAGGCAATTCCTTAAGGAATATCCTACACATCTCATGAGAGGTAGTATAGTTATCGGAAATATCTTGCAACTGAGGCAACCACTCCTGTTAGTCAAAACAACCACTGATTTTTTGCAGTGTGAGAGTTATTGCTTACAAGTAAATAAAACATTAGGACATTTGAAAAATGAACAGAGACAAGATTGTGACACAGACATGCTATAGCACTGCAAAACATTTTAACACAAAATGTTGTTACACATGCAACTGAGGTAAAACACTTCGTGTTAAAATAACCATCTTGTTTTTGCAGGGATATATATATACATGTATACACATTGATGTACTAACAAAGATATGTTGATGTACATAGCATGTCTGTGTCCCAATTTTGTCTCTGTTCATTTTTATGCATTCCCTAATTTACTTGTATATATACACCCTTATTTCATGCCATACAGAATATATGAGCCCTGAGGCACTCCCCCCTAGGCCTTGCCTATTATCTCTATGGAAGTGGTAGTTCAAGGAAAGGTGTCATGTGTTTGTGGGTGGTCCTCCAAGCCTACAGCCCGAGGGATTCTCTAAACCGTGCAGTACCTCACAGTACTGCTCTGACTGACTTAGAAACTAGACACGGTAGCCGAGACAGCAGGCGGCTCTCAGTTTCAGCTTGATGTGCTATTTAACGATCCACTTCCAGTTCCTTCGACCCAACAAGTCGTGGAGTTATTTGCGCTGGATCAAGAGTCACGG
This sequence comes from Theonella swinhoei, assembly GCA_963970385.1. Taxonomy (NCBI): domain Eukaryota; kingdom Metazoa; phylum Porifera; class Demospongiae; order Tetractinellida; family Theonellidae; genus Theonella; species Theonella swinhoei. Next base: position 2,939,976 of record OZ019960.1, on the reverse strand, counting down.
TCTTACGAACACGAATTTGATCAAGCATGGAAGCTATCTTGGCTGATATTGAGCAAGATGCTGTGAACTTCCCCCTTCCCACGTGTAGTAAGTAGCACACGCCTACTACTAGTAAGCTTAGTAGGGGCCTAGTGTGCCTACAGAAACTCGGTCATATGGATCACCTAAGCTGTATTACGAGTGATGAATGCATGTAGCGGTATACCTCCCAAGACTCAAAGTCAAACTCAGCCGTCTGTTCGTGCATATTACATTATTAAGTGCATATAGTGTAATTTAAATACCACAGGTCTCTAAGTGGTTAGTTACCTAATGAACTATTAATGAGGTCTCACTTAACATTGGTAACCTCATTGAGGCACTTGAGATCAAAGCATATTATGCATGTCATCTTCTAACATCTGTTACTCTACCAGGCGACAAGCCCTGTTAAGTTACAGTTGTAATGGCTACATTCGCATGAACAATTAGAAATGATGAGGAATACACATTGCAAAAATTCCTTAGTGGAAATCCCACACAGACATTCATGTCTAGTGGAACTATAAAGAACATTGTTGCCTGGTAGAGTAACAGATTGGCTAAAGTGTCCCAACATATCATGTGTGGCACACTTATTACGTCACTAATTACATAAGGATAGTAAGGGAGTGGTTAGTGGCTGGGAAACCATAGAAATGGCAACAAATTAGTTGTTGCATGGGCCCTCGTGCTCAGACAGGATATGTTGGCACTCGGGCCCATGCAACAACTAATACATATGTAAAACATGCAACTGAGGTAACCATAAAATAGTAGAACTCAGACACTCCTACTACTACCACTGAGCCACTGCAGTGAAGGGTGGGTCTGGGTGCAGTGAATAAGTGTAGATTTATGTTTATGCTGCCTTATCACAGAGTCAGTAGACCCTATCATATCCTACATATAGACCAACATACCCACATATAGACCGACATACCTACATACAGACGGACATACCTACATATAGACCAACATACCTACATATAGACCGACATACCTACATATAGACCAACATACCTACATATAGACCGAGTCGACATACCTACATATAGACCGACATACCTACATACAGACGGACATACCTACATATAGACCAATATACACATTAGCCTTAACAAATATAACGGCATAGAACTCCTGGATGCGATGCCTTTTCAGACAAACATACATTCTGCTCTACAAGTGCTTCTATATTGTGTAATACTCTCCAAAGTACATAAAATACACAGCTACAGTGATTCTTGGACAATTGTAAAAACATCAATTGTTCATCATCTTATTATCATCATCAAATGGCCTACCGGGAAACTGGCGTTAGTAATTGCTCTAATTCATAGCCGAACATGTTGAGTTAGTTGTGTGCCAGTTTCAGTGCTCATTGCTGTTGTCCTTTTTTTGGCTATGTTGCTCCTTTGTGTCCGTTTCTTTGAACAACTAATTGTTGCATGCAACTGGACCCACTGTTGTACTCAGTAAGCCAATACTCATTCGTACAAGACATGCTGTCACTGACAATTTCTAGCTACACTGCTTATCAGTATGCAAGTGAGGTATAACTCTGCACGAAAGTCAGTAGGTCATTACGTGTTGCTACACACAGTAAAAACCAGTGACACAAGTATAAATGCATTTTCACTAAAATGTTGAAGGATGTAGGGATTGAAGTGCCAGAAACAAGGTCAAGTGCAGCATCGTTCATGCTGTACTTTGACCTTGTTTCTATGCTTTTTGGTGCTTCAATCCCTACATCATATATACATATACATAGGAATGCCATCCCTACATCCTTCAACATTTTAATGAAAGTCTTGGGTCACTGCTTGTAAGTGAAGATGTAACCTCACTGAGCTAGAATCTTGTTTCTGGAAGTTTGTTGGAAAATGCATATTTACGAGTTCTGAGCTGTTTAAATGTGTGTCAGACCATTCCTAAATGTACATTAAAAATTTCACTATAGTGCATATACAGGGTCCAAGGGCGTAGACAGGGGGGGGGGGGGCTAAAGCCCCAGTTTTTTCATCGCAATGCAGTATCATAATTAGCGCACACAACCGATGATGGATGGTGATTGCCTTGAAGTTTCTTGTGTGGCTCCTTCGGTCAGTTCCAGCTACACAAAGGAGCCTGTATCAGCTGTCACTGCCAAACATGTGCTAATGAATGAAACTGCACATTCACTGCAGTCTTTGAAATTTTGGATTTTTATACCTTCTGAGATCGCAGAGTAATAAAGTCCCTGCAAGCGCTGACTAACAAAAACTGTTACTATTTCAGGGATGAAGCCTGCAATATATGAATCCAAGACTGATGAGAAAACGCGGCGAGCACTGCATGCTGCGTGGTCCGCTTATCGATTAGTCTCTTTACGCGTGCGAGTAAATTTGATCGGTGGAGCGTCGCGTTGGCGCGATCTCTATAACGCTAAGCTAAGCTTTCTACGCGCGCGCGTGCTATGTCTCAGCCGCGGATCTTTAGCCACCGATCTCACCTCGTGAGTTTAGACCTAGGCGAGCTATGTGCGAGTCAATCACGTAACTACCCAGCCGAAAGGTGGGTTCGCCCGAACCCCCTGTGTACGGGCCTGACTTTGCGATGTTTAGCATTTTTGGGAGCCTGACCTACAAACTAAAAATATTAGCAGTGTCTAGCTAGCTACATACCTGTCTTGAAATCAGCAACAGCTACATTGGGGTCAATAGTAGTGGTTGTAATAGACCTCTGGTTATTCGAGGTCAAACACTCAGCGCACTGGCAGTTATGTCGTAACCAAACAGCGTGGTAAATGCTCGGCGGGTTTTCCGTACTCCAGGCTGCCCGCAGCTTCATTCCTTCTCCAGAAACAGTGAAAATGGGCTCACTGGTAGCAGATTTCGCTGCACTGTTCACTTTGCGGATCTGTGTCGTAACCACAATGGCGGGATGTGGTCGTGTCCTGCGGAAAATACAGAGACCAGGTCGTAGAAGCTTCAGTACGTTCATTGCTACGACGGTACCCTTACGTCGGCCTGTACGCATGTCAGTATTGTTTAAATCTAGATTAACGGATATCGAGTTTCGCGCGAACAGGTTCTTGACCGGCTAAACCAGGGGCGTAGCCAGGATTTGAATAATGGGGGTGCTCAGAGCTTAACTGCGAAGCGCGGCCAAAATTTTGTTTAGACACGCCCCCATTTTCGGTGATAGCTCTTTGTAGCGCGCTATGCGGTCAGTTTCGTAGCTACTAGATCTAAGCAGTAACTATACGTGTACTGTAGTGCTGTAGCAAGTGACACTGAAGAGTCTCCGAGTTAAATTAGCTACTGGGGCTCATCTCGAGCTAGAGGGGGGTTCGTCCGAACCTGCTAGCCTATTAATGTCGGCGTCTCTGTATATATGCAATTGCAAAGAAACGAGCTCTAGTTGTCACGCCAAGCGATGATAAAATAGAGTCTAAGATAGTCACTGGGCCCAATTTGAAATTACAAAGGGGGGCTCGAGCCCCCGAGCCCAATGCTAGCTACGCCCCTGTAAACCGGCAGATTGTCTCACTGAAATTAGTCCGTGTAATTTAGCAGGGCGCGCGCGGATCATGCGGTGGCTCGCATGTGTAGTAGAGGTAGAGTCTGTCATCATTAGGGGACTTGTTTTAAAGTTTGTGTACAAATGTAGTACAGACTGATAAACCACTTTGTTTTTTTGTATATATTTACCAGACGTTCCTCAGCAGCTGGGCACAAGACTAACTCTGTTTCTGGGAGAGTTTCTCCTGAGTGTCCACCCATTGGTACGAGGCACAATATTCTGGCACACTAAGACTGTATACGTAGCATACATGCCAGAGTAACTAGTGATTGTTTCTGTGCAACCTCAAACAAAGGCACTTCTGAAGCTAATTGTATTTTCTACACCACCCAGAGAAAGCCACACGTGACACAGTCTCTGATTGACTGGTGTTGATGCCTGTAAAATCTTTTACCTGCCAATATATCTTTCACACTGCACTCTGCTCTCAATGAAGCCATGCAATCTTCAGTTCACCCATAGATAATATAGACACGTAACCTAGGTTACGTGTCTATATTATCTATGGTTCACCCTAACCTGTACTGCCATAACGGACCCTCCCACGACGGACACTGGCTATGGCACGGATTGAAAATACAATACAACTAGCCAACCTCCCACGAGCGGACGCCTCTTGATTCCGGACAGCTGACAAACCACGTGCTCCCAGCTGATCAACTAGTGCCTCTTATAAACGGACAAATAGGAAACCGCACCCATCCTTCATGCGTGAATTTAATTGGCGAGCGTAGCGAGCCCTCCTAGTGATGTGAACGGGCGATGTAATCCGCACTGTATATACATACCGTAATGCCGTATATACGTGCTTCTAATTTGGCGTGCGCACTCTCCCGCTCGCCAACAATGCTTAGCATTTCACTAGTATCATTGTTCTGCGACACACTAGGCCAATCCTTTGGCGCTCAGTGAAGCTACTAGCTCTTTCAACTTTTCTATGTGGGGTTTAGGTCTATGAAGTGTGTAAATTGTACTGATTGTAGTCAGACTTTTAACACAGTTGTACTCAGACCTATCAAGTTAACACTTGGGACATGTGCATGCTTTAGCTCTTTATTCGTATGTTATTACCCATGCATGTACAGTTATGACATGTTTTTGTAGTTCATCATTGGTGATCTTGTCTAGAAATTGTAGTACATTTTTGTACAGAGGCAGAGAACCTGGGGGTGGGGTGGGGGGGGGGGGGCAGGGGGGCTTGAGCCCCCTCACTTTTTGAACAGGGGGGGGCCGAGCCCCCCAAAATTGGAGGGTGTCAATGGGTCAAATTTATATGAGACTATGCAGGATGTATTCAGGACAATGTGTGTTTAAGATAAACTACCCACTTCATGAATACCAATACAAGTTTTAGTGGTGGTGGTGTTGAAGAATGATTTTCGTGAACCATGGTTTCTGTGATCACCAAACATGGATATATTGACAAGCAGTATTGTAATAGTAATTACATATACACTGCAAAAAGTTAAAGGTTGTTTTAACCTGTGTACTAGGGCCACTAAATTCCTTTTTAATGAGCGAGAGACAACAAATTAGAAGTGGCATGACTTTTGACTTTGAGCAACCTAGCTGGCTTCTAATAACCTCCTGCATGATTTGCTGAACTTTCTTTACACCTGTATGCCAACCAATACATGACAACTTGGGAATGTAGAAGTAGGCCATTATTGAGTTTCTCCTCATTAATGGAGAATGTATATAGTGGCAGTATAATGCTTTATTTTATAACAAAACATGCAACTGAGGTTTTACTGCTGTTCCTTTGAGGGAAACTTGATGAATTGCTACATTACTACATACATTGCTGAGTTGTCATGTGGTTGAGTTCCTCAAATCACTAGTGGATGGTGGTTTTCAGAAGCAGGTTGCTCATATCTCTATGTTTATCTCGAAAGCATTTGCCAGCTGTAGCTATAGTATACTCAAGTTGTAACTCAAACTACCACAGAAGGGTTAATACTACATACATTCCTGAGTTGTCATGTGGTTGAGTTCCTCAAATCACTAGTGGATGGTGGTTTTCAGAAGCCAGGTTGCTCATAGCTCTATGTTTATCTCAAAAGCATTTGCCAGCTGTAGCTATAGTACAATCAAGTTTTAACTCAACCAACCACAGAAGGGTTAATTAATGCATGTGCAACTCTGGCTTTTGTGTGACAAAAAAGGTCACTGTGTTAGACTACGTCTAAACTAAAGCTGCGCCTTTCAGGGCCGCCTACCGCCTCTGCACCTTCAGCCAGAGTACAGTAAACCAAGCATTTGAGGGGCTACTTTGCAAGAACTACCCCGTCGTAATTACAGTGGACGTGGGCTTGGCTAGGGGTTGTCACACCTACTCGCAATTACGATAGTCCGCTCTTGCGACTTGATCCCATTTGAGCACTCCATGTATGATATATATTGGATTCAATACCTATCGCAGATCGAACAAATTTTGCGAGAAATGAAGTTTGCATCAGATGTGATTTTGAAGTTCAAATCTGAGAAGGTATATGTCCACCTTCATATCCCATGTATTATTTTTTGTTGGGTTGATGTGGGAAAACCTGTGTAATCTGCACTATCCATGGTGATTGTTTATGCACCCCGGTATTTGCATCTACAGTTTTGCTACTTACAGATGATGAACTGAATGAACTGGGTGTGAAAACACTCGGTGAGAGGGCACAACTACGAAAGCATTGCCGCGAATCAGTTAAAAGTGAGTAAAACAAGCAGTGCATAGTTCATTGTGTATAGATCCTTATATGTGTATAAACATCCATCATTCTTGTTTAATGCCAACACTCATCACATTTTGGCCTGTATTTATGGTGTGATTTCACACTTTATCTAGGTAAGCAAGTGATGAAAGAAGTCAACAAAGTGATGGGCCCAAGTGCATCAAGATCAGGATATAGTTGTTCTAGTCGTTCAATCACAAACATGGTTCGTTCGTCCCAAATCAGTAGGAACACTGCAAAAAATAGGTGGTTATTTTGACCACAAAGTGTTGTTACCTCAGTTGCATCATATTTTACATGTATCTAAACTATGACTCAGTATGAAATAAGGAATGTGCTAATTGTGCAGTCCAGTATGTAATGATGCAATAAGTGATTAACTGCATGCATACCCAAGTATGAAGGAAAATTATATGGGTGAGTAAAATCACTAAATTTCTATGTCCTGTTAATTACAATTGTATAATGGCTAGATTCCATAAACAATTAGAAATGATAAGGAATACACATAGCAATAATTCACACAGGCATTCATGTTTAGTGGAACTATAAAGAACAATATCTATGAAACATGCAACTGAGGTAACCATAAAAAATGTTTAAAATAGCAAACAATTTTTGCTGTGAAGTTGGGACGAAAAGGGAAAGCTTGCAGAGGAGAAGTATGGTACCAAGAAAAAGGTCAGACTATCAACTGCCAGTTTTCCAAAGAAGGTCATTATCTTCGACTACATGGGCTCGAAACCTCCAAGCACTTTTATGCGCTCTGATAGCCATGGGCTTGCTTCCATCACTCCCAGTATAAATATCTGAAATGGAATTGAGATCAGAGATCTGCAATATTATCAATTCCAACAGTAGTGGTCCTGGTGTAAGCATTTCATTAACATGAGTGGCAAACAAGCTTCAGTCCCCCAATGTAAAGAGGGATTTTGAGTGGGATGGTCACTCTGTTAAAGAACTAGCTAGCAGTGGTTGTGTATATGTTCGCTTGACTAAGAGCCTTCCCATTCCAGTTTCATTCTCAAGTGACAGTGATGATTTCCCTCAGGTGAGGATGATACTAACAATGAAACACCAGTAATGGCAAATGCAGAGCCTGGAAGTTCTTCATCACTCCCATCCTCCAGTATTGCGAGTGAAAGTTCTTTAACATTTCCATCCTCCAGTATTGCGAATGTTTCTGTGGCTTCTGTGGCAGTAGACTGTAATTCAGTAGTTGCTGACTTGTCACCTGTACTTTGTCTCTTTGAGGGCCCACCCAATCAACTGCGACCATCTTATAAGGCGTTACTGACGTACTTATGACAAACACTTCGCCACTCACCTAATTGCTGCACACCCAAACAAAAACCTAACCAACTCCTCCTCCTCTGCAGTACTTAGGTACTTCGGTGGGCCACTCACAGTTCCTTGTTTAACATGCCCATTTACATGATCAGCAAGAGTTGATCTTGGAACATTATATTCTGCTGCTGCCCGTCATATACTCATGTGACTGCAAGTAACAGCATCCAGTGCCTTTTCCATTTGTCCAGCATTTGTACACATGAGTCCTGTTCACATCACTTTCAACCAGAGAACTGCATCCACTATGAGAGCCTCTGAACACCCTATCTTTCAACATGGGGCAGTGTAACATCATTGCAAGACCGGCTTTCTGTTTAGCATCTGACCTAATGATTGCAAGGTAAAGCTCAAACATTCACATAACAAGCACACGCGAACAAAATTTAGCAACAAAACAAGTGGCAGGTCACCTGTTTCCCACAAAGCAAGGGCCAAGCTACTGCCTAGATTGCTCCAAAACCTGTTCAGCCAGTTCAAACATGTGACTGATAATTGAAGGGCTGAGAACCAGAGTGGCCTATCCCAAAATTAAGAATGGGAAATCGTCCAAATAGCACAAATATGAATTAAAAAGTTGGGTATATCTATAAGCATTCATGAGATATTTTAAAATTTTCCCCTTGTTAATTTAAATCTCCTTCCACTCATGATGATTTTAAATGATAATCATCTTCTTCATTATATAATATAATATAATACTCATGAAGCTACCATAGCATTACTGCCATTGACCACGCACCCACAATCATGGGCGGAGCCACAAACACATGCACATAAAGACAAATCCTTACCACCTGTTCCTCCCTCACCCATTAATTGCCTTAAAAAGCCAACTGAATATTTTGACATACTTAATTATGTTACCTTCTGTTCTAGCTGTACACGATCATCTACATATTTCAAATTGAGGCACTCCTTAACTAAGAAAAACAGTGTTCGTCACTTCTATTTCAATCAGTTACCTCGTCTTTGGAATTCTCTCCCCTATATTAACGTTGATCAACCATTAGCAGTGATCAAGACAATACTTACGAACTTTTTCTGGTGTCATTTTATTAAGAATTTCAACCCTGACAATGTGTGTTCGTTTCATTATGTATGTCCTTGTGCTAAGTGTTCATTGCTCCCTGTTTCCTACCATTTTAACACTTCTGTTCTCTAAATTCGTGTATATGCTAGTATGTAACATTATATTTGGGCTGTTGGCTAAAAACTCTCTGACCCTCAGTGCAGCCCCCCCTTATTTTTCCTCTTTGTTACTTCTCTTATATACTTTTTGTCTGTACTGTAAAGCAATAATAATAATAATAATATAATATTATTATTATTATTATTATTATTATATAACTCAATCTATTTGCCCAAAGGAGTAATTTAAAGATTGGTTGCATTGGGTGGGATTTGAACCCATAACACTTGCATTCTAGGCATTGCTCTTACCAACTAAGCCACTGGACAGCTCAGCATGTCTTCCTTGAGTGCACTCTCTCTGTCCTTCCTTCATAACCCACTTCCCTGTAATCACCATGTTACCTGTACCACAGATCATCTCCATGCCACAGAGTTAAGGCATTTTGTATACAGATTGAGAAAGACTGCCTGCATTACATCACCATGCATACCAGTTGTCTACTCAGACAAAGAAGATAAATATAGGTATGATTATGTAGTTAGAATGAGTACATCCATGTCTGAGGACATAAAAGGTCATGCCAACAGGATAGCTGATACTCTTTAATCCGGACACTTGCATACGTATTCATTTTAATCTCCCCTTAGATTAATGGACTTGTACATGACTATGCATCAGAAGTTGCACACTACACTCAGCTCAGTCAAGATACTCTACCACATTGGAGCCAAAGAGGCTCTGCTTGGATGGGTGAGTAGATTATTGAGTCGTTGCTGGGGGGGGGGGGATGTACATGTATCATTAAGGAGGGAAGCGCTATGCTATTATGTCTTAAAAGTTGAATAGAAGATCAGCCAATACACCTCATTATTTTCTGCTGGCCCTCATCCCTGTTACTACTGCTTATTGGGCGGCTTGCAATTACCCCTTCTCCTGTTCACACAGAGGACAGCAGGTTTGATCTGTACATGGCACTTGATCCTCTCATTGCCAAGAGTCAAGCCATTCTCCTAGGAAACAAACTCATCAGATGGATAACTGTATGTTTCATGATGAAAGTCTAGTGCATAAACCTAACCAGGTATCTCCTTTTCATTCACAGAAAGAAGAGGAGAGGCTAATCCTCACTAGCTACTATACATTCTAGTACATAGTCCATTCAGACCTGTATAATGATTATTAGTGTGCAAGCAGTATGTTTTCAGAGTTTATTAATAAATAATTTGTTTTTGTGGCAGAGGGAATCCGTTACATACACAATAATAATAGTGATTCAGTTACTGGTGATATATATAAAATTCAGTAAGAAAGGCATGATGCAAGCATTTTTTCAACTTCAGCTTGGCTCACTCCCTTTCAAGATGCATAGTCCACAATCTGAGAAGAAACATTGGAACAAAACACCTATGAGCATATACAGGTGTATTCATGCACATAAACTATACAGGATGGCAGAGCCAAAGAAACAGCTGCATGCAAAAACAAGATGGCTTCACCATTATGGGAATTTTATATAACAGTATTGAGTGTGGGCGATGAAACAATGCAGGTCTATAAGACTATTAATGGCATGAAAAGACTATGGGATGACTTTTGTACATTGAACGAATAATAAATGGAGCAAAAGAAGCTTAACATAGATTTTGAGGACAGCAGGAAAGAATTTTGGGGCCAAGAGCAAGGGTTAAGAAAAAGAATATTGCATCACTGAGGAGTGTGAATTGAGTATCAGTAATGAGCACAAAAGGAAACTGGATGTACATATTATGGAAGCATTATCAGCATTTGGGGAAGGTTAGTGTAGATAGTAAAGTGGACAGGATGTCGGGATCTTGTGACGATGCCTTTGTAGATAGGGAATAAAGAAGGCAAAGATTGCCCAATGCAGATTGCCCAATAAAGAAGGCAAAGATTGCCCAAGGCATTAAAATAAGACAGGTGGTAGTGACGAGTTAGTTGGGTGAATTGTGTGTATGGATGGTGGTTGTGGTATGGTTTGCTTGTTAGAGAAGTTATTTTAAGCTACTTGGCATGAGGAGGCTGTTCCTATAGAAAGGGGCACAGAGGATCCAGGGAAATACGTGTGTTTTGTTTCTCAACAATAAGGTTGCTGCAGGGTTTAGATAATGAAGTGGCATTGCATGAAAGTAAGGCTGGGTTTGGAGACAGTAGATATACAATGTTTTCTCGTTGAATGAAATTGTGCAGGGCAGATTAAGAGAGGATAAAGAAACATATGAGCCTCGAAAGAGGCTAAAGAAAGGGACATTGCTAAGCTAGGAGACGTAAATTACTCAGTAGGGCAAAGTTTACTCATGGACCAGAGGGTGTACTGAGTCAAAGTCTTAAGATGTTTTTTGTGTGAAGCTGTCCCCTTAGCAAAGATAAAATATTTCTGAGAGCTTTTGGCTTCCATCTAACCGATCGCCAACTGAGTGATATAATTTGATTACTTCTCTCTCAACAGCAGGCATATTAAGGTAAAGCTGTCTGGTTGGCCTGTGTTCAATGGCACCACATGTCAAGGGGAAGCTATGGCCATTGCCATTGTCTCGTCCGACTACAGCTATTAGCTAAAAGTATGTCAGGGTAGGAGATAGCTACGTAGGGAGATCATTGCTAGCGTTTCAATGTAATATGGCATTGTTTCGAACCAAGTTTGTTGCAATGATACATGAGAGAGCAGCATGTAATGGTGTGGCTCTTCGAACATTGATGATCATCTACCCTTAGCTTGTTGATGTTGGCTGCTTTTCACACACACTAGATTTACAAGTTTTCCATTCTGCATCTGAGAGGGAGAGTGGTTGTGTTTATTAGCCCGAGCGGTATTAGTATATTTTGCAAGCACAAATTACATTTAATGCATGTATGCTCACATTCAGTTTAGTTTGCATGTGTGTGAGTAGTCACGTACGTAGAGCTGAATGATTTTGGTGTGGTACTGCAGAAGAGCTATCCAACTGCATCTGTCTTTGGCAATAATGGCAGGCTGGCAGCAGTGGGATCTCTACCCTGAGGCCTCAAGCTCTGTCAAGCTACACCGCAGACTACTAGCCACGAGACGGATGACCACCTACTATTGAGTTGACAGTAAGCACATGGACTCGACAAAATGAGGTGGTTCCAGAGGAATATTTTGATTTCAACTGTAGTGGGCTAAGTGGATTAGACGTTTTAATTGCTTTGGTTGTGCCTCTTGCCTAGCTGAGAAGCTGAGTACACACTCTCATCTACTCAATGGGAGATGCCACTGACAATATCTTGACTTCCTTCGAGTTATCTGAAGAGGACTATTATATAACATTGGCATGTTGCATTCAAGAAAGCTGGCAGCTCTTCTTGAACTTTCTACGCCCCATTTTTTAGTCGTGCACCTCTGTGAGAGACTACGCAAATCCGTAATTTTATCAGTACTCCTGTACTGGCAAGTAGCAATCCGAAAAATGGCACTGTGACTGTATTCCCGGAGCTCGCTTCCTAGGTTTTCCCATATTATTAAGCTTGTCAAAATTTGATGCAAGAACTGATGTACATGTCATGCATACACAGTTGCAAGTTATGTGGGAGGGAAGTTTACATACCATGGACCTGTTTACGGAGAGAGGCACTAAACTCTTGAGCTATGCCAACTATTTGCAGGATATCCAGCCAGGGAAGGAAGGTACCTGGACTTGCGTGTCGGACGTTTTCTTCAATCTTATAGAACCTGCTCAAAAAATTCCGGGATACATATCTATCAAATTTGATGACATATATATAGTGAACCACATTATATTTACTGGGGAGTCTTTACAAACCAAACTCCAATGTGACACTGAAGAACCACCTTTCTGCTATGAGGTTAAAGCAATGTGTATATGCATTAGCTTATTTGTGTGTGATGTCAATGACTAGTTAACCCTACAGAGTTAATGTGGCCACCTAATATTTATGCAGATCTGTGTTTCGAAGGATGGACACCAGTGGGTGACTGTATTCGACTATTCAACACTCAAATGCTTGTCGACGCAGAAATTATTTTTCACCAAGATGGCTATAAGGTCAGAGGTGTATTGTTTCTCTTTAAAACATCTTTTGTGCTCCCATCCATTAATATTAGAGCATTTGCTGAATGTGATGAAATACTGTTGTCCTATATACATGAACAGATATGTGAGGATTTGGCAGACCCATGGCAAGGAGACCACTCTCAGGCTGGACAGCTGTTCCTATGTCAGCCCAGTACCCTATAAGTTTAGGGATCTCGGACTCCTTTGTATGGTACTGTCTCCCATACATGTATGTCTGTTGACATTACTGCACAGTGTCCTTTGGTGGATATGTATTGAGCCCACATTAGCTATACAATTGGGGTGCATGAAATGCATGGTCGAATGCACCGTAATTTGTTTGCTGTTGGCTTTCTTTCTCAATTGGCCTATCTTACAAGAAAATGGTGTCTAAAACTAACACTTGTAAGGTTGCAGACCTGGAGTTTGACGGCTTTGGGAGAAGGTATGAAGATTTTGTGCATCAAGGATCATGTACGCTCCAGTATAAATGATTTTCGTGAAAGAATTAGAGCGATTAATAACCCCAGTTTCGTGGTAGGCCGTTTGAACTGAATTAGAAAGAAAAAGAAGAAGAAGAAGAAGATGAACAATCCGGGTTTTTACAAATTTCCGAAATTCTCTTTACGTACTTTGAGAGTAATAAAGTGTATAGAAGCCCTCGTAGAGCATGTAGTTTGTCTGAAAAGGCTTAAAAAACATCCGCATTCGGGAGTTCTGAGCCGTTACTTTTGTTAAGCCTTAATGGGCGTGTTGGCGCAATCCCTATATATAGAGTCTACCGACTCTATGATAGTAAGAAATGCTATTGCCTCCCTTACCACTCCCAGATATTAAACCACCTGTACATCTTCCCTGCAGCTCCAATCCTCCCCATGACTCCAGATTTCACTCAGTATGCACGTTTCATTGCTGACTGTCACTCTGCTAGAGTGTTCATTGTATTTACTCAACCCTACAGTATCAGTATATGACTGTGCGAGACAAGTTCGACGCTTACTTTAATAAGAAGCAAAGAACTATGCCCGCATTAATTGAACTATTACTTTAATAAGAAGCAAAGAACTATGCCCGCATCAATTGGTCATTATTGGTCACGTGATCTACATTCAGCGCCTCGTGTTCGTTTGCATTTCGAGATAGGTCTGCTCAATTTCTGTGTGTATTGCACTTGAGCAAGAACTCCTCCTTTGCCATGGAAGATACGTAGCAGAATGTGCACTTCCTACTTTTACCTTCAAGCAGTTCTATGAAGAGAAAGTAGGCTCCGAATTCAAGAGTAAGCAAAGAACTATGCCCTTTTTCTTAATCTGGCGTAGCCACACCCTCTTGTATTAAAACGGGAGAGGGTCTGTGTGATTGTGGCAACAGAGAAGTCATCAAGACGAGGAAGTAACTGTTATCATTCTGTTTGTATGCATTTGTTGTAATTTTACAGTTTTGACATTAATTTTCACAAGAGGAAATTAATTTTACAGGCAGTGACGTCATCATAATGAATAATGAATACCTCCCGCCACACTAGTTGTAGGGTAATTCTCTGACCCAGAAACATGAATTTCATTAACAGTGGCCCAATCAGCAAAGAAAAGTTGCTTTTACTGGTAAAGTGGTGGTCACTCTAGTGGTCAATAAATTGGATTTGGACACATTTGATTGACCTTTGACCTCGCTCACACATGCTTGTCATTTGGGTTTAGATCATTCTGCTGGTCTCTATTTTGTAAGTTGACCGTTTGTCCTGTCCATTGTTATTTATAAATTGTATTGACAGATGATGTCAGCGGCTAAATCTGAAAAGAGAAAGGTGTGGACAAAAGAGAGCATGGCCACTGCAGTAAGGAGCGTTGAGGCTGGAATGGGGATCAGGGAGGCATCTAGACTCTATAACATCCCATTTGAAACTCTTAGGCGGCGGGCTAACCACGTAGTGCCTCTGGAGTGTTGGTCTGGGGCTCCAAATGTGTTAACTGACGATGAAGAACATCAGTTAGCAGTGTATTGCGTGAAGATGGCGGACATGGGCTTTGTCTTGTTAAGAGATGGTGTAATGCACACAGCTATCAAGATAGCCAAAAGCATCAGGCCAGAAACACCCCTTTTCAAATGGATCAGATGGACATACCTAGTTTGATGATTTTAGAGCTCGTTATCCTATTCTGACACTAAGGTCTGCACAGTCTCTCTCCCACTCACGTCCAGCTTGTGTCAATAAAGAAGTCATTGTTGACTTCTTTGGGAAGTTAGATTCAGTGTACGCACGACTCAATATTCTCTCCAAGCCTATGCAAGTATTCAACATGAATGAAACTGGGCTTTCAATTGTTCATAAACCCGGTAGGGTGGTAGCAGAGATTGGTCATCGCAATGTTTGGTCTATAACTTCAGCCGAGAAGGGTAAAACATACACAATTTTTTACCTGTGTGTCATCATCTGGGTTCACTCTACCACCATTTATGATCTATCTTCGTAAACGGATTACAGAGCAGCTGAAGTGGATGCTCTTCCGGACACCACATGTACACACTGTACTAAGAATGGATGGGTTACATCTGAATTGTTCGTGCAGTGGTTTCTTTTTGGAAAAGACATCACTTTGTAGACCTGTATTATTGATTCTAGATGGGCATGCCTCACATATGTGTTGATGTGTTAAGAACTGGCAAAGGCGAATGGTGTACACATGCTCTACCTACCAGCACACACAACACACATCTTGCAACCACGTGATGTTGGTGTCTTTAAATCCCTGAAATCACATTATTACAATGCTTGCAGAAAGTACATCCAAGAAAATCCTGGGCAGGTGATAACAACAGGCGTCATAGCTAAGCTTGTGGCAGCTGCTTGGCTACAATCAGTCACTCCTCCTAATATTATGGCTAGCTTCAGAAAGCGTGGAATCTATCTGTTGAACGACAGACAGGGAAATGGCCCCATCAGCAGTCACACATATGAAAGCTCAGTCACCATCTGCTCCAGCACCAAGCTGGGATGAGGAACTTTTCCAGAAACGCTTTGAGGAAGGTTATGATGTGTATGATGATGAGTATTTGTCGTGGTGTAAAGTATGTCATCTGGAATCAGTTCCTCTACATCATGCCTCCAGTGGTGCAGCATCTTCTGGCAGTAATTTATCAGGACTTAAATGTTCCTCCACTGCAACATCCTCAAACAACACCCCACACTAATGACAATAAGTCAAAAGAAAGCTGCAGCTGATGTAGAAGACAAGCTTAAAGACCTGTCATTTGAAGATCAAAGTGAAGAAAGTGAGGTAGAGTGTCCCAAATGTGGTCTACTTTATGGAGAAGATAGTTCGGTTTGGATCCAGTGTGATGAATGTAGTTAACCCTCGGCGCGCACACGCAGCAAGTCCTGTGTGTGTGTGTGTGTGTGTGTGTGTGTGTGTGTGTGTGTGTGTGTGTGTGTGTGTGTGTGTGTGTGTGTGTGTGTGTGTGTGTGTGTGTGTGTGTGTGTGTGTGTGTGGTGTGGGTGTGTATGTGTGTGTGTGTGTGTGTGTGTGTGTGTGTGTGTGTGTGTGTGTGTGTGTGTGTGTGTCTGTCTGTCTGTTACTCAACATCTCACTTCTTCAATGAGTAATTGTGCTATAAAAAAACATATATACTCAGTGGCATACGATCATCAAAATTTTCTGAAATGACTGCATTCAAGAGTTATGGCATGAAACACAAGTGAAAGAGCCACACGTAGAAGCACCCAATTACTCTGGCTTCCTGCGATCAGTTTTTCCTGTTCGATGTACAGCGAAGCACCAAAGGTTACTGCATGAGGGATTACAAGCATGCGTACTGCTCTGGTCAAAGCTATAGGGCTTCCAGCAGTGTAGGTGTACAGAGCCACTTGGCTTGCTAGTTAGCCTATTAGAGTAGACAGCCAATGATCAGAAGCCAGATATAATCAGATGCAAAAACTCAGAAGTCCAAAGCACAGGTAGGCCAAGAGATGGTTAGCAAGATTCACTGGGAGATGTGCAATAAGTTACCAAAGTTTGGTGAACAGCACTGCTCTCAAGCACTAGTAATGGCTAGCTAAACGCCGTGTCCAATCTTATCAAATCTCGGACGTGCCCCAGGTATTTATGGACGCTTTCTTCTCAGTAACCATGCGCTGCCTACGTGAGACGATACCCTCACTACTTGATAACATTAGGCTCCTGCAGTCGAGCCATCACTAGCCAGCTCGAGTCCGCACTACTCAAGGCACGACAAATGCATAATTAGGCATATTGAATTATTGAAAACACTCAACTAGACAATGTTCACGGAAATATCGAGACTGGAAAAAGAAAGAAAGGAGGGAGAGTCTAAAGAAAGCAAAACACCATTTCATCCTTGCACAGCATTATTAGACTGCCTCAAGGCTGGTGTGATCACACAACCCCCAACATAGATTTAATACGTTTGTGCAAGATTAATGACTCTCCCTCTCAACCATTGCTCATCAGTCTCTCAATTATTGTTGAGACTGATTTGTCTTGGAAAGCGTTTGTCCATAATCATGAGGTAAAGAAGTGTTCTGCCTTGAGTAGTATACCATTAGCCTCGTACCCAGGCCTTCTCTCTCCACACGGAATATTAAATGTGACCCTTGACCCCAACGCGAACGGAGAGAGGGCCTGGTATATTTTTGCACATGATTTGTGGTACGACCGTCATAACTTGTCATCATTGAATTCTGGAATGTGAAATGTTAGTACATGGTGAAAAATGTAAGTCTTGCTCTACTTATTGAAGAACTTTGCATGTGTTACATGACACGTGGTCTAAACTTAATTCTGATGAACTGAGTAGTTCTGGCAGTCATACAAATATCGGTATTTGAACACACCAGAAAGGCTTTCCAAGGTGACAAAATTACGGCAATGTGTAAAGAAAATGAAAGAGAAGATATGCAATCTCATACAGAAAAGTGGATCAGTGGATGAAGGTTTTCACAGAGATTTACATGAATAAAAACACAAGTGATATATGCATTTCA
Source organism: Theonella swinhoei (assembly GCA_963970385.1). Taxonomy (NCBI): domain Eukaryota; kingdom Metazoa; phylum Porifera; class Demospongiae; order Tetractinellida; family Theonellidae; genus Theonella; species Theonella swinhoei. Next base: position 2,922,132 of record OZ019960.1, on the reverse strand, counting down.
AGAAGGAAGTTTCCGTCAAGTGTTTTGTTTGGGAGCAGCAGCTTGCCAATCAGGCAAACATTGGAACACAAATGACGTGATCTGCTCAAAACTTCATACGTACGTTTAATGATAATAAGGAGTAAGTAGAGATAGTTTGAAAAAAATTGTTGGGTGCTCCATCACTTCATGTATTGTTATTGGGTGTAAAAATGTCAAAGACCAGTTAGGCGAATGTGAAAATTAAAACATGTTTTCAGAATTTTTAGGATGGTGTGTGGTCAGCACCATCTCTACATAGGGAGTCTATGGAATCCTGATTTTCTAGAGTAATGAGCACATAGAGCTTTGCAGGTTTAGAAATGTCTAGTGTAGTATCATCACCAAGTGATGCTAGTAGCATTGATATGAGGGTTTGTATGGAAATTAACATGTTTTTTTTTAACTGAAGGGTTTGTATGGCAGGTGATAAAGTTTTGTGTGACTTCTATGTAAGCAAACACAGAGAATCATAACAGAAATAGAGACTGACTTGGTCCTGACATAGCTTTCCAACTGAGAAATACTCAGATTTAGGATGAGCAAAGTACAGTCCACACACAGATGCAGCTGGATTCATGGCCAATGATTCTGTCAGCTGAATTCCACAATTGTCATTTACATGTAAAAAATTCCACATAGTTTGCTTCTCAGTATGGTCAGGTTGAGAAGGATAGCCAGGAGCTGGGCGGATACCCTGTCAGAAAATAGGTGATGAATATTAGCAATGCCCTGGGATGCAAATCCTTACAGAGCAACCTACTGCTCACAGTACACTCACTTGATAATGTATCTTATGCAACTCAGCAGTTCGAAGACACTCCTCGGGTGAATAGCCCCAGTAGTCCTTTCGCACCCTCTTGTGCAGTTCCTCTGCATATGCCTGGCATACATGTTTTACATACATAACTGCTCTATGTGAAGTACAATAGTATATGTACAGGGGGCAGGTAAAATGGCAGACTGATGGATGATAGTATAACAAGCAATAGCTATACACCTGAGTAGGTTAGCTTGCTCTGGGTCATCCTACTAACATTTACTAATTATGCATACCTCAGCCAACCTGTCAGCAACAGCCTTGAGCATTATCGCAGAATAATCATCATTTTCAGCACGATATCTGTGATTCAGATTTATCAGGAGTGATGATATTGGTTCAATACCACTAGATGTTAATCTGATACTAACCTTGCACATAATTCATCTACTCCAAATCCTGCTGACACAGCAAAGAATCCTATATAATCATCTTTGCCTACATCCTTTGGACAGATGAAATCTGAAAGGCAGAAGTAGTGATCTCCCCTCTCCTTCTCTTCCTGTATGTATGTATGTATGTATGTATGTATGTATGTATGTATGTATGTATGTATGTATGTATGTATGTATGTATGTATGTATGTATGTATGTATGTATGTATGTATGTATGTATGTATGTATGTATTACTATGGGGAATTGTTGGTTACATTGTTACATTTGAGAATACTGTATTGTATGTATATAAAGTACAAAACATGCAGCACCTACCTGTTTCTGAATATCTATGCACATATCCTGTTCCCTTTAGAAAGTGGTTGGATACAATTAATGTCATTGCACTACTCCATTGGGTGAGCTACATAGGCATTCATGGCTTTAGGAAGCTTCTAAGATAAGAAACTGAGACAAAAAAGTCTACAGCAGCTAGGCCTGCATAGAATATGCTTGCACTATTTTGAGCATAATTGCATTCTGTAAGAACATGAGCATAATCGAGCTAGAGCGCTTGTAATTAGTAGGCGTGGCCTCCCGAAGTAGTGCTAGTGCTGCAAGGAGTGATGGTCTCAACCCAGAGCTAGCTGGAGTAGACTCTGGGACCTCGTTTGATGAAACTCAAGAAATAACTGAAGAACGAGAAGCGACAACAATGACTTCAGAGGCGAGTAATAGCACCATCGTTTATTTGATGGACCGTTTGAGAGCACCTAAGAAATTCAAGTTGACAAGGAAATGCTTGTCAGTGGAAGTTATAGCATGAATTTGTGTTGAATAATTGGTTACTTTTGCAAGCATAATAAGTAAGCAGTGCTATCAAGCATAATTAGAGATTTGTTGTGCACATTCTACTCAGGCCTAACTGCAGCACCTGAATCACCAAGTGTCCAGATGATACCAGGATTCATAACCAAGGAGAAGAAATCTATTCCTCATCACAGAAAACAGCATGTCCAAAATCCTCTGCCACTCTCAAAATTGATATATGTTTACTTATTCAGGGTTTCCTTTGGGCAGGGGTGGAGGGAGTGGCAATTTAAACAGAATTAGAGTTCAAGAATATGATGACGAACAAATCAGTGGTTTGGCCAATTTCCATATGTCATTGTAGCATATTTTACATACTTTGAGGGTATCAGAAACACTTGTAGAGTATGTGTATGTGTCTGAAAGGGCTTGCATGTAACTGTCACGTCTGGGAATTCTGAGACGTTCTATAAGTTAAGGTTAATGGGCATGTCGGCACCATCCCTACATAGTGAGCCTACCAACTCATTCATGTGTACATATGTACATACATATGTATACCTGTTGCCTTAATCCATAAAAGGTTGCAAGTACATCACTTTTGTCTTCATTCAACACCTTTACATCATCACCATCACTATAGGCTGGGAACAAGCCTATTACACCACGAGCGTGAACACTTCTTCTTTGCATATTATGCTAATCATCTGCTGTGCCTCTTCAAAGAGCTTCTTTGCTTCAGTGCCTGCAAATGTTTCAGAAGGAAAAAAGCACCTAAACCTAAACACACAAAGTTTATGTATGTATTACTGCAGCAAATATGCTAATATTCAGTTTAGTAAGCTACGTACATGTCTATAATACAGTTTAGTTCAGGTAACACCTATCCCTACATTATGAATACACTAAAGTAAATGGACTTGCTTATTACTGCAGCAAATAAGTTCATTGGAAATGTACTAGGCACAAACACATAGTTCTCTAACCAACGTCTTTGTCCTTAAAAATTCCAGGATAGCCCCTGTTTGGATACTTTCCCCTCAGCTGCCACACATCAAAGAATGGTTTCCAGTCAATGTATGGGACGAGCAAATTGATGTCATAATCAGGAAACACAGTAATTCCCAATTTCCTTGGTTTAACTGAAACAAAACGTTGTAGGTAAATGCATTACAGATGCACATTATATTGCGGAATACATGCAGACTGATTAATTGTTGAGTTAGAGTACAGTATGCTTTGTATGTTGTATGCCTTGCTTGGGGAGCCAGCCATAGTCTGGGTTTGAAATCACTTCTTAGGATATTAACATCAATCCTACACTCCTATGCCACCAAAGATCCAGTGGCTCAGTGGTAGGAGTGTGACTAGTAATTAGAACAACCTGAGTTCAAATCACAGCTGGATCTAGGGTCCCACATATTACTTGGCATCAGTAATGCTGAGGTTGATGTGCTCAAACTACTGTTTCTAATAGCAACATCCACCATACCCATCCTTTTGTTGAATCTATGCATACGTATATGCTTAAATTTAGTCAATGAGCTCAGTTTAGCCTATACATATAGTGACTCCACAGTGATTGCAACAAATTATGCTTAACCTGGTATATAGTATCTACTATGGTCAGTAGAGCTTTCAGTAAGTGTCTCCACATACGTAAGATTGTATGTACATGTACACACGTTCATAGTTTTGGAGGGGGAATTTTTCTTAAGGTTCTTGGAGAACTGTTAGTTAAACTTAACCACTTTATACAATAGACACATGTATGTAACTATGTATGTATAAGTGCTCTTCATAGCAAAGGGAAGTAGTCAGCTACATATTTTCATACCTTGAGCAAGGTAACAACCTCAGATTAGTAAACATGGCCAGCATTACTAGTAAATACAAAGTATGTATGCAATTAAGCAGCTCTAACTCTACTTACCAGCAGCAAAACTCTTCCAATCGAGGGAAACAGCATTAGCACGTGCTGTTTCCAAACTAACATAGTATCTCTCCTGTAAATAAAATGCTTGTATGAAATTCCAACAGCATATAGACAAACTGTGCATATATAGTAACAGGTTATCATAGAGTCGGTAGACTCTATATGTAGGAATGGCGCAGACACGCCCATTAGCCCCATACAAAAGTAACGGCTGAGAACTCTCGAACTCATTTATACTGGAGCGTACATGATCCTTGATGCCCCAAATCTTCATACTTTCTCCCAAAGCCCGTCAAACTCCAGTTTGGCAAGCTTAGAAGCTTTAGTTTAGACGCCATTTGCTTGTTTGCTCATGTGCCGAAGACGTGAAGTTAGAAGCTTTGTCGTGGTTGTGGTTTGTCGTGCTGTTTGGCTACCAGCGTTGCTCCTTTGTGTCCGTTTCTTTGAACGACTAACTGTTGCCATAACTGGACCCGCTGTTGTACTCAGTGTGCAATATTCGTACAAGACAGGATGTAGGAGTCACTGCCAATTGTTGGCTATCCTCATAGGTATGCAAGGGAGGTAGAACGAAAGCCAGTAGGTTTATTCACGTTGCTACACACAGTAAAAACCAGTGAAACAAGTGTAAAAACATTTTCACTAAAATGTTGAAGGATGTAGGGATGGAAGTGCTAAAAAGTACAGAAACAAGGTCAAAGTTCAGCATGCATGCAGACAAAGGCAGGGGATGATAGCATGCAACAATCATAACATGCGTAACCCCATATCCCTACATCTGTAAATATGGGGTTACGCATGTTATGATTGTTGCATGCTATCATCCCCTGCCTTTGTCTGCATGCATGCTGAACTTTGACCTTGTTTCTATACTTTTTGGCACTTCCATCCCTACATCCTTCAACATTTTAGTGAAAATGTTTTTACACTTGTGTAATATGAACCATGACTTCCTCAATATTCTGGTGGTGAGGTTTTGACCCTCATCCTTGAACATGATCACTTTGCATAGCTAATTAACTATGCATGTTAATTATTTATGTAAACTATGTATACAATAAACCTGTGGAGATCCATAATAGTCTTCTCGAATATTGTCATACTCTTCTTTAATTTCATCAATAAAGATGTCCTTCATTTCCTTGTCAAGCAGAGCAGACACCTGTGAGTGTGATATTCGTACATACTGACATGCAAATCACGAACCAATGAGCAGACTTTCATACAGGAAGATTTCTTTCGAGAGGAGGGGAGAAGGGAGACAATTTTGTATGTCGAGAAATGTAAACACGTGTTGGGGCATGCCCAACCAGTATATAATCTGTGCTCAATTCTGGTGACTTTTGAAGCATTGTAGCCTCGTACACAGGCCCCTCACAAATACCACATGTATGCCACATGTATGCCACATGTATGCCACATGTATGAAGTGAGATATGTGTTTCTCATTCACATATTCTATGCAGCACGAAATGGACAATTTACATTCATCCAATAGTGTTATTCAATCATCATTGGCACTAAATGCATTGCAGCGGGTCCTAAAGTGCCATTCTTAAGGACCCATGCTTAGTTCAGCACAAATTGCACACTTTACATTCTAAATTGCCATCCAATAGTTTCATTAATGTCCTGCTTTGTACAGCATAATTTAATTTAATTTAAACTGCCATCCATCTGTCTCATATGTCCTGCCATAGCTAGGCACTAAATCTCTACAATTGCAGAAAAAGCGGGTTCTAAACCGCCATTCTTACCCTGTGTACAGCACGCAATACCATGGAAAAAGTGGGTCCTAAACTGCCATTCTTAAGGATCCACGCTCTGTACAGCACAAAATCCACATTTACATTCCAAACTACTAATTATCAGTCTTATTAAGATCCCAGAACTAAATATCTACTGCACAAAATGCACAGTTCAGCTACACACCAACCTCATTGAGATCCTGCAATCAGTTAATCACCCACACTCCAGCTATGAGGCTACTTGCAGTGGAGTGGTGCCTAGTCCCAGAGACAGCAGATAGTCAAACTATGGTGTAGTGCATACGTATGTTGGCTGTAATGAAGCTCAGATAGATGAAGGAGCGATACCTATGAGTCTCCACTAGCTGCACTGCCTCCACTTCAGCTGCTATACGGGAGTGTACAGGTGAGTCGGGAGTATACGGGTGAGACTAGCTGGAAACGGATTAACGAGCACAATTTTATTGCATATTTGGGTCCTTAGAGTCGGGTCCTAGTGCCTTTTTTGGCCTATATAATACACTAACCGGTGAAAAGTCCCAATTATTAATAACGTGAGAACTGTACTGTAAGGACCCAACGCGTAATGACTACCAAGCTCTGGCAGGGCTAGGGCTAAGGCTAGGGGCTAGAACTAAGGCTAGGGGCTAGGGCTGAGGCTAGGGGCTAGGGCTAAGGCTAGGGGCTAGAACTAAGGCTAGGGACTAGGGCTTAGGCCAGACCTCTCAACTCTCACGATTTGACCGTGAGACTCACGATTTCAAGGTGTCTCTCACGGTCTCACGACGGGGTAGCGATTTCTCACGGTGCGCAAACCTCTAGAAACATAATTACTTGTACAGTAGTACAAGTAAATAAAAAATTTTGGAAATTTGAAAGGAAATATAGGGATTGCATAAAAAGGAACAGAGACAAGATTGGGACGCAGACATGTTATGATATATCAACGTAACATTATAGGTATGTCGATATATTATAACATGTCTGTGTCCCAATCTTGTCTCTGTTCCTTTTTATGCAATCCCTATATTTCCTTTCAAATTTCCTAAATTTTTTATTTACTTGTCCCCCGTATTTTTTTTTCTGAAACTAGGTACATTCATTTTGCTATTTTGCAGTTTACTTGGTAGCAAACATATTAGCTAATAGAGCTTGTAGCCTGAGGCTATCTAACACTTTTATTGCAACATCAATTGTTTGTGCATTATATTGTACCGATTTTACTTTTTGTGGAGCTTTTGTTAATGAAATATAGCAAAGTAGTGCCTGGGGCTACTATTTATAAGATTACAAGATTTTATCTCAACAGTAATTTAGCACTACTTTCGAGATATAGCTAACTATTGTTTTGTTGTTATATTACAAGATTTACATTGTTTACAGAGATCTTATCACAACGTTGATCATTGGTGTATTACACTTTATCATCATACCAATTTCCATATTCAAAGGAGCTTTTATTAGTGAGATACAGTAATCCTTGCCTGAGGCTATTTGTTGTTGTATTACAAGATTTACATTGTTTACAGAGATTTTATCACAACGTTGATCATTGGTGTATTACACTTTACCATCACACCAATTTCCAAATTTAGTAGAGCTTCTGTTAGTAAGATACGGTAATACTTGCCTGAGGCTATTTTTTACATGATTTACATGGTTTACAGAGATTTTATCACAATGATGATCTTTGGGGTATTAAGCTTTACCATCACACCAATTTCCACATTTAGTAGAGCTTTTGTTAGTGAGATACAGTAATGCTTGCCTGAGGCTATTTGTTGTTGTATTACAAGATTTACATTGTTTACAGAGATCTTATCACAACGTTGATCATTGGTGTATTACACTTTATCATCATACCAATTTCCATATTCAAAGGAGCTTTTATTAGTGAGATACAGTAATCCTTGCCTGAGGCTATTTGTTGTTATATTACAAGATTTACATTGTTTACAGAGATTTTATCACAACGTTGATCATTGGAGTATTGAACTATACTATCATAAAAAATTTCATATTTAGCAGACTTTTCATTAGTCAGATATAGGACTGTGTGGCCCCCATTAATAATACATGGCCTGAGGCTATTTTTGTTTATTTTACAAGAAGTACATTGTTTACAAAATTTTTAACATGACGATGCACTGCCCACAGTGGAACTACATCACTGTACCAAGTTTCATGTTTAGATGTGCTATCGTTAGTGAGTTACGTTTGTTCAAGCGGAAGAAGAAGATGAAGAATTTACAAAATGGACTTTTGTTAATTTAACCCCTTTATCATCAATCAAATTACACCATTTTATAACCACAGTTAGTTTCTGGGTATAGTTACACATTCATGTTAACAGAAGTCCAGTAGGTAGCAAACTGAAAGTGAAAGTGATGAAAAACCATATATATGGTTTTCAATGGGGATAGACCATAGCAATCCCTATATACACAGTACTACTGTACTGTGTGATACTGGTTCTATTACCATATATTACGTGTGTGCCTAATTTTCAACAGGCAACAACGCAAGTTGTAAGACTGGCAGTAGTACCCTCTGCTGCAAGTCTTTGGCAGTAGTACGCAGTGTCATGTAGATCTACCTCGCATTAGCCGAATTATGCGCATGCGCAGGTGGCGAGCATTAGGACGCAAGTTGCACTCACTGTCAGAATCTCACGGTGAGCTACTTCTACAGGTTGAGAGGTAGGGGCTAGAACTAAGGCTGGGAAGGGGGGGGGGAGGGGGCTAGGGGCTAGGGCTGAGGCTAGGGGTTAGGACTAGACGCGTAAATGACGTAATCAACAGAGCCATGTACACGTACATTTATACTGCAATCTTTGTGGGAGAAAGGTTATAGCTAGCCTCGTCCCCAGGCTCTCTTTTCTTTGTACGAGGGGTGGGGCAAAAGAGACATGCACATGCACATACACACAGACCTACCCCTAGAAAGCTCTGGAGAGTGTGCCAGTCCTCAACTACTGGTTCCAGAAGATCCAAACGATCTTCTTGTGTGTCACCATCCATGACATATGTTTTAGCACATCTCTGTCGCTCACAGGTGAGCTGGTCACCACCCGAAAGTACAGTTGAATTGTGGTCTTCCAAATATCTTTGCTGTGTTTTCATGATTGATAGCATGTCAGCATTTGATATCTCGTTCTTGTGTAGAACATCTAACACCACCACCTCTGATTTTCTGCACATACTAGAACTGTACTGATGATATATGTGTCGGGGCACTAATTTCGCTACACATGATAGCTCCTTGATGTTCTCACATAGTATACGACTTACCATTATCACCAGGTTTTTCTTTAGTTGTAACACATCAGAAGAGGATGGAAGGTACACAGAAGTGGACAGTCTGGCAAGATCAGGAAGTACAACAGCACTGTCGCTGGAGGTGGTCACTCGACTGCGAAGAGCCATCAGGATGTACATGTGGTGCAATGTGTCATGGTGATCAGATCTAACTTCCCTAACAGTCACACGACGGTCTACATTGTCACCAACAAATTTGAAGGTGTAGCCTTCCCTTATCCACTGCTGTAGTGTTCTAGTGTGACGTTGGCTGATGTCTTCAACCGCTCGCAGTACAGCAGGGTAACTTATGCATACATTCAAATGATTGAGTCTCTTGTACACCTAGTAGAAAGCAAAAATTATTTTGATATACGCATACATACATTCATGCACTAATAGATGGCCCCACCTTGCTTTGTACATGTGACTTGTACAGAAGTAAACCAATGACCGACTGAAGACCACACATCTCTCTGTTACGCTCCTTTAGAAGTACTGCAATTGCCATGCAAACACCTGGGAGGTGACTAGAGCCTTGCTTGGTGACATTCCGGTGATCACTGTGACTAACTATGGCATTCAACAGAGAGTGAAGTACAGGGCAGTTGGAACTAAGCTCTTCCGAAAATATACTCCATGTGAAATCCTCGACACTGTCTACTACAATCTTTCGGAAAGGAGGTGGGTTAGCTGTGGTCCCTTTACGACAGAGCATACTGCACTCTCTGTTGATGTGGTCAATTACAATGGGCAAGATGTGCTTCGTAAAGTCATGCTGGTCTGCGGTGGTGACTTGACCACTTGCACCACTACATTCACTACATGTTGAAGATGGTATGTCCTGTTGATATATATACATGTATATCACAATAATGCATAACTACCTGATACAAAGCAGTAGATACATGTAGGTGTATAGATGTTTACCTTAGTAACATTGGAGACTGGTGTCAGACTGGTATTGCCTATTAGTAACATACATAAAATATTAATCATTCATCCTTGCTTGTTTATTTGTTACAGACCTGTTTTGTCTGGACAACTGTTGGATTCAAGAGTGGGTGTGCAATTGTTTGAAGCAAGACACCCTGTGCTGCCACTTTCGTCTTGGTTCGATTCCGACAGGGCTGAACAATAATGTATTTGTGTATGTGTGTACTCACTATTCTCTGGAAACAGTTGCTTGCTGCTAGTCAACCTCTTAGCTAATGGCCTTGATCTGGAAGTGTGTGGTGAAACACTAGTGGCACTGCTTGTGTTCTTAGGTCTCTTTCTGGACCCGACAGTGTCACACAATCTATCGTAGCTACTCTTTGCAGTAGCTCTAAGGCTAGCTAGCTTGGTCTCGATGGCTAGCACCTGTCTTATGCAAGAACGACAAGCGTGCATTGGCAATCCATCGCCTTGGACGACAGGAATACTAAACAATGCACTAATTCTGCCTGCCAAATCGTTCCCACAACTATTACTACTAAATAAATTCACGCAGTGAGTGGGCTGAAGACTGCACATACAGAGACGACACCAGCGAGCCATGGTTTCTTTGATGCGGTATATACACGCGCGACGTCCGTATACTCTACCTGCGATGATCGTTACATTTCTCCGTGTATTGGCTACGTGACGCAATAGAATAAACGGTGTATTATACGGAAAATAAACGGTAATTTTCGAGCATGCGCAGACAGTTCTTTTTTCCCCCTCGCACGCACCAGAAAAAGAGAGCCTGGGGACGAGTCTAGGTTATAGCGGGAGGAGTCTCTGCTCTTGCCGTTCATACATGAGAAATTTAGTACTTGTGCATCAGAAATTTTACACACAGTCAACCTAGAGTTGCAAAAGGAAGACGTTGGATCCTAAGTATCATGCATGCCGTGTTAGAAAGATAGGAACCCTTTTGTACAGGACAAATGGAGACCTACTAACTCTCTCCTTACACAGTGTGTTAAGTCAAGCAACAATGGCAAATTGGGGATGAGTCACAAGACTTTACCAACGCTTTTGCCAGGATCAATTCCTGCATACACAATGAAATTCACAAGCATCTTTCTGCTGATCTAAATGTAAGTATGGAAGAAGTTCTAAAGGTGAAGATGGTGCAGAAAGCAGTGACCTAGAATACTAACTCATTATTACAAAGTTGGAAGTATAGTAGGCATTTCTGTACTATTTCTCACGCTCTAAACCACCACGTGTAAACATACATCCTGGACAAACACTGTCCGAATATATTTTGTGCGCATGCAAATTGAACAAAACTCTCAGATACTAAACAACATATTGATACACAATATGTATAAATATCAAGATGTTCTGACCTTTTTGTGTCTGTGAGAATCCCATATGTATGCGTAGCAAACATTATATAAATGCCGTTTGGGAAATAGCATTGATTATATATATATTTTTTTAGACATGGTGACAGTACATATAAAGAAACCCCACAAAGTGGGGTGGACTAGACAGGAACCAGAATTACTGAACAAGCAAAAACATAGATGTACGTGATACAGCAACAAAGAAAAGAGCATATAATAGACCATGACAAAATAATAAATATATATGCAAAAATTAGGCATACAAAAAAAAGGATAATCATAACAGACCATCCAGCTATGGAAGGAGCTCGAGTGGGGCACCGACGAATCCAAAGGGCAGCATTGCCCCTCCAGAGAGATGGCACATCTCTGGAATAGGTGGCGGATACATTCTGTGGGGGAGATCCCAAGTCGCTGGCCCATGAGACGGCCGATGGCTGCGATAGTAGAAGATGCTTCATCACTCCAACCGCCTAGGAAATAGCCGATAGAGCACTTACGAATACCATCAGATACAGGGCTAAAAGTCCGCCTCCATACAGTAAGGGTCTTTCTTTGTCTGCCTGCCAAATAAAGACTTCAGATTCGCCCGCACAACGTAACTAGACAAACCTTTGTTGACCTCCCTTCTGGACATGACGAGGGGCTGACAAGGGGCTGACAAGGGGCTGATTCCGCATCACGTATGACGTAATCGTGCAAATAACGGCTGTTTTCACTGCTTTTGGCAGCAGTACCGTATTCCGGTAGGCAGTGTCTTTAATACCTTACCATCAGCATCAAGTTCTTTGATATAGGTAAGTTATACGGATATATATAGATCTAGGTATGCTTGGTACAAGGCCTCATGCTGTAACGAATACCACAGGTCATAACATGACATGTAGACTGATCTATCTGGCTTAGTGCCCGCCTTTTACATTCATTGATCTGGCTACATGTACTCCGCTATACATTGCTGTGGGTCTTGTAGGTCATTTTTAAACCACAAGTTGAAGACAGCCTCTCCGTTAACTTAATTAATCAAGTTACCTAATTTTATCAGGGAATAGATTTAACTAGTGTGTGTTCAGAGACGCATCCCCTTAACAGTGTCTTCAGCTTGCTCCTGAAGCAATACACAAACTGTGATAGTGTAGCACTCAAACCTCTTAGTTAGATATTGTGGGTGTACTTTAGCTATGTAGCCCTGGTTTTTTTCTTACTGACTTTGGGTGGTCCAGGCTAGCACAGGTCACTCTTTTCATGCAATGACTGTACCATGGAAGCCAATGAAGTGAGGAGCCGATGGCTCTAATGATATTCATAGCATGACTCAAGACTTTCATTAGTGTACGAGTACAGCTAGATTCATGATGGTACCATATGCCTATGCTATAATTCATTGGCAATGACGTAGACAATTTAAAAGTGACTCCCAACCAAAGTCAGCAAGAAAAAACAGAGGAAAGAAGGGGCTAGCTTCCAATGACTCCTGCGCTTGAATAGCATCTCATGAATAATTATATGTGGTATAATTATATGACTGATCATGTGATCTTGCCTAATCATCTCTGCACCTCCAGGAGTGTATCCCATGGCTGTATCTACTAAACTCTCCCAGAAAGATGTTGTCAAGGCTCTGGAAAACCTCACCACTGCTGAGATGCAGGAACTTATCATCCATTTTGGGGTACAAAGTCACGTTCTAGTTGATTTGCAGACTCACTACAACCCCAAAATATGTTTCATTGAAGCCTGGCTGGACAGAGACACAGAGGCAAGCTGGGATAAGATTGTGTCTGGCCTCCAAGAAATTGGAAAGACTTCCCTTGCTAAAGAGATTGCCACATGCTGTTGTCCCCAGTCCTCCACTCCCTCCACTGACCCCAGCAATTCAGCCACTGCCTTTGCTGTACAGTCTGTCGGTACAACAGCTGAAATAGCTCCTGCCACACCCTCTTCTACTGCCTCAGCCATTGACTCTGTGCCACTTCCCATGCCAGTCAATGATCCCACTCAGCCACTGCCTGTCCCTGCCTGGAGTGAGGCTAAAGTTAAGGCTACTATACTGCAACTTGAAGAGAAGTTTTCAGACCTCATAGCTGATGTTGAAGATGAAATTGACAAAAAAGAAAATCAAGATCGAAAATTCTTGAAGAAATTTCGCACTCATCTTCTGCTCCTTCCTGTTTCTAAGAAACCATCTCATGCCAGGTTCTTTCAAGACAGTGAAGATGAAATTGTTGAAGCAAAAAACACTCGCCAAATCCTTGTTATCCTCTATCGCTACTTGAACTATCGTAACTATGGGATCTTGCTCCACATCATTGAGAGGTTCTGTGATGCTCCACTGCAGAAGAGTATGCAGCAATACTGTAAGATGCTGAAGGAGTTCGAAATGGCAACGACAGTCAATGATTACAAGTGTGCTATATCTACTGGCAAAAGGTTTTCTGTCACCTTCTCTGAGATGGTTTTGAAGATGAACAAATCCTCTTCCGAATGCTGTCTCTGTGAAATTCGAAAGCTGGCTGAAGAACTTGCCAAGGCAGCATCACTCTACTCCCATAGTGTATACCTTGCCAGTGAAAATGTGCAGTGTGTGGTGGTGGTGGTGAGTTTCCCTTCCAGTGCAGCAGGCTGGGTGATGGCGGCAATGACTTCCGACTTCATGCACACACACCACCTGATAGAGGTGGCCGTGGATGGAGAATACCTCACAATCATTGAAGCAAACTGGAGGAACTTGGTATGTGTACTTACGGGTCCTAATACTTTATGGCTGGAGGTATGATGGTAGACTTTGCAATGGCCTAACATGTATGTTATATGTACATGTATGGACAGGAGTGGAGACAGCTACCCCAAAGTAGAACTTCTTTCCATTAATTTACTCATTAGGGCAAGTTAATTTATTATGTATTCTTCCGTGTATGACGTAATCTACGTAAATTAACTTCCGGTAGCATTCCGTTGTGCGTTAGCAAACTCGAGTTGAGTTTCAAGAACTTTCTGTCGCAGCTAAATGACTATTTGTCATGATAATGATCCCTAGTGCCTTACTTATTACCTGTAGTGTGCCGAGGCGTGGCTGCTGAACTCGTGCATTCAGCTTGAATGCTAGCACGCAGCTGCTTTGTAGTGGTGATGTAGCGACGCCCGAGAGATGTGAAGAGCTCACTGTACCTTTATTTCTATTTTGGAGACACAAGTAAGCGTGCATGCAAGTGTATAGATACCGTCAGTGAAAGCTTGCTATGGGCCCGCCTCGCTCCCTGTTATAAATGGTAAGGTGCGGTTTGTTACAGCTGTCATTTCCTGAAAAGGGCTAAGTTCTTGACCTATTTATTTGATGCTAGTGAAGTAATATTGACTACAAAGGCTAACAGGGGCAGTGGTATGCGAGTTCAACATTCCTAGAAGAAAGCTGTGAATCTACGCAAACGTGGTTGCGTATTATTGACGTAAATGATGACAAATGTCATCCTGGGCCCTAAAGGGGTTAACGACCCCTTGTCTTCCAGTTATTTTACATACTGAAGTGAGCTGCCTGATCCACTAAACAAGCCAACGGTTTTATAACCCTATTCTCACTCTTCGGCTCTCAACCTACAATGTCAAGAGCTTAGGTGTTTTTCAGCTTGGACAGGGGAGACTGGTGCGCGCACACTGTGTGTCTGACCCAGCCACAGGGCATTTTTGCCCCTACTTTGCGGGAATACGTCTTGGTTCAACCTCGTGGAGAATACTGCACACGGAGTGCAATTTTTACTGCGCATTGTAGCTTGTATCTCTGCAACTGGGCCGGGAACCAGAGCCAGCTCCCTATATTGCGTAGTCCTATTCCAGCTCTACAGAATGGTATAGGTTTCATACCGCTCAGATAGGGCCACAAAAATGCCCTGATATAAACCACACCCCTGTTAGGTAGGTCTCGATCGAAGGGTCTCAGAACAGCGGCTTCTCCTGGCAAAGCGGCATGAAGGCAAGGTTTAAAATTTTACTTGCACAAAGCAAAAGCATAGTACTAAAATATCACTAGTAAATCTTGGGCACAAAGCCACTCCCTTTGCAGAGCAAGCCTCTTCTATCTTACTGGAAGACAGGAAGTCTTTAATTACTAAATGGAATGTCCTCACATAAAAGACTTCCGATTTTCAATAAATCTCCGTATACGTACATCGTACATTAGCTATATGACTGAAAATGAGGTGACAGGTTTTTGTGTTGTGTGATCCACCATATTGTATGCAATGAAAATATTTCCGTTATTAACTGCAAAACAGTTCTAGTTTCCATTTTACTGTTGACATACATACGTGAAAAAACTGTATCTGGTGCCAGACAAGCTACATGTATATAAGCGATCCCTGGACAGCGCTGTTTCGAGCTTTTATTAGCTCTCATCAGCAGGGAATATGCACAGCTTGTCTTGTGCACCACCAGTTTGTACGCAAGGCGCACCAGAACACTAGTGGTTCAGCGGTTTCAGAACTAATAAGATTCATCCACCACATCATTACCCACGTAGTGCCTGCCACACCTAGAGCAATAAACTGGGTAAGGCCCCTGATTCAAAACACACCAGTCGCAGGTTGGGCCGGGGCAATGAAGCCACCAAAGGCACCCATACCCACTGGGGTACTAGCCTCATTCCCAGGTTCTCCCTCCTTCCACACAAATATTGCATATGACCTTTGACCCACAAGTCGAAAAGCGGAAGGAGAGCGAGAGGGAGAGAGTAACGTCACAAGGTGAGAGAACTTAATTATGCATGGGCAAAACCGACCACTATATATACTATGCCCACTTCCTTTGAGATGGCTGCAGGACTACTTGCACGAGAGTATACTAGTAACTGTGTTAGGAATGCTAAACGTAGCTTGATCTACTCCCAGCTTTGAAAACACGTGGGGTGGGTAACTGGACAAGATCTTACTATCATACTATCTGACGGTGTACAATAAGGCACCATTTGTACGTGATGTAAGTCTTGTTACTCTGATATTGCTGTGATGACATGTGTAACAACAGCCCATGCTTATCTGTGCTTTGTGCTCTCAATATACGCTCAGCTGCATGAGGCTCAACTAGCGTCACAAAAGTAATAGCAATCTACTTGTATATGTGAACGTACGTTAGTGTATTTACATGATTTACCGTCAGTTGGCTTGTCACAGAACAGCCACCTGATAATACCCGCACCTTGGCAGTAAACGCATCCCGTAACTTGCCTGAGCAGTTCAAACGCGTAGGCAAAAACGGTATTGAGGTTTGCCATCCCATGCGCAATTAAGTTCTCTCTACCTTCTCTCTACCCTTGACGTCACTCACGTGATAAAATCTGGGAACTGGGCTACTGCGGTACTTCTACATGAAAAAAACATGTCTGCTGGGGCCAGACAAGCTATATAAGCGATCCCTGGACAGCGCCGTTTTCAAGATTATTAGCTCTCATCAGCAGGGAATACGCACAGCTTGTCTAGCGCACCAACGGTTTATATACGCAAGGTGCACCGGAACTCTAGTGGTTCAGTGGTTTCAGAACTAATGAGATTCATCCACCCCACAATTACCTACGTAGTGCCTGCCACGCCTAGAGCAATAAACTGGGCAAGGCCCCTGATTCCAAACCACCAGTCGCGGGTTGGGCCAGGGCAATGAAGCCACCAAAGACACCCATACCCACTGGGGTACTTCTACATGAAATGATCATATCTGGTGGGGCCAGCTAAGCTACATGTATATAAGCAATCCCTGACAACGCTGTTTTGAGTTTATTAGCTGTCATCAGCAGGGAATACACACAGCTTGTCTAGTGCACCACCGGTTTACATATGCAAGGTGCACCAGAACACTAGTGGTTCAGTGGTTTACGTATATTTTACTGCACAGTCCTACTACTACTAAGTACTGCCTCCCTTGCAACTCAGAGATCAGTCCCGACAACTTCCTAAGGAGTGAGACTATAATCAGAGGTTATCCTCTGTGTTTTGCAATATTAGGACAACTCTTACAGTTCTCTACCTAATTTGTGCTGTGATCCCAGCCACTACACTGATGACTTTATTCACCATCGACATCTCTCTGCCCCTTGATGACCTGTCTTGTTTAGAGCCTGCCTCCTCATTACTGAAGAAACTACTATTCAATTGTTGTACATAAGTCGTGTACTCTCTATGGTGGTCTCAGCTTGAGGGTCGTAGTGAGTCAGTACAGTTGGCTTGATAAGCTCTTGCTTGATATGTGTGAATGTTTCTTCATGTGCAGGACCTCATGTCCAATTCTTTTGGACATGAGGTTTTTGAATTTTCAGTTGATTAACAAATCGTTGGGTGCCTCCATCTTCAAAATGGCTGAGGTTTTCTTGGGGTCCCTCTTTGGAGCAGGATCTCGGCACGAGACTATGTACTATGGGGAGCCCTTCACTCTGCTCCAAAGCCCCTCCCCCTCAACACTGAGCAGTGTGAGAGCCCCATACATGTACCTCATCTCAGCCCCTGTGTCTCCTATTGGCATCTAGTAATAGCAGTCATCACTGTTGATGTCCCTTTGGGGCCAACAGCACGAAGTGTTGCCATATACGTCAATAACACGCTTATCCACATTGAACCACTGCTTACCTCTTAGAAACGCCGTGCGTTTCTTACTACTGTTTGTGTTAGCTTTTCTAGTCACTATTACTTCACTGACAACGGATAAATAGGTTAAGAACTTTGACCTTTTCAGGAACTGATATAGTCTCGCGAGACAGCCCCTCATCGAAAAGCAGAAGAGGGTCTGGTTACATTGCATTAGGGTAGTTGTGTCCACGCCAAGATCTTGGTGTGACCAATCAGATTCGTTGATTACTACGTGACGTCACATAAGTAAGTCTTACTTCCGTGTTTTTATAGCAATGGCCAGTGTGGCTGTAAGGGACGCTATATTAAAAGCGGCGACTTCGCTTGGATATTCCAAGTTGAAACAAGAACAGGAGCAAGCCATTGCTTCTTTTGTTAGTGGCAATGACGTCTTTGTGGCACTGCCAACAGGATATGGCAAGTCATTGTGCTTCGTCCTGTTACCCAGAAGTGTTCGACTTGCTGAGAGGGGTCGAGAAGCAGTCTGTTGTAATGATAGTATCGCCATTACTTGCTGACGAGGCTCACTGTATAAAAATATGGTTAGTGGCTGTAGAAACTTTAATACAGATATTAATATTATTATCTACTTTTACATGAGCAAAAGCTTTCGTCAAGATTTTTCTCACTACGTGAGGTTCGAAGCATCATCCCTGAGAATGTTAAAGTGATGGTACTGACTGCCACAGCCAGTAACACTACTACTATGGAGAGGGATACTTTATATCAATCCAATGGTGATAATGGCGATCCTTCATTACTAATGCTGTGATTTAAGTAATCAGTTGTGTTTTCGTGATCATTAGTGTACTTCTACTACCAGAAACCTGAGCAAATAATAATACTTAATAGCCATGCAAACAGTTTTCATGTACTTACTGCTGTGATTCCATGTCCATTGCCTCCTCAATCTCCTTCCACTTCCATACCATAGCATCAAAATCTGCACCCATCTCATCTATTACTCGGAGTGTCTGTTGGTGAGATAAACTGAGTTGTAGCTTCTGAGGTTGCTGATAGACCTGAGTCAGGTGAAAAGGGATGTGTATAACTAATACTTGTTAGAGAAACTCACACTTTTGTGCATGGCCTGCATACAAAACTATAGAAATCAGCCGCTGAAAAAGGGAGACAGTTGGTCATCGGTGTTTGCACAAGATTGCTGCAATGAGTCCAGTGATGGCTTTTCTGTTCTTCCTTGGCTTCCTAGTCCTTGTGCAGTTCTCAAGAAAGGAGAGTAGCATAGGTGCCTTGGTTCCATTGCTTGAATTAGAGCCTCCCAGCTGAAATACTCTATTGCCTGTGCACTTTTGTCCTGTAGAATTGAGTCCACCTTGTCTGAGCACAAACGTGCAATCTCATGCTGCAATGACAGCCCAATACCCTTAGTAATAAATTTTCGAATGACACGATCTTTTAAGCATCGCCTGGCCACTGCACATCGGCTTCCTCTAACAAGTGGCTTGCAGATCCCCCTTCGAGTAGGTGTTAAATTGTATGATTTAGGTTTTTTGGATAAAATACAGTTACCTGAAAATCATAGTATTCAGTATATTAGATAACTCAAATAACTCACAGTAACAGCTGGTGATGTGTTACTTCCAGCTACAACAGGTGCCTGTCTAATCTTGCTCATCTGTAACCGCCTCTTTTTCAGTAAACCCTGCTGTGGTGGACTAAGGGACCTCTTCTGACCAAGTTCACTGGTACTGCACCTTTCTTCCTCACAACTTGAATTTTCTTGTGTCTCATCTGTCAGTAATACAGATGTACTCTGACTGGCCAGTTGAACAGGTAAGTATGAAACTGCATTCTTTGCATTGGTGTACAAGCGTTCACGTACTGTCCTAACTTCTTCTTGCAGCTTACGAAGTCTCTCCATATCACGGAAACACGGTCTACAAACATATCCTGTGCTCACTTTCGCTTCGTCAAGTTGCACATTATCTGATGTCTCAGCCATAGCACGTTTGGCAGTATCACAGAGCAATGGTAGAACATGTTGTGTACCTGGGCTACCTAGTAAGCGACGTTTTCCCTTCTTGCTTTCTGCTCCGCACGCGTAGCAATACTCCATGCTTCCTACTACACATTGCGTAATTATGAATTTACGCATGGCACTTAATTATCTGACCGCACTAAGTAAACCTCTGCATTCCACAATCACAACTGCCTTAACGCAATGTGACCAGACCCTCTTCCGCTTTTTGATGAGGGGCTGGCTCGCGAGACTAGAAGTGATAGTGGTAACTAACCATAATACCGAGCTACATGCCCACAAAGAAAGCTTCGAATATAGCTTCCAAGATGGCTTTTTCACTCATATATACAGGGTTACTTGGAGAACAGAAACAAAGGTACAGTGAGCTCTTACCATCTGTTTGGGCATCACTATATGAAGCGGTACAAAGCAGCTGCATGCATAGCTTTCACAAAGAATGCTCAAAGTATGCTGCCATGCCTCCACATACTGTACTTCTTAAGTAAGACTGTAGGGACCATTAGCATGCTAAATAATCATTTACCGGAGACAGAAAGTCAGTCACTTAGCTAATCAGGCTCACGGAATGCTACCAGAAGTACATTTGCGTTGAATGTGTGATATTGCGTCATACACAGAAGTCTGCATAATAAATTAACTTCCGCCCCAATGAGTTAACAGTCATGACATTGTATATATGATTGTGTACTCACAATACTGTCACACTGTAGGGTCATCAGCTGTGGACTGCCAGTCAGGCAGGAGATGTGGTTAGAGTTGCCTCACTGCTAAACTCTGGAGCTGATATAGAGACTAGGGGCAAGGTATGCCCCCAATGTAATGTGGTCCCACAATATAATGTGTCAATATCCACTATATCACTGTGATACACAACAAGTAAATAAACGAAATTTGAGGTGTAATATAGGGATTGCATAAAAATGGAGAGAGACAAGATTGGGACACAGACGTGCTATGTACATCAACATGTGGATAGATTGGTGTATATAGCATACATGTCTCTTTCCCGATCTTGTCTCCGTTCATTTTTATGCGATCCCTGTATTACACTTCAAATTTTTAATTTACTTGTCTCCTCTCTTTTTTTCTATTTCGCTATTTGTTACAAACGCATTAGCTTATGCATTGTACACTAGCTTTAAACTGAATTAACTGTACAGAGAGTGTGGCCAGTTTTATAGGCTCTGTGTGCATGTAACTACATGTATGTGAATTTACGAGTACTAGTAGACCTATTTTCACTGCCATCCTGAGGTTATCTAACATTGTTTACTTATCATACTTGACAGCACCATATTTTACTTTTAGTGGTGTTTTTGTTAGTGAAATATAGCAAAGTAGTAGCCTCGGTTCGCAGGCCTTCCCCATTGCGCGTAATTGTGCGCGTTTTGATTGTGCGGGGGAGGGAAACATTTGAAATTGGGGAAGGCCTGGAATGAAACATCACGTGAGGGTAGACGTTGGGTATATGCGCTAGCATGCACCGCTGTTGGCCTCATTCACAAATTGTATATACTCACGAGAGCTGAGATGTTCGACGTACGTGGCTTGTGAGTATGTAGTATATATACACGACGCCTTACATTGGCGTAAGTCTAGCTCTATTCTCGAGCGAGAAGCTTAGGTAGTGACTTCGAGGTTAATGGGGCTACCGGAAGTTCATTTGCGTTGAATGCATGATATTGCCTCATACGCGGAAGTCTGCATAAAAGATTAAATTCGGCCTCAATGAGTTAATATTTAACACCTATCCCATGCAGCAAAATATACCATTTTTAAATCAGAGTTAGTTTCTAGGTATTGTTACATGTTCATGTTCACAGAAGTCCAGTAGGCAGCAAACTGAAAGTGAAAGTGATGAAAAACCTTATATGTTGTTTTCAATGAGAATAGACCATAGCAATCCTTATTGTCGAGCGCCTTAGCACGAGGCAAATAATCACAGATTGCTGGCTCTGAGACTGATTCAGCAAGGAGTTATATGTATCTATGTATGTATGTATGTGTGTATGTATGTATGTCATGTTTTTGGTCCCGCGGGGAAGGCTATGCGCAACGCGCAAATGTAACAGGCTCAATTAAAGATTTAAAGGTCACAGTGAATTGCATAAGAGCAACTTAGTTGGATTCTGGCTTGCAAGACTAGCACCAACTCTCCTGCTACTAGCTCCCTAATTCACTTCTCATGAAGAGGTTAGGCTTCCTCAATAGCTGTTTCATCATAATCCAACACATAATTAACTCATTATGTGCGGAGGTAAGAGACTTGAATCGGGTTCCATGATTTTATGTGAGACTGGAAAAGGACAGTGTTCATGAATCCTAGCGCCGCTCGAGCCAGACGGTCCGTAGCACTAGTTGATCGAGTGCAAAGCACAAGCCTGTAGACTATATGGTTTCGATCTATTGGTCGGTCCTCAAACTTGAGTGATTCATGCTGACATCGACCGATCGATTCTCAGAATCGACTGATTCGACCATTGGGTGCTCACAATTGATCGATTGAGCCCAAGGAGCGGATTTTTCATGTCGAGGTATATACATGGTTGCGTTACACCTACATGCATCTACGTGAGGCATGGTTGCGCATGCGTATCAGTAGTATACACAGTACTACTGTACTGTGTGATATTAAAATGTAGGTGACGTGTAGTGTGACTGTATCATGGACTTCCATGTACACTGTACATAGCCATTCCATATCCCACCTGCCTACCCCACTGTACCATGGGACTGTCCCATGGACTCTCATGTACTCCACACATAGCCACCCCATATCCCACCTGTATGTCTCATCCGCACTGTACCATGTAGGCTAGTGGAGCTCTAGACTACATTACCGTCTCTAGCTATCTCTGGTCCACCTATCTGTTCTATCCTACTATAATTTGACATACGTAAATTTGGCTGATAGTATTCAGATATGTGACAATTAACCCATTAGGAGTCCTTTACATCAAAAGTACGCAATAAGATTGCTCCATGTTGCATAGATTCACACCTTTCTTGCTCTCCTCCTAGGAACACTCTTCTACATGCTTCATCTTGTTAGCGTTTGTGGTCAATATTACTTCACTAGTATTGGATAAATAGGTCAAGAACTTTAGTGACAGCTGTAAAGCACTGGACTTCCATTTATAAAACGGAACTCAAAGCGAGCCTCATAGCAAGCTTCCAGGATCTTTAGAATAACTTACCGGAATGTGGCCTTGTGAATTCATTACTATAATGGCTGTTCCTAACTGAATCAAAGTCTCAGTGTATGGTCATTTACATGTACATGTTTCCAAAATTAGTCCATTATGCTAATGCACTGTACCTATATACTCTACCCATTATTCCAGAAAAAGTAGATACAGTGCATCAATAAATCTTCAATCAATCTTTGTTGTTGTAATGTATCATTACAGAGAGAGAGAGATGTAGTCTTACAAAGATATATTTTGTTTAGAAGAATAGAAACTTTTCAAAAGTGAGAACACCCACTCAGCTGCTGCTGAGGAAAACTATTTGTGTGGTGGGGAAAAAACCTGAGCAGCTTTAAATGCCAACATGGTGTCTTTTAGTCCATTTTTGAAATAAAACTTGAAGTATTCATATGCTGGTCTAACACTGTTTTAGCATATCAAATCACTAGCTGTTCACTTCCTGCACTTTCACTCTTAGCAATGGCTAGCACATTGGGGTAATTCTGAGTAGCAGTAACAGAATGCAGTGTGCTAATCTCCTGATACGCTTTTAAGATTGTAGGTGGCTCAGACAAAGGTGTCATTGCATCAGGAGTAATTACCAATTCCATTTGGTTTTCTGAGCTTCACACACTCATTTATAACCTCATGCTTGTGTCTGGAGGCAGGTCAGGTTGATTCACAAATGAGCAAACATCTCCAAACATTTTGAATGCTTGATCAAGTACCTCAAACCTACACCATCTTGTTGGCGAGAATGATGGGGAAAGTAGCTTCTCCACTAAGGCTTTTCGATAAGAGGAGTTACTATGCAACCTTTTGACATATGACCCTTTCAGTTAGCCTCATCCCCAGGCTCACCCCTCACGCACATAATGATCTTTGCACCCGAGTAAACTTAAGACAGGGGAGAGCCTTGTACACAAAATCGTATCATCCCAAATTATGCGCTATCTGGCTGCCTTGTACAGTGAGTGCCGTTTGGCCATCTTGGGCTTAATTTATGCGTTGGCTAGACTGCTATGGCTACACATCAAGCGTTCATATAAGCTAATATATACATAGGTGTATGTGTAAATGCTAGACCCATGGAGTCTTGGGGCGAGGAGCCTGCTGCATGATGATAGACGCCCATATTCCAGTTGCCTCCATGAAATCAGTGACAGCATCTGTTGAAGTGTAGGATGCATTCTTTTCTGCCTGATGGACAGACCTTTCTAATGTTTTCCACCACAAGAAACAATGAACAGCACTGAAGTGCTAAACCCTCGGCATGTATATAACACTGCGTGCGCAAATCCTTGAAAGTGCACATGCTATTAAAATGCACTCTAATTACGTATAACGGGAAGTATACGGATGACCTTTAGTCAAAAGATGGAGACTATAAAGAGAAAGACACTCGCTGCATTACATCAAGTTGTATGCCAGGTAGTGTTTAGCCTGTTGTTAGTTGTTAGCCTTTTTAGGACCCTTAGAAGGCTCTGCCATTGGAAGAGTGCGGAATGTCATTGCAGTACCCTCGTAGGATGTCATGGTAAGCAAACATGCATAACTTTCGAAGGAAGTGTCTATAAGAAAATCCCTTCTTATAAAAGTCTGCTCTGTGTTGCACCAAAGCTGTTGTTACCTTCATTTCAACATATAAGCTTACGTACGGTGTCCGAGAAATAGGGCATCAGACAGACAGACACACACATTCCTCACACAACTAACTTTGATAAGTTGATCAACCTCGTTAACCCTCGGCGTGCATGCACAGCGAGGGTTATTGTACTTGGTTTGTGACACTTGTGAACTTGCAGTTGCAATCCTGGTTACTTCCGCTGAAATTTGGAGGTGGCCAAACACAGGTTTTGGGAACACCCATAGAAACCTCTGACAAATCCATGGACGTTTTATGTGGCTCTACGGGTGTCCTTGCCACACCAGGCTGCATAAATCCAGCAATGGTCGGAGAAGTGTGTTCCATACTGAAATTGGCCTGTGCAGTAACTGAAAAGTACAGATATAATGATAATTTCTTTTGGGGGGTGTTATGTGGACAGGACAATTACAAGTAAAGAAAGACAAACGTACACATTCAAAACTTCCTTATCATTATAATAAGAGCATGTCCATAGTGTACACTTAATCACGTTGACTTATTTGTACACCTCTTCCAAGGTTACATAGCCTATGTAAATCTTTGCTGCTGTAGAGATTTATTCCAGACAGAAATGTGCTAAGCTCATCATCAATTTGCCAGCCATCATTGCCCCCATCTTTTCAAAGCTAGCCTCTTCCAGAGTCCACAATGGGTCAATATCCTTTTGATCGTACTTTTTCGAACATTTTGAAGTAGAAACTTGAAAAGTGTTGACTTTCCAGATAGCTACAACTATCCATACAATGGCTGGTTCAGACCAACGTGTTCCTACACATTGGACTTTTAGAGTGAGACAGCATAAAACTGAAGAGAGATATTAGGCCAAAGTGTACTGCAGTTGGAGGCACACTCAGTGTATTTCCTACCCCTAAAGGTGGGTAACAAAATATCTGGACCACCAGCAAGTCAAAAATATTGTAGAGTACAAGTTAATTCAAGTTAATTTCTTACCTCCCTTAACTTCCTGGGATAGATATTCCAGTCCAGTTGTACCTCCCAGCTTGCAGCAAGCCTAGCTCTGCTTTTAGCTATTGTAACACCACTGGCTATTTCTACCATGTGCTTACTAATGGCTCATGTGACATGGAGTGTAATTATAGGTGCTAATGTACTAAATATAGAGTGTGAGCAAAGTAGCTGGTGGGAAATGAAGTATGTCAGAATGAATGCTTTAGAGGTGTTTATGAAGAATATTTCCAATATCACTGTGATCAGAAGAAATCTTTTGCTGTTGCTCATCTACCCAAAGAAATGCCTAAGTACTATTGGCAAATTCTAAAATCATTCTCGAAAGCTGAGATGCCAGTATCCGAGTTAAAGGTAGCAGTTGAGAATTTGCAGTATTTAAACAGAGCAGCTTTTTCCACTGACAAGCAACTTCTCTACGAGATATATTCCAGCCAAGGCAGCGTACAGGTGTGATTCTTGTATCCAATAAGAAGTGTGGAGCACATGTGGAGCAAATCTGCTTACAAAATAAGATCGCCCATGACGCATTGTGCAGGAACGCTTCCTGCAACACAATATCAAAAGATTTTCTCGTGCTCATTATGGTTGCAGCTTTGCCAGAGGAGAGAGTGGCTTGTCTGCTCCAATTAGCCCATTCCCTTCTTCTCATGTGCATTAGCATCAGTTTTCTTCAATGCATTTGGCTACAAAGAGTTTTATTTGCTGCTCTGACAAAAACTACAAATGCATGGTGTCATGTTCAGTTATGCATTTATCTCTCACAGTTAGATCTCTCCTGGTCACCATCAGTGTTAAACATTCAACCAGTTAGTATACAGAGAGTTGAGTGTTATATCAAGATTATTACCCATAAAGGTCAGCTACAAGCAGAAGGGTGATATCTACAACAATATGAAAGAGGAACGTCAGTCAGGGTAAAACTAATAGTTGGAACGTCAAGTCAGGGTTAAACTAATAGTTGGAGTTTGACAAGTTGCTGTCTGACACTTTCACTGTTATTCAACAGCTCATACGGACTTGATGCCAGACTAAAGCTGGATAGACGTGTGGCAATCTTTTATTTGCAGCACTGAAAGTGTGTAAGTGGTGTCCTGGAATATTTTCTCAACTTGAGTTTGAGTGGGGAGCACTTGATCAGATGCTGCTAGATATGGTTCCTAGTCACCATTTGGCCTTCGGTAGCAAATATGCTGGTAAGAGGAGATAATTTCCGTTTCACAGACCACAAATGTTTCACTCTTGAAACACCATAGAGATGTACGCAAAGCTACAGAGGCAGGATACGCGAAATTTGATGGGCTACCAGGCCAAGTTAAAACAAGCTGCCAAAAACTAAGCGAAAAACACAAGATTTGAAGTCCAATATTGTCACCACGCGTCTACAATTTGTCTGCATTGGATGATAAAGACGGCCATCAAGATCAACAGAAGGTGTTGTTGGAATGATTTTAGAGAAGAAAGTAACAAGACATACAAGTGATGCAACCTATTACGAGGTTAGAGTACAATTATGCAGTATTTCAATCATTGTGTATGCATCTCATTCAGGTCCTTGTGGGCCAGTGTGATGTATCAGCAAAATGTAGGCAATGGAAAGCATCTGACATGCCAAACGGAGAAAGATACACAAACAAAATTAACCTAGAAACTGTGGGTATACTCTACAGTATTTACTGAGCACTAAGTCTGATTATGTTTCTACATATTCATTTAGGTATTCCAGCTGGTATGAGACCCTGTGGGATTATTCTCTTTATTTCTGAGTCACTCTCACAAGTATATGGGATTTTACATGAGATTTTGAGTAGACAAGAAAATGTCATCACCAATTTGTGTGCATCTTCCCCAGTGGCGGATTTAGGGGGGGGTCCGTGGGGTCCGTGCCCCCCCCCCCCCCCATCACTCAGCTCACGCAGAGATGCTTGACTAAACTTATGCAGCTAGAGCATCAAAACCTCCCTGGCATATAAAAGTAACGTGTGTGTGTTCTACACACTCACCTTGACAGAGTAAAAGTTGCTAAACGGATCGCTAAAGGTTGTAGCTACGTGCGATAGCCAAAAAGTGGGTGTGGCACGTCAAAACTCCAGCGGACGTGCACCCCCTTCTAAATTTCTAGATCCGCCACTGTTCCCCCTCTATGTCACTTCCACATTCATCACTATGATCTGCCTACATAATTTAAAATACATATGCTATGACAGCTGCACAAATTCTATCAGAACCCAATGAGGAAAGATATCACCAGCACAACCAAGTCCTTTTCTATTGTGGTAGACAAAATGCATATTACTGGCCATGTAGATGCATGGTGTTTGGAAAACTGTGATTCTAGAAAGATAAAAGCTCTTTAAAAGGTTTGTTTTTAACTCTGGAAAAGTGCATAATACTTTTGGTTACTCAAATCTTCCTTTCTCCAAGTAGATACTAAGATACGTATGTGAGCAAACCTTTGCTTGGTTATTACATTATGCCAAGATGACACGAAGAATAAAGCAAGAGCATTTTCTCTTCTTTATTTTGTACCTCTGTAGTTGTCCATGTCTGTCTGTCTGTTAAGTAACATCTCACCTCTGGAGCGTCTGTCATGTACTCAGCGGGCAATGGAGGTCAATAAAATTAGTTGGATTTTCTCTGAAACTGCTCTGTTGTGGAGATCCACCACTCCCTTCCTGTGAAAGCCATACGTACAGTCAGCCATTTTCCTGCGGAAAGCATGCATGTGCATTATAGTATTTTGATCTACCACGTGGTGGTACCTAGGGTTCTTCACTTTAGTGCATTCATTGTATGTTGAACATGAGCAGAACTTAACATTTCACCTACATCTGTATGTGTTTTAGGAACATTAAGAACACGTTTCACAGCCTTCTGGTGACAAACTGAACTTTTAATGTTAATAATGCTTTTTTCCAGTTAGAAAAACCTAGCTTAAGAAATGTAGTATCCTTATTTCCAGTAATCAGCAAACCTCGTCTTTCAGCCACACAGCAATAGAAACACAGAACAGTGTCACTATTCTCTTGATTGTGAAGCCATGAAGACTTGCTATACCACGATGCATGGAACAATCTCTGCTGGTTGCCAAACGTTCTCATGGGAAATGACAAAATTGGCTGATTTGGTGACTCTGAAATCAAAGATGAAGCACAAAACTGACAATGGAATTCTGGATGATGATGATTGCCTCGGCGCAGTTTCTTGCGTGGCTCCTTCAGTTTCTCAACAGAGCCTATATTGGTCGTCACTGCCAAACATGTAGTAGCTTGATCAAATGAAATTGCACACTCACTTCACTGCTGCCTTTTGAGACTGATTCATGAATAACTTCGCTAGCTCCCCCTTTTTAAAGTTGTCTACGCCCCTGCAACATCTAAACCTTAGGATGTATTTTAAAACACAAAGCACTCCTTATAATATTGTATTGCAGTGGGTGAGGTCTCATGTAGTATTATCTGAGAGTGGATTGAGCCTCTACTGCTCTCAGTAGTGATGGTAGTTGTTGGTCACTTTCAGTTTCACTCCTTATTCCAGCTCGCTCTACTGTAACTGAGAATCACATTTATGTATTATTAGCTACCATATTTCATGTAAACAGGTATATATTTGTTTTTAATTCTCATCAGTATTCAACCACTCCTCTGGATGTAGCCAGTCAGTATGGCCACCTACATATTGTACGTCTACTCTTACAACGAGGGGCAATAATGGAGACCAGAGATAGGGTGAGACAGTCATGTACCCTCTGATGTACATGAGAAACAAAAACATATCATGTACATGTACATGTGTACTATTGTCTATTTGCATTCACCTGAGCTCCCAAATACGCTAGTTATGCAGGTGCATGTCATCTCCATACTGCTAACTTTAGAGTGGTAGAGATTCAGGTTTAGTGAGACCTATCATTAGACAAGGAATCCAATGTACTTCATATTTGATTTGGGTGAGTTGTTTGAGGGCTCAGGGAGACAATAGTAAATTTGAGCATGGGTGAACCAGTGCAGCTTAGGACTCTCCATACTTCATGTGACTTGTCATGGGACTTTCACATGTGCCCAGTCCTGCAGACACCTACACACAAACATGAAAGCCATTAACGGCATCAAGTAGGGTCTCTCCTCGCATCAATAGTTATAGCTTGATTTTTATGCATACATCATATGTAGCATATTCATTTGATTGCTTATACTAAATAAGTAGGAATTTCATTTCTTACTGAGGTACATGGTGTTTGGGCCAGTGAAGTTGGGATGGCTGGTACAATGTATGTGCACTCAGAACAATAGCCAGGTTCTTGTGAGAAGTTTATGGCAGATCTGGTGTTGCTATTCTCAGCTGCATATAGAGATCGTCATGTTGTGATTGTAGAGGAGTTGCTTAATTGGTATTGGATGTGACTATTCAATTGTATGTCTACCACACAGACTGGATATACACCTCTAGTGACTGCAGCACAGTGTGGCAAGTTAGATGTACTCATTGAGCTACTGGATAATGGAGCAAATATTAATGCTCAGACTAATGTAAGTTCTATCAACACAGTTATTGTGTACACAACTTACATTTCCCATCTCATCATTTTTAAGTCAATAGTTACTTTTGGAATATATCGGATGTGTAGAATGATTGGAGTGTTTAATATAACTCAAACATAATTGGCGAGTGGGAGCAAGCTAACCTATTGGATGCGTTGATATGACGTGCTTCAAATAATGCTTGAAGTATTCAAAACTTCACATTTGACTACGCAGAAGAGATGGTCATCAGTCATAGGCAACTTGCCTTTGGTCATCTATAGATGTATCCATTTAGAGAGAATACGCTTTGTCCTCGAAAAGCATAAAGGGAGAGAGAACGTCTTGCCCGTGAAACTGCTGAGGAGAGAGGCTCATCCAAACAGTGCAATTTTTCATATATGTATTAGATCTTGTACATATGCAATTCTAAAGATTGCATTTTTGATAGGCCAATGATTAAGTTGTTCCTGCTCACCAAAAATGCTCTGCATCCATTTACTAGTAATCTATAGTGGCAAGCACTAGAGTAGCTAGTGCAGTATTGTTAGTAATGGCACAAGCCTCATCCTGGGTTTCCTAGACAGAGCCAACTACTGATATTTTGTGTGGACCTTTCCCATTCCTATATAGTCTGTCCTTCCACTAGCATCCCCTGTGTTGATCTGCAGTAGTGCCAGCCAATGTCTAACTGCCCACCTCTGCCAGTCACCATTTCCATGTACATTGTATCCTCATGTAAACCAATACACCTGATAAAGACAGACATTAATTGTTGAGTGGGCTATTAGAGGTGGCCTCACTAGCCAATATTGTAACACTGTAGGGTATGTGTTAGTGTAGTCACCTGTGCAATTTAGGTACGTACATTTTTCTAAGCCGTTGAGGCAGAATAATTAAGCTGTTTTTCTAAGCTGTTGAGGGTGGTACAGATTTTTTAAAGCCATCAAGGCTGTTGTTTATTGTATGTGTTGTATGTGTTTGTGGTTAGTTCTCCTTTCTTTGGTCTACATCTTTTCTTTCATTTATTCCGTCTTTTTTTCCTTGCATGTAGTGTGCTATTCACATATACTTCATTTCGTATCTGTGAGGACTAAATGTTGACGTGTAGGTAGCATAATGTTCCAGCTGAAAGATAGAGTCACTGGCAGACGCAGGGGGGTTCCTTGTGTTTGGTCAAACCCCCCTCTAGCTCTAGATGTGCCGTCCAGTAGCTAATTTAACTCACGCACTGAAGAGTGTCACTCACTACAACACAACGATACAGCAGCCACAGTACACATGTAGATATTCAAAATTCAGAAACTCACAATCGAGGGCTGCGCACGGTCTACACTGACAGAGAGTGATTGCAGTACATAGGTTAAATGGTCAGTCAAATGTGCTCATTCTGGTCCCTTCACACCAGTCTACGCTACCAGAGACAGCATGAAGAGGTCTGGGCAGACAGTAAGTGGTCAAACTGGGCCTGACCTCACAGAATGAGGGCGTGGTCGGACAAATTTTTCGGCACACTTTGTGCGCCAACTAGAAAGAATCCCCCTTTCCAATTTCCTAGATCCACCCCTGGGATTGATGTGTGATGATGTCAGTGTCAGTGTACAGTGAGTATCAGTGTATCTACTACACATGTCTGTCATCACAGACTGGAGACTCCGCACTGATGAGGGCAGCCTGGGGGGGTAAGACTGAAGTTGTGGTTGAACTAATAAAAGCAGGGGTGAACTTAAACCTGCAGGATAAGGTACAGTGGTTGTCAATGTTTACTATATGTATACAGCACATGATGTAGATGAACAAAATCATGCTATATACATGTAATATTCAGGTAGCCTCCACAATGTCTGTTTTGTCCCATGTACATGGTTACTGTCATGTTCCATGTCAGTAGGTGGGCCGGATCTTGATTACTGTGGCATATGTCATGAGGCACAATGCACATAATGTACTCCTAGTATTCCAACTGGCATGATATGGTGTATAGTGTATTGTAATGTAGTGGCCTGTGCAATTGAAATACGCAATCCTCGGCGTGCATGCACAGCAAGGGTTTCAGTACTTGGTCTCTGTGTTGGCATGTATGTGTGTGTCTGTTAACCACCATTTCTACCTCTGCAAGCAATGGAGTGCCCAAAGAGAGACATCATGGCTTCAGCACGACATGGGAAAGATAAATATTCTTCTTTCAAAAGTTACGCCATCATTTGGCTGCCATAGCCTCCTACTACACTGATATGAAATTTTTCGATGACAGAGCATTCTGATAGTAGGTTAAACACTGCCTGGAATATGGGTCACTGCAAGACAGCGAGCTCAATACTAAGCTTCTAACCTTTTGCCTGAAAACTTCCGTATACTCTGTTATCAATAGCATATGCCACTGCATGTGCCGAGGGTTTGCACTTTAATTTCATATCTGTGGGGACTAAATGTCGAAAAGTAGGTAGCATAATGTCCAGCTAAAAGATGGAGTGATGCAAATGTCAGTTCACTGAGTGTCAGTGTGTGACATACAGTGATACTACACATATCTGTCATCACAGCATGGTAACTCTGCACTGATGGAGGCAGCCTGGTGGGGTGAGACTGAAGTTGTGGTGGAACTCATAAAAGCAGGAACGAACTGGAACCTGCAGAATGAGGTATAGAGGTCTCAATATTGTGTATGGAATGGACCTTTGAGGCGTGGTATGGACATGAAATTTTGAGTGTGTAAGTATAGTACTCAGTAATGTACAGCTGTGAGCTGGTGGGTGTGTCCTAATTAACCTTCAGCACACAAGTGTTACAGTGCTTGGTTTGTGTGTATCAGTGTGTGTGTGTGTGTGTGTGTGTGTGTGTGTGTGTGTGTGTGTGTGTGTGTGTGTGTGTGTGTGTGTGTGTGTGTGTGTGTGTGTGTGTGTGTGTGTGTGTGTGTGTGTGTGTGTGTGTGTGTGTGTGTGTCTGTGTGTGTGTGTGTGTGTGTGTCTGTCTGATGCACATTTTCTCAGACATGGTAAGCTTAAACGTTGAAAGGAAGGTGCCAATGGCTTGGCACAACACTACACAGAAAGACATTTTACGATAGACGTTTCATTCAAAAGTTATAGCATCATTTACTTATTGCGAAAGCCACCAGGTCGTTCTTTCGACAGCACAGGTTTACATAGTTGTTCAAAAGCCTAACAGGATTATGAACACTAGCTGAAATACAAGCTAATGTAGTACAGTGAGCTTCTCAAGCCTTCTGTGGCTAGGCCGGTGTATTTTTTGACAGGATCATACTTATAATTACATGTGCACAATTTCAACACTGAGACATTGCACTTTTAGAGCTTTCATTTTCCTTAACTCCTTGTAACTAATGTGGATATATACAAAATAACAGGACAGAGTAGCCAATGTACTGACTCTTTAATTACAAGTTTAATCAGTGAACTTTGAACTCCAAGTGTGTACACCCAACACATGTATATATTGTTATCTAGCCTTCTCTGTAGCTGAGTCCTTTATGCTGCAGATAGATTGCACAGTAAATGTCATACACATATACACTTGTCCCTTGGCTTTCATAACATGCTGAATAGTTAGCACTTTAGTGGTTTCATGGAGAGTTGTGATTATATCTGACCTTTGGACTCCAAGTGTGTACAGCACATTGTAAATGATGATGGATATATATATCTCATAAAGGACAGCGCGCACTTAAATTACGTTTCATGTAGACGCCGCGCCTGCGCACAATTATTGCGTGTAGACGGCATTATTTAGCGTGTACGCATGGATCAGTAAGCATGACTTTGGACTGCTACTAGCAGTTTGTGGAGTTCCTCAAGTGATTTCCTACTACCTCAAATCTAATATGGGACTGCTAAGACCATGCCAAAGGTAACTTACCAACTATATGTGCATTGTTTTTGCTGATTTATACAGATATACTTTGATAGGCTATAGTTGGCTATAGTTTCTGAATACGCAAGATATAAATGCATGTGTGGGTGTGGTATGAGTGCATCTAGAGGGTGCGTTGTGTGTGGTATGTACGAAAGCATTCTCCAATGCAGAGGTGAGGATGGTCACTACATGTGACACAGAATGATGTGGTAAGGTGTCGACGACCCCCTTGACCCCTCACACTGCATACATGACAGTCTCAATGGACTGCTCCAGTGTCAGGGTAGTGAGACCCTCGAAGTCACTCTAGTGTTTGGTCTTGTCTCCTCCTTGGTCTAGAACTCTGTTTTTCAGAACACTGCTCTTCACATAGCGCTAAAACCAACAGTCTACAAAACTTCTTGTGTTTTAGCTTCCGATGGGCATCTGTATGATTCAGATAAAGAATATAGGCATTCACAACTGCCACCTCAACAATCCAGAAGAACACCTTCCGCCACCAACGAACTGATTTCCTCACAAACTGATAATATGACATCCTTTGGTCAAGCCGGTCAACTCCCAACATATGCTGCTTGTATTTGTCTACAACTAATGACTTTGACTTTGGCGGTGAACCTGGTATCCTGGGGAAGGAGGATGTGTGTATATTATTTGGTGTATATACCTGTGTATCTTGCTTACATGTACTTACTATCTTGTGTGTTTACCTTGATGGAATAGAAATCATTTGATTTGTGTGTTTTGGTAGTCTGTGTTGTGAGTGTGCGTTTGTCCTTCCACTGCATCACTACCATCTGACCACTGCGGTAAGTATCTATGTCCCTTTTTTTTAACTTTTTTTACTTTTGTGGCTGCAGGCATGTGCTTTCGATTACACACGACAGTGCCTGTAAGTGTGGTGCCTATAGAGAGTAGTTCTGTTGCTAACATAGGGCTCGTATAAAAACGGTCAGTGTAGAGGTTGTTTGAAAGTGGATCTATCACCAGCTTTAGTTGTGTAGTAGGGGCTATAGATTTAGCTACTACAACTACGTGTTGACATTCAGGATGAATAGTTCTTGAAAATTAATATGATGGAATATAGTATGGTATCTCTAGCTCTAAGCTCACATGCTTTTATACAAAAATAGAGAGATGGTGGAGAATGTTCTAGATGCAGATGACATGCACATGGTAAGGGTCGCTAATGCAGGGTGTTGCTCAAAGAGGTGCTAATGTGAACTGAAGGTGATTATAGTAAATAAAGATGAAATCAGAAAAAGTTCTAGAACAGTCTTTAGCTAGTGGTGTGATGAGAGAGTAATTAAATAACTGCTGGTTACTACATCACTCCCCCCCAGTGTCTTACACGTTGTGTGAAAGATATGGAGGAAAGTGGACACGACGACCAGAGCGAGTAGTGGTAGTCATTTGTGCTTGCTTGTTTGAATGAGGTTGGGGAGTGGAAGAGGTTGTTTGTGTTTGTGGAGATGGGTATACTGGCATACATAGATCGAGGGATGTGTCCGTCGAGTCGATATGTGCAGGTTTGAGGCGGTCGACTGAGATGTTGTCAGTGCGGTTATCGAGTTTGATGGTAAAGAATTTATTTGTTCATTTAATGATGGGGTATGGTCCATCATAAAAAGGTTTACGAACTGCATCATGGCGGACGAAAACATGAGTTGCTGTGGATAGGCTCTGGGGGATGTTTTTTTTTTTTGTTGTTGGTGTGGGTGGAGTGGGTTTGACTTGTCGAAAGTGTGACTTTAATGTGTTAAGAAATTCAGAGGGGTCTGGAAGAGAAGTGGTGGGAGATGGAGTGAAAAATTCTCCATAAACCATTTCTGCAGCAGTAGAGTTGAGGTCACGCTTGAGAGCAGTTCTGATGCCTAGGAGGACGAGGGGTAGAGTGGTCATCCAGGCATCCGGGTTGGGTTGAGCTTTCAAGGCAGCTTTCAGTTGGCGATGGAAGCGTTCAACCATACCGTTCGCTTGGGGGTGATAGGAGTTGTGCGGGATCGTTTCGTACCTAGAAGATCCATCAGATTGTTCCAGAGGCGAGATTCAAATTGTCGTCCGCGATTAGTAACGATGGTGGACGGAACACCAAATCGGGAAATCCATCCAGTTATGAAGGCTTGAGCAACAGCTTCTGAGGTGATAGTGGATAATGGGATGGCTTCTGGCCAGCGGGTGTAGCAATCGATGCATGTGAGGAGGTAGGTGTATCCCTGGGATGGAGGTAAGGGTCCGACGATGTCTATATGGACAACGTCAAAACGTGCGTTTGGGGGAGGAAAGGAAGAGAGTGGAGCTGAAGAGTGTCTCTGCACCTTGGCACGTTGGCATTGTATGCATGATCGCGTCCAACGGCAAACATCAGAGTTAATACCTGGCCAAACGAACTGTGAAGTTATCGATTTCTGCATGGCACGGATACCAGTATGGGAGAGGCCGTGGAGAGATTTGAAGACAGTTCGGCGCCAGGGCAATGGTACCAGTGGGCGTTGAGTGCCTGTAGAAGTGTCACAGTAAAGAGGATGAGGTGAATTTGCGAGTGGCACAGCTTCTACGACGAGGGCCGATGTTGGCGATGATTGTATGGACCGGATCTGAGGGTCTACATCCTGCGTATGTGCCATTGCTGTAAAGTCTAGGTCTGGAGGTTGGCCTGTGAGGAGAGCGTTGTTTTCGATGCGGGAGAGGGTGTCGGCAACTGTGTTATCCATACCATGGACGTGACGAATGGTGGAAGTAAATTGAGAGATAAAGTCGAGCTGACGAGTTTGCCTGGGTGAGTGACGATCGGAACGTGAATTGAGGGCATATGTGAGGGGCTTATGATCTGTGAGGACATGGAATGAGCGACCTTCTAGGAAGTGTCGGAAATGTTTGATTCCGAGGTAGACGGCTAGTAATTCGCGATCAAAGGTGCTGTAGCGAGTTTCGGCTGGTGTCAGCTTATGTGAGAAGGAGATAGGTGTCCACGTACCCTGTACATTTTGTTGTAGTACTGCATCAACTGCTGTGTCCGAGACATCTGTCATCAGGCAGGCAGGGGCATCAGGTCTAGGATAGCTCAGAAGAGAAGCTTTTGCTAGTGCATCCTTTGTCGCGTGAAAGGAAGCGGTAGCAGCATCAGTCCAGGTGATTGACTGGGACTTCCCTTTCAAGAGAGAATGCAGGGGTAGCATCAGTTCAGCACAGTGCGGGAGAAAGCGGTGGTAAAAGTTGACGAGTCCTATGAACCGTCGAAGTTGGCGTTTTGATTGGGGTTGAGGAAATTCTCTAATAGCTGTAACTTTCTCAGGGAGAGGTGTAATACCGTGGCGGTTGATGTGATGTCCGAGAAAAGTGAGAGAGGTGGCGCCAAACAGATATTTGCTGGGATTAATCACAATACCGTGGGCTGCCAGCCGGGTAAACACTGCCCTAAGATCTTTGAGGTGTTGTTCAGGAGTAGGGCTAGCGATGAGGACATCATCAATGTAGACGTTGACCGATGGAAGGCCACAGAGCACTTGGTCCATAAATCGCTGGAATGTTTGTGCTGCATTTCTGAGTCCAAATGGCATCCTGACAAACTCGAAGATGCCAAAGGGGGTGGTGACGGCAGTCTTTGGAATGTCTGAAGGGGCCACTGGTATTTGGTGATAGGCCCGGACCAGGTTGAGTTTGGAGAATATTGTGGCACCCTGTAGTGAAGAAGAGAAATCATGGATATGTGGAACAGGATACCTGTCTGGTATGGTGTTGCGGTTGAGAGCTCGGTAATCACCACAGGGTCTCCAGTCCCCAGGTGTTTTCTTATGCACCATATGGAGAGGAGAAGCCCAAGGACTTGAGGAGGGACGGATGATACCGAGTTGGAGCATGTGTTTGAACTCTCGTTTGGCTACCTTGAGTCAGTCCGGTGCCAATCGTCGAGGGCGGGCAGAGACAGGTGGACCCGTGGTCACGATGTGGTGGAGAACAGTGTGCTTCATGGGAGTGTCTGGGGCGGTGATCCGAGATAGCTCAGGGAACTCAGCTAAGAGTTGAAGCTATGGGTTGGAGGCATCCTTGAGAAAGAGGGAGGGGCTGGGAGAAGTGCAGGAAGAAGCAATGCCCTGTATCCGTAACTGTGTGTGTGAGTCAGTGAGCTTAGAGTGTTGCATATCAACCATTAATCCATAATGTGAGAGGAAATCTGCACCAATTATAGGTTTCTTTACCTCAGCTATAATGAAAATCCATGGTAGCGATCGCCTCAGACCCAGGTTGAGGGTGAGGGAGCGTTGGCCGTAAATGCGTATAGGGGTGTTGTTGACGGCGAGAAGTGTGCGTGGGTCTGGGGAACGTCTGCGGTCGGCGGGGGTGGGTGGAATAACGCTGACTTCAGAACCTGTGTCAATAAGGAATTTAGTGTTTGTATGTGCATCACTTACAAAAAATAGGCGACTTGAGGTAGGGCCGGTAGCGTTAGTCGCCGCAAACGTCTGGCCTACTCTTTTCCCCAGGTGCAGGGCTCCTGGCATTTCTTGGCAGCTTCACCAAACTTTTTGTGGTACCAACAGAGGGAGTCGGCAGTGTGAGTCAGTAGGAGCTGGGCTGTGCGGGCGGCGACCTCTCGAGCGGCTGCGGCCACGATGCGGGTGGTGGTGTGTGATGGAGGCTACCAGGTCCGTGAGGTGTGCGACTTCTGCCCTGAGCTCCTGTAGTTCGGAGGCGGAAGTAGAGGTGGCGGCGACAGTTGGTGGGGCGACGACTTCTACGATTTTGTCGGCCATATCTGCCAGTTTGGCGAGATCAGTTCTGAGTTGTAGTGTCCGCAGAGGCTAAAACCATCCGGACGTTAGAGGGGAGATGTTGTAAAAATAGTTCCTTCAGGAAGGCGTTATCCAACGTAGGTCCTAGGTGGTCTCCTAACAGTTGTTGCATACGGTGGAGTAGCTGTGTTCGCTTCCTGTCGCCGAGTTCTTCCCAACTGATTAATTGTTGCAGCTTGCGCTGCTCGGAGGCTGCAGTTCGTTTTATCAGTTCAGCCTTGAGGGTGTCGTAAGGGCGTTCTTCTGGGGGTCGGATGAGAAGATCCCTGACTTCACAGGCGATTTCTGGAGAGAGAGATGCTATAACATAATCAAAACGGGTCTGTTGCGAGGTAAT
The DNA here is from genome assembly GCA_963970385.1 of Theonella swinhoei. Classification (NCBI taxonomy): domain Eukaryota; kingdom Metazoa; phylum Porifera; class Demospongiae; order Tetractinellida; family Theonellidae; genus Theonella; species Theonella swinhoei. The sequence continues at coordinate 2,882,875 of OZ019960.1, read as the reverse complement.
GTCTCTGGTGTTAAACTGGGCCTCTATTTGTAGAAACCATACGGTGGGGTCGGTGGGCCAAAATGGGGGAAGCTTGATGCTCACGGCTCCGACGGTAGGAAAAGGGGCTGGGGGTGCTGCTGCGACTGCTGCGGCGTCGCCTTCGGCGGCTCCATCTGTGGTAGACATAGTAGTGATTGCGGAGGAGTTGGTTGAGGAGATGATGAGTTGCTGAACGTTGGAGAGGTCACGTCGTGGTCACCAATGTAGTAAGGGCTATAGATTTAGCTACTACAACTGCATGTTGACGTTCAGGATGAATAGTTCTTGAAAATTAATATGATGGAATATAGTATGGTATCTCTAGCTCTAAGCTCGCATGCTTTTATACAAAAATAGAGAGATGGTGGAGAATGTTCTAGATGCAGATGACATGCACATGGTAAGGGTCGCTAATGCAGGATGTTGCTCAAAGAGGTGCTAATGTGAACTGAAGGTGATTATAGTAAATAAAGATGAATTCAGAAAAAGTTCTAGAACAGTCTTTAGCTAGTGGTGTGATGAGAGAGTAATTAAATAACTGCTGGTTACTACAGTTGTATGGTTTTGAAATGAGTTGTGTCTCCTTTCCATAATATATTACAAGATTGTACATGTAGCCTGTTTTGCTCTCTGACAAACAAATGCTTTTATCCCCTAGGGTTCAGGTTTGCCACGGATGTATTGGCAAAATGAAACTCTTCCCCGAAAAGCAATCATCGACTCATCAATGGACACTTCTTGTGAGGGAATAAGGCATTGCTGGAACAGTGGTATTAGCAGATCAAGGAATGGCTGAATCTTGCTACGCTTATTTGAACTGTCAGATTTACCAACATGTAACATCCAGAATATCTGGAGAAAGCAGTCCCGTGAGAAAACACTCCTGAAGAATGGAAAGTTCAGGGTAACATGTGTGGACCAATAGTCCTTTATGTCTGAGAGTTGTGCCATTCCCATCTGCAATATGACTCCAATAAATGCCTTCACTTCCATGAGAGTTGTGTCCTTCTATTTAAGGAACACTGATCGACGTCAAGGAGGAAAACGTCCAAGGTGGATCTTGCATAGGCATTTGTTGTTTGTAAAATGTGCTGCCAAACATTTACCGTCATGAACAACTGGAAGTATTGCAGTGGTGTGGCATTGCAGGAGAGTCCAGTGTTGATGCAAGGAACAGCAGTAAAGGGAAGGGATGTTGGCGGCTGTGACAATAAATCTGTGTGGAAGAGTTTTTTACTGTAAACATACTATGGGATTTAGGCTATATGTACATATTTTTATCTAGTATGCTGCATTTCAAGCTTTGCCATATCATTTCATCCTTTTATGCAGGCCTAGTACTTCTTTCTAGCCCTTGGCATCTTCCTCCGCACTACTGTCTGAGCTGTTGTCCTCATTCACTCGTCCTCACTCACTTCACTATCACTGACTTGATCACTGCTCACCTCACTCTCATCACTTTCTTCAGACTCAATGTCTGACCAGTTCTCTAGAACTGCCTCTGTATTCATCTCTCTTCTGTTTACTACGCACTACAGTGTAATTAGCTAGCAGCTGCAAAAGTGCCACCCGCACGCGTGCACTGTACAAGGTAGGGTATTCCCCAGTAATATGTGGGTTTACTCTTAGAACGCAGTTGGCTGTAGCACTGTTTAAACCGCGGAGAAAGTAGGTAAGTCTTTGATTCCGGCATGTCACAGCATCTGTGACAGCCATCCACGCGGAGAGATATCATTGTCACAGCGTCTGTGACAGCCGTCTGTGCGCATAGGTAATTTCTGTCACAGACGCTGTGACAACCGTCCTGTATGAGATATATATATATATATTGAAAATCACAGAACTGCTGGAGTATACCCCCTGTACTTTAATTACATTTCCGATTCCACAGAATGGAGACTCAGCAGTCATCCGGGCTACAGTGGAACATCACCCTGGTGCCCTAAGAGAGTTGGTTAGGTCAGGAGCTGACCTGAACCTTCAGAATCAGGTTAGATACACAGTAACTGGACACTGCACTGCACCATGTATCATTCCATATTAGGAGGGTCTGACAGCCCTAATGATATCAGCAAGGAGTGGGACGACAGAAGTCACAAATATTCTCCTAACTGGAGAAAACATTGATCCAGATATTCAGGAGAATGTGAGAATATCAAGATGTGCGATAAATGTTCCCACATTCTGTACACCTTCACTTGTCTCTGTCTCTACTGCTCCAATCACTCTCACACAGAGCATTGTGTTCATGTACTTGTGACTTTGTGTGGTGGCTCTTGTGTTGCTTTTCTACTAGTGCATGTATGTGTGTGTGTGTGTGTGTGTGTGTGTGTGTGTGTGTGTGTGTGTGTGTGTGTGTGTGTGTGTGTGTGTGTGTGTGTGTGTGTGTGTGTGTGTGTGTGTATGTATGTAGATTACATGTTTCTCTACTGTTATGATAGGACACAGGATGGTCAGCCCTCTTCTTCTCTGCTGAGAGAGGAGATGTTACTACCACCAAATCCCTCCTGAAAGCAGGAGCCAATGCTCACCTGAAAGATGAGGTACTTGCTCTATCCTCAGTGAGTGCACTGTCTTGTGAGACAAATAATGACTTGTCCACTTCTATTGTACTCTACTGTACTGTTCAGTGATCCCTCTCATCTGCCCTTTCCCCATTCCTTCTCTTCCCCTCTCTGCTGTGCCTCCCTCCTCTCCCTGTCCTCTCTTTTTTTATCTCATAATTTGAAGAATGGACTCACACCATTAGCGATTGCTACAGCTACTGAACGAACTGGTACTGAGACAAGAGGGAAATGGCCCAGACAGTATGAAATTTGGAGTACTGATGGTGTGTGTGAACTACTCACTGCTCACATTGAAACATGTAGTTCTCCACACAGCTCTGTGAGTGTGTACATCAAACATATGTAGCAATCTCTTACATCATCACTTACACTTTGTTATATCCTCAGAACAATCCTGACCAATACAGCCCTCCTACCCAGCAGGACACCTCTATTGTCCATCAAGATGAGTTTTCTGATAGTATTGAAGTCGTACCTATCATAGGACAAAGAAGACGAAGAGTGTCTAAGGTCAGAAACCTCTGTATTCGTATCACACAACACACACACACACACACACACACACACACACACACACACACACACACACACACACACACACACACACACACACACACACACACACACACACACACACACACACACACATTAAGTCTTACCTCTATCATTGTCTCTCTCTCAGGCTGTAATGAACTTGGTCAACTTGTCTGGCCAGAGACTAACTCAACTCTTTACTCAACTTGAAAGAAGGCTAAAGTCACTGTATATGAAGAAGTCATCAGATGTCATAGGTCATGAAGGGGGAGATGACACATATGTATATCTGAAGAGAAGAGATGAGAACCGACCTGCAGACAGTCAGACTACCTTCCCAGCTAGTATGAATCTACAGAATAAAGTACGTCAATGGTTAGATAGATAGATAGACAGATAGATTCACTCCCAGTCTCTGCACCTTATTAATTAACCCACTAGTATTAACTCACTCTTGCTTTCCCCCTCCCCCTACATTTGTGTATGTCATGAACATGTATATCTGATACTAGCCTTGTCCCCAGGCTCCACCCACAATGAAGGGAGTATTCACTGTTTGCATGTGCAGATTTTTGTATGGGTAGGTACGAAATACGTAGGAATGAAATGGCACGTAGACAAAATGGTACATTTTGTATACTACATGTATATATTGGGGACCACTTATAAACCTGGACCATTTTAAAGCTGTCCGACAGGTTTAAAAGGGGCCAGACCGCTTTAAAGCTGGCCAGACAGCTGCCAAACAGGCCAGACAGCTTTAAGACTGTCCTGATGGTTTTCAATCCAACTCAACAGGGTAGCAGCGAAATACTATTCCTTTGAATTGACTATGTTTAGAAATTGATTCTAACCTCGTGGCAGACCATCTACCCCATTGGCATTGAACTAGAAGCCGACTTACAATTGTATCTGGAGGGCTTTGGTTCAATCAACATGTTTTTTGCTTTCCTTTCGACATCTCAAATCTAGTTGTTAGTATTAGATTAGGATCAAAGTTCTGCACATGCCCAGGACATCCTCCTTCCACGTGCTCTCACGTCAGTCCTTTCAACAGCTCTGCGCGCACAAAATGTCCTCGACAGGCTCTGGTGAAAATAATGTACGAAGCTAGTACACTTTCTGTCAATGAAGCCAGTGGCAATGGCAATGGCAATCAAGCCCCAGTTGCCTACACCTGGAATGCCCCTTGGAACTACCAGGGCCAGGGTTATCAATACCCACAGCCATAAACCCAAGCTGGTTTAATCCAGCTATCAATTCCATTCTACCCCCACCTCCTCCCTGGGTGAGAGGGTGGGCCGATTGTGAACCTGCCTCAAGGAAGAGGACTAGAGACAAATCATCACTCAGCTCCACGGTCAGTTCAGAGATGGAGGACTCAGTAGACCCCAGCCTCTCAACTGAAGAGCGGCGAGAGCTCTTGACTCAGATAGTGACTGTTCAGATGATGGGGACCTGGAAGAACCAGCGCCTAAGAGGAGACTAACTCCATCAGTCAAAATGCAGTCCTGGTTGGAGTCCACCAAATTGCTCAAAAAATGATCACTGCATGTCCATTCCAGCTAGCAACCAAGCTCACCCTCCTAAGCTGGATGAAGCTGTAGCGACTCTGGTCGCAAAGACAGTTAAGTCTCATGATTAGTTCTTGAGCAGGCTTCAGAGAAATACTCTGGATGCAATGGGACCCATGATCTGGTTATTGGACCAAGGAATGGTCACTGACCCCAAAGCTGGCAAAGGAGCCATGAAAGCTACTATCTCCCTCCTGAGCAATGCTTCAGTTCACTTTAATTTGGAGCGGTGAAAAGCCCTATCTGAACAGGGATCTACAACCCTTAGCAGAGGGAGAATTTTCGGATAGAGGATTTTGGGGAAGACTTTGGCAAACAAGCCAAGAGTATAAGTGATAACATCAAGGTCCTCAAGGGAGTGCAGGGTCTTTTTCCGGGAGCGGTGGCCCAAACAAGAGAGATTCTTCCAAGCCCCAGGGTCGCCGCCCAAGTTGGGGCAACCAGCTGGCAGTCAAGAGGTCAGTGTTCCAGAGATTGGACACTCACTGAAGCGCCCACCAGGAGGACAGGCAACCCTACCCTCCCAAATAATGCCCTTCCTCCTTGGTTAGATGCAGTGACACCACCAACAGATTTAACCATGCCAACCAGAGCCATTTCACAAGATTTGGGATTCATAACCATTTGAAAAATTGGGGGAAAATCTGATCCCTGGGTGTTGGAGGCTGTAAGTGAGTATCCGTTGGAGCTCCTTCCCAGAGCACTATTCCAATTATTGCCACCCAGGAGTTGAAGATCTCAGAAGAGATCAAGGCCATGACAGCAAAGGGTGCAATATGCCCAGTTGCCAACCGCTCTACACAGGGGTTTTCTCCTGAATATTCCTTGTACCCAAAAGGGACGGAGGTTCCAGACTGGTGATCAACCTGCATCAGTACATAAAATACCAACACTTCAAAATGGAAGGTATGCATGTAGTACAGGAACTACTCCAATCAGGAGATTGGATGTGCAGAATAGATCTCAAGGACACATTTCAGCATCCTGGGATGACAAGAGGTACCTATGGTTTATCTGGCAAAACTAGCATTACAAATTCACCTGCCTGCCTTGTCTTTCTTCCTCTCTCTGCCAGTACCATTGCCAGTTGATTGTACACAGCCCGCCTGTGCTGATGCATAATCATGAGATCGTCTAGGTATATGAGTCCCCCGATGCCCTGAGTTCTGAAGAACAGTCCGCCCAGTCCGCCATGATTATGCATCAGGACAGGCAGGCTGTGTACGATCAACTGGCAATGGTACTGACCACACTAGAAGGATTGGGATTCCTGGTGAACTACCCAAAGTCCCAACTAGTTCCTTCTGAAACAATTCAGGCTTCATAGTGGACCCAGTAGCAAAACAGCTGAGTCTCCCACCCGAGAAGGTATCTCAGATCAGGTCGCAGGCAAAATCCCTCTTGGATAAAGACAGAGTGAGTGCAAGGAAACTCACACAGATACTTGGGAAACTGTCAGCAGCAATGTTGGCTATACAACCAGCCTCTCTCCACTACAGGGAGCTACAGGCATTAAACACAGGGCATTGAGAATGAGAGGGTACAATACTGAGATATCAATATCAATAGAGGGCACGGAACGACTTCATCTGGTGGGCGAACAACCTAGACTTCTGTAATGGAAGGCAACTGAGGGAAGACAACCCATCGATAACCATAGAAACAGATGCCTCACGCATGGGCTGGGGTACCTTCTATCAGGGGAGACAGCAGGAAGCTGCTGGGACCAGCAGGAACAGGCATTTCACATCAATGCTCTGGAGATGCTGGCAGTGTTGTATGCTGTGAAAGCATTCTTGAAACACCATCAGAACAAGACTGTATTGATACTGTCGGACCATACATCAGTGGTAGCACACATCAACAAGATGGGCGGCACCAGAACTAATAGACCTGACCAAAGTGATCCGGTCATGGTGTCTGAAAAGGGACCTCAAGCTATCAGCACAACACATACCAGGTAAACTGCGGACAGGACAGGTTCATGAGGGACAGGACAGATTGGATCTTGAACCCCAAGACCTTCGCTGCTCTGAATCAACTCTGGGGCCCATATCAGGTGGACCTGTTTGTAACCTGTTTCTCAACTCAAGTTTTCAGTTGGAGGGCAGACCCAGAGGCCGAGGCAACGGATGCCTTCATTAACCTACTATGCTTTGGACACCCACCTTGGTGTCTAATCAGGAGGACCTTACAGAAGGCCAGAAGGGAAAAGTGACAATAACAGTCATCACTCCACTCTGGAAGACACAATCACCCAATTCTCCTACCAGAGTCACCAGACATAATAATACCCTCCCCCAATTGCGGGTGTCCAGTCCAAGATCACATTCCACAAATGGTCGCTTGGAAGGTATCAGGAGACACCTCAGAGACAGGGCAATTCCTGAAAGTGCTGGAAAGCTCATTATTGCCTCTTGGAGGCCAAAGATAAAGGCTAGTTACTACTTGGCCTGGAGGAAGTGGAAAGAGTGGTGCACATCCCACCGTGTTCCAACCTTTTCAGCAAGTGTTTCAGACAGTCTAGGTTTCTTAGCCCATCATTTTGAGCAGGGTAAGCAATTTCACTCAGCACTTTCATCCTGTGACCCCCCTATCGAGGGGTTCCTGTTGGTCAACACCCATTGGTGTCTAGACTCTTGAATGGTGCATTCAGTCTACGGCCACCTCAGCCCAAAACTCCAGTACCTGTGATGTGAGCACCATGCTCTGTTACCTGCTCTCCCTCCCTTCGTCCTAATGACAATTTGTGCCTGGATAAACGGACTCGTAAACTATTTCTTGCTTCAGACTTAGTACGCCTATCACTGGTTGGAAGTACCTACACGCCAGAAGGGGTTGTACTCACCTGCAGGGGCCTCGCTAAGACCTGTACACCAGGAAAGAATACATCATCAGTCATAATTGCTCCATTTGAGGAGTTACATGGCCTATGCCCAGTCAAAGTCTCCAGGAGTATGAGGCAGTCACAAAGCACTTCAGGGTATCCTCTTCCCATACCCAGCTATTCCTGTCCACTAACATAAACAGCCCAAGGCTTAGAAAATATACTGAAGTATACATACATGTAACAGTCTCAAGGCTTAGAAAAATAAAGTAACAGCCCCTAGGCTTAGAAAAATAAAGTAACAGCCTCATGGCTTGAAAAAATACATACATGTACAACCTCTAGGCTTACAAAAAATATATACAGATGCATACATGTACAGCCTCTAAGCTTAGAGAATATTTCTATAAGAAAGGGGACGAAGGGGTTCCAAGCAATTGGCGCCCTTTTATCCCTGCAGAATGCAGTTTACAAGATGTACGCAGCTGTCCGAGCAAAGAGATTGGCAAGCTGGGCAAGCGAGGCTGGGGCCATCTCTCCCTCTCAAAAGGGTTTCATTCCAGGTGAAGGATGCCTTGAGCATGCTTTCCTAATGAGATCCATGATGGAGGATGCGCGGCGCTCTAAGCGTCCGCTCCACGTGTGGTTCGACCTAAGAAATGCTTTTGGTTCTGTTCCACACAAACTATTGTGGTTCTCCTTACGGAGCATTGGTGTGCCTGATGAGGTAGTGTCCATCTTGATGGACATCTATGAGGGATCTTCGTTCCAAGTTCAGACTGCCGGTGGTCTGAGGGCGAGATACCTCAGGATCGGGGAGTCAAGTAAGGCTGTCCTCTCAGCCCTCTGCCATTCAACTTGGCCATCGAGGGATTCCTTCGTGGAATTCAAGTATCCTCCTCGCGGGGATACTCCTTGTCGGAGGAACTCGAGGTCAAGGCCCTGGCAGATGCCGACGATCTGGCCATTGCCGCCTCTTCAGAGGAGGACATCGCTACGATGTTGGTCAGGTTGGAAGAGTTTTCCAGCTGGGCCAAGCTCAGATTCAATGTGGCAAAGTGCACGTCACTATCCACAACATATCGGAGTGGTAAACAGGTGGTCCTGCCAACCTCCTTTTGACTCAGGGGGGGGAGGTACAGTAAAACCTCCGAAGAGAGGACGCTATGGGGACAGCCTTTTTGTCCTCTCTTCGGAGGTTGTCCTCTTTCGGAGAACACTATTTTTTAACAACAAATATTTGTGGGAAAGCATTTAAAATACAACACATTATTGTAAGAGGGTTGATAGCTAATTATTCAATGAATGAGCCATGAGTCTAATGTAGTTTGCTTTTTACTGGAGAGTAACGAGACCTTATCCATTATTGAGCCAATTTGAAGGGCTTCTTCGATATTTCCCTCTTTTTCGAAAATATGTGAAGTTCCTCAAGGTATGCATTAGCATCTTTATGTTTTTAGTCAAGTGGTAGGACATATACCGTACAACCTTGCACCGAAAATATCGGCTTTTCTAAGAAGGGATGTAAATAAAGCTTTCGCTGAAGTGACAGGAGCCAGAGTCAACAGAGGAGCTGGTTATGGCCTAGAGATACCATGTATTTACCGGTTGTACGGTCCTAAATCTTATGTGGAGAGAATGAGGGTCATATGTGAAGAATGGCGTGCTATTGGGTACATACAGTAACATGTAGCATGTTAAAGTTAGGTTGCTGTGATGTCGAATTCATTTCTCTCTAATCTGTGACATTACTACACGTCATCATTATGGTCATTAAACACGCGCGGACGCAAGTGCTATATACGCACGCAGCAGGCGGCGGCTACCGAGTGGGGGTGCGGCCAACCTGTCCGCTTTGGGAGGCTAATTTATATTGCCGAAGTCCGTCGGGGGCAGCGAATGTGTCGGCTCTTCGGAGTTTGGAGGTGGCCGCTCTTCGGAGGCTCCAAATGTATTGGTATAATGGGACGTTCGAATGGGGGCAGTGTAACCGTCCGCTCTAGGGAGGGTGTCCGCTCTATAGAGCGTCCGTCTTCGGAGGTTTTACTGTAATCCCAGCAATGGGATGGGAGGACTGCTACAAGCACCTGGGCGTCTTGCTCGGTCCAAACCCGGAGGCTTGTCTGGATGAACACGGAAAAGGTCTTCAAGTCTGCCCGGGCAGACTGGATGAAGCTGGAGGCATTCAAAGAGTTTGTTGTTCCCAAACTGGATTATGTGCTTCGGTCTACCTTAGCACATAAGAAATGGGGTAAGAATTTGGAAAACTATCAGGAAAACTGTCAAACAGTCATTCGGTTTGCCAGGGCGAACGTGTGACGCCATCTTCTATGTCCCCGTTGCCCAGGGAGGGCTTGGTCTGCGTAGTATCGTCGATGAGATTGGAAACATGATGATTACTCACGCAGTCAAGATGCTCACTTCTCCGGATCCTTTAGTTCAGGGGGTAGCACAACACTCTCCTGAGTGCACCATCCGTAAGAAGTTTGGTGAGACAGAAGGGCACAAAAATCAGTGGCGGTTTTTGGCAGGTCAGTTGAAGAGTGCAACTGAGAGCTGCCGTGGGGATGTCAGCTCCATTTGGAGTAGGCTGAGGGCCTTTGCTGGGGAAACCGGAGTTCGTCTCTATGGTGGAACCAGTGACGATCCGACGCCGACAGACATCTCTATTGGAGATCGCGTACTCTATGGTGGCTTCCGTAGGGTTCTCCTGCGGGAGTTGCGCACCAAGAGAGGTAAGACTTGGCTCAGCAAGTGGGCGAGTCTGGCTAAACAGGGAGGGTTCGCCCGAACTATCAGTCAGGCGTCTGAGTCTAACTACTGGCTAAGAGACTGCCGTTACTTGAGGTACAGGGAGTACCGGTGGGCCATCAAGGCTCGGCTTAACCTTTTACCGGTGGCTGCTCATCGCAGGAAATATGAAGGTTCGGTGGCAGACACTCGGTGCAAGGGCTGCATGGGAACACAGGAGCACTGTCTCAATGTTTGCCAAGCCAACATGCCAGCCATTAAAGCTCGCCACGACAGGGTCATGGAACGTCTTGTGGGTGCTATTCCTGATAGCTTGGGAACCAAGTTCCTCGACCAGACAGTTCTGGGCTGCCCGGAACTGCTGAAGCCGGACGTTGTAATCCTCCAGGAGGAACAAAAGAAGGCCTTTCTGATCAACGTGGCTTGTCCATGCGACCGTCCAGAGAATATCACTGTGGCAAGGGGACGGAAGCGGGAGAAGTATGCAGCTATTAAGGAACAGCTTGAAGGGAAAGGGTTCCAGGTGTGTTGTGACAGTTTTATTGTGGGTCTCGCTGGGAACATGGGACCCCGAAAACGATCACCTACTTCGCGAGATTGGGATCGGTCGTAAGTACGGGACCCTGTTTAAAAATCTCTGCTGCCATGATGCCATTTCCAGATCCAGTCTGCATGCTGGTAGGGCTTCCAGTTAGATCTTCATTAAATCCGTCCATCTCCTAGTATGTGGCTGGCCGCCTCATTGCCTTCCACTACAAGGAACCACCGTGAGGCCCCCATCTGCGAGGATGACCCAGTCTGGTTACGGGCTGGGTAGGGCTCCTCCCTAGCTGGATGTTCTTTTCAGCTTTGGAGATGTGGACACACACACTAATAATAATAATAATAATAATAATAATGGAGCTACCACAGCATTATTGCCATCGACCACGCACCCACAACCACGGGCGGAGCCACACACACATGCACATACAGGCAAATCCTTACCATATGTTCCTCCCTCACCTGAGGAACAGAACTTACCATCCATTTGCCTCTCAACTCCAGCTAGCTGCAGATCCTCAGCCAAGGACTAAAGTTGACTAGGCACAAGTAGAAAAATATACATAAGACAGCTCACCCCACACAACCTTCAAGCAGCAGAAAATCCTAACCTGCCAAGCATTCAAAGGTCATTTGTGGTCACTGTTCTCATACATGTTATATACATGGCACCTACATTTTCACAAAACCATAGTCTAGGCTCGAGTTGTAGCATATTTACTCAGGAAATCATCAACAGCTGGCAAGCAAATTCCTTCTTCAATATGTTTTCTAACACTATATTTATATTTACTAATTATGTCCACATGATTTCTTGTGAATTTCTTAAATACCATACACAGTCCTGAATGCCAATATCCCTGATGAACGAGCCTCCATGTAGTGCCTCTCTTTAAATTGTATAAAACAACTACATATTCTACCTATACGTACAGCAGAGCGAAAACATAGAAACCATACTGAATTTGTAGTCACATTCGAAAGCTCAGCATATTGATTTTGCTAATGAAACAAATCTTGTGCACGGCATACTAGCTGAGAAACGTATACCCCATAGGCTGGCTTGGATGGAATATTTGAACATAAATATGGGAAGTTCACAATGCGGAAGTTGAAACTATCCCTTTTGTCATAGACAGCTGTGGAGTATTTCCCATTGTCGATCATAATCATTACATTTAAGTAAGAGAGTGACGTTGGACATCCTGTGTTTTTTTGAGCTGCAGCTCGGGAGGATATATATCACTAATTGCACATTCAAATCTGCTATTATTTAGTGTAATCATCAATATACCTCATGGTATTATTGAACTGCTTAGCTGCCCATATGTCAGGTTTTTATTAAGTTTTCATATAGTTGTACTTGTAGTAAAACAAGAACAAGTTTGCCAGTAGAGGTGCACAATCCGTGCCAATAGGAATGCCAACACACTGTCTATACACTCTATTACTATTAATGTATATATTGTCTACAAGATATTCCACATATGCAATAAGCGTTTCCACTGTCACATTATGCCTAGAAGATGCTGTAGAAGGTGTATCAGACCAATATGCTTTCCCCTTACTCTCAACCACAAGAAACATATTATCTCTTACTCTGTATGCCTCTCTAATGAGAGTGGCCAAAGCATACTTGAGCAATGCATATAGAATGCTAGTATACAATGTAGAAAAATCGTAACTATCTAAAAGTTTAGCAGTAGAGGAATAGTTAATCTTATTTAAGGCTGAAAGCACCTGCTGTGAGTTATCTGTAATCCAGTAGCAATTGACATCTGTCCTACTGTAAATACCACTGCAATACTGTTCAAAGTGGTAGGATATTACCCTGGAGTAACTAGTAAGTACTTTTGATAGAAGCTTAGTAGTACATTTATTAGAAGCAGCAATGAATGTTGTACCGTACGGGTTTTTATGCAACTTTGGAAGCCAGTAAAATGATGGTAAACATCTAAGCTCAGGCTGTACTACAATATTTTTTATTTTTCATGAAGCTTCAACTATATCATTACAAGCCCTATCTACAAGCTCATAGGTATTGTATTAGTAATCTCTCTGAGAACAACTTCGAAATAATACTTCTTCCTTACATTACTTGTAGCCTTATCTTCTGGTACTAAAACATACTCTGAAGCTCCTGTAAATAGTTTAAATGCCTCCTGGATTTAGGAACATGTTATTTCCTTCTATTTATATACTTATCCCTAAGAGATCTAATCCTTTTCTCAATGCACAGATTGACAATGTTTTCCCACTCATTAAAGGCTTGTATATCCACTCCTTCCCTTGATGACCATTTATGCTTATAATCTGCTACCACATCTCCACATATCTCTTTGTTTATCTTCTAGTTTTGCTCTCTATACGATGGCCCTTTCTTTATCAAGATCTGAGACTAGAATCTCTAATAATGTTTAGGTCTTCTGTGACAACATGTCCTGCAGGCTCATAACAGTAACTACTTGTACTACATTCACAGCGCATATCCTCAATTCCCCTATCAAAGTCCAACTCCTCAACTATTTTCCTGTGATTAAATATAGAACCAGATATAGATTTAGTGTATGTATAAGTAACCATAGGTGGTTTTCTGTTGTTCAAAAATGGAGGCGCAGTGTCCCTAATAATTTTACTGTTCATGCACAAACAGTGGTAATTTTACTGTTCATGCACAAACAGTGGATACGAGGCCCTCTCCCTTTGCACTAGGTGGGGCCTGGGGACAAGGCTAAGCTGATACAGTATCAGTGTACAGTGAGATTTGTCTTTTGGTCAGGAACCAGATCTGAAGGCTGTTCAAAAAGAGCACAACAAAGTAGTTGAGACAAGCAAAGATGCTAAAGTTGTGAGTTAACTACATTCATGCCAAACATTTTGAAGAAAATAATCACGTCAGCTCATTGTTAGGTACACCCCTAGACCGAATGATTTCACAAGCTTAAAGTTCTCAAAATATATATTTACCATGTGAGCATAGTGAAAGAATGCAATTTAGAGAGCGCTGTAGCGCTACCATACTGTACTAATCCCATGTGCACGCGGATTGAGAGGACACAGAGACAGAGGCAGACAGAACTAGGCATGAGCATGAATCAATATGTGGTCTCTGGCGTATGAGTGCATGCATGCATATGTACGCAGTGTATACGGTCACATGACATACTGCACACTCTATATTTAGTTCTTATATATGGTGACCTAGACTTCAACCTTCAGTTTTAGGCCAGTTTATAAACAATTTGCACTCCACTATAAGCATTTGTACATGTATTATTTACTGCCATACCCAGGTTCCGTCATACTACGCATATGATGAAAACTATCCTGGATTGAAATTTTTTAGAAATCCATGGAAGGTCTCAGTGACATCTGACGGTTGCCATGTCAACTGGGGGGAAGAGATTGGGATTGAGTTTAAAATCCCTCCTGGAGCTGTTCCACAGGGAAAGCAGCTGGATCTGAGTGTTTGGCCATGTACTGCTGGTCCATTCCAGCTTCCAGAGGGATATGAACTGGCTAGTCCAGTCTACCTCATCACTCCGTCATTTCAGTTCTCCTGTCCCATCACTGTCACTACGTATCACTACTGTGCTGTGGAAACGGAGGAGGATAGTGGCAGTATGGCTTTCCTCTCATCACCTACCACTCCACACAGGGGAGACGGCCACACCCCACACTACCAGTTTAGAGTTCTTGGAAAGGGAACATTTAAACCTTTAGTAGCATATGGTTGTATTTCACTGAAGCACTTTTGTAATTTGGGGAGTGGCACAAAGCGCAACAATCAGTGTGATTCCTCAGAAGTGTCTTCTGGCAAAAGGCAAAAAGGTAATGTGAAAATCTATTCTTGTCTGCTCAGGATGTTAAAGTAATGCTACCATCAGTGGATGCAGGTACATGTACCTCTGGAGAAACAATCAAGAAAAGATATGCCTATATTGTGTGCCGAGAGATGCAGTTTGAGAATGTGGTGGTATTTTCTGCATTTCTTGAACATTCCTTATCCTCTAAAGTAAGTATAAGTGACAACTGTACAGCTAACCTTCATTCACTCTCAGTGCAGGTATGATCTGTGTGTATGTGTGTCTATCTGATACGCATTCTCAGATGCAGTAATATTATATGTTGAAAGGACAGTACCAATGGCTTCAGCACAGATATTTGTAGGAATGGATATTGCTATAGAGACCTCATTCAATAGCTATTGTGTCATTTGCTTACGGTAAAAGCCACCAGGCCTATTATAGCAGTCCTAGACCTTGTTCTTTCGACAGCACAGGTTTATAGAGGGGACTAAATGCTACCTGAAATACGAGCTAATGTAGTATGCTCTTCAAGTGTTTTGCTGGGCCATTATATTCTTCGCTATTTTCTGTTTATACTCGAGAGGCAGAGTTTTAATGTAAAACGATATATGCATGTGCACAATCTCAGTTTAGCCCTTGAAGTTTTTATACACAGTATATCACACTGAGGGTTTGCACTTTATAATGCAGTGATTTGGCAGTTTCCTATTTCTAAGTAAATGTCACACTAGTTCTGTTCTAATTTACTATAGATCCTGAAAGAAGCTCTGAAAGAACGCTTTCCAAAAATAGAGCTACAGTTAACCTTTAAGGAAATGATCTACGTTTATAAGAAATCAGTGAAACTGCATTGGCCAACAGATAATGGATGGATTATTCGCCCTGACAGAATACCTTGTGAGGTATGTAGACAGATGTGTGCAAACAATATGAAATATGTGATTGTACATGTGTGTGAGGCTTCAATACTTATGGACTATTACAGTTGCTGATGGCCCTTTTCGTCCCTATTAGTGAGGTTGTAGGTTCTCACTTTTACATGTTAATTTCACTGAATAAGTGCATTTGTAATCCACCAATAATATAAAGTGACTATAAACCATGTTTACAAGTAAATAAAAATTTAGGAAATTTGAAGTGTAATATAGGGAATGCATAAAAATGAACAGACACAAGATTGGGACATAGACATGCCATGTACATCAACATACCTTTTAGTACATTGATGTATATAGCATGTCTGTGTCCCAATCTGGTCTCTGTTCATTTTTATGCAATCCCTATATTACACTTCAAATTTCCTAAATTTTTTATTTACTTGTCTCTTGTCATTTTTTTAAGCAATAATTACTAGAATGTGCTCTCCATATCCATAAATGTCTGGCCATGTATTGCTGTTAATCACACTCAGAGTTACTGTATAAATGTGTGACTAGTAGGGCGTGGTTTGGTTGCAAGTTATATACAAGCGGCTGCTTACACTTTGGTACTAAAATACTAAATCTATAAGCAAACCTGCTAAAGTCTATTTGACTTCACCTGGACCCTCGAAATTTGGCAATAACTTAATTCTTTTTCACCCAATTTCAAAATAAAGAGTACCATTGGATTCCTCGCGTTTTGCCATGTCTAGTGATAGGTCTGAATCTCTACCACTCGAAAGATAGCTGTATGTCCCATAAGGAAAGTGTGGAGATGCCATTGACCGCGAGGAATGTAGTCGCATGATCTCAGCCAAACGCGCCGTTTATGCACGAAGGCTTCTTACGTGCTCGAAGCATTTGCTGGTGTGAAAAGCAGCAAAAAAAGGGGCTACCCGGGATTCTCAGGTTTGTAATGCTAGCTAGGCTCCCAAGATACTAGCTGGGTGCCCATATTTTCAATGAAATGTAACGTAGCAGTCAAAACGGTACTACTGAACTATGCCATCATGGATCAACGCGCTTCCTGTGTCATGGCTCACCTTTAGCCACTTATCCCTAGTCTTCGGTCTAACCAAGCCTACATTACTCGAAAAAACACTTTTCGTAGTGTTCAGCGCTGCCGCATGGTTTCCCCTCCGGTTACCTGCACATACCACTACCCGCAAACATGCAGGAAGTTGTCAATATGACGCGCGCCTGCATAACACGTAAAACCCCAGCAACTTCCAGGGCCCAGGTGAACACGAATAGACTTTAGCAACGTACTATCAGTCACCAGCGCTTTGGCTTGGTGGTATATTATAGTATCGTGGTAGAATAGCATGCCGGTTCTCCAGCAGATGGTATATAAACTTACTGTGGTACGTACATACGTAGATGCAGAGCCAACACACTGTACGCGTGTGCAGTGTTCTGATGGTGAAAGTTCATCAACACATCTCTCTTTCGCTTATGTAGTAGTACTAAGTGCTAGTTGCTCTACAAATCGTCAACACATTTCTCACGTTTCTATTAGCACGCGCCTGCATAACACGTAAAACTGCAGCAACATCCGGGGCCCAGGTGAACACGAACAGACTTTAGCAACGTACTATCAGTCACCAGCGCTTTGGCTTGGTGGTATATTATAGTATCGTGGTAGAATAACATGCCGGTTCTCCAGCAGATGGTATATAAACTTACTGTGGTACGTACATACGTAGATGCAGAGCCAACACACTCACACTGTATGCGTGTGCAGTGTTCTGATGGTGAGAGTTCATCAACACATCTCTCTTTCGCTTACGTAGTACTAAGTGCTAGTTGCTCTACAAATCGTCAACACATTTCTCACGTTTCTATTATCAGCCAGTTCACTCTGCGCCTAATTGCTACGCGCTAGTTGCTAAGCATCTGCGCATGCGCGCAGATGTAATGATGTCATTAACGAGTCTTGTCTCATTACGTAATCGTTTTATTGTATGATGCATGCTACTTATGTACTATACATGTACATTCAAAATGAAATTACGTAATCACTAATATACATGTACATGTATTGCGTTGACAGCAGTGTTAGCATCAGTATTATAAGAATCACAAGGGTTAACAACATATGATTTTGATATTACAAGTCCTGCGACATACTCATGATATATGGGGTATACTTTGCTATTATATGGGGTGGGACTGTTATACATGGTACCATGCCAGTATCTGGTTGTACATCTTACATCACAACACAACAAATTTTTGTATACTGGTTATTTTTCACACATTTTCACCTTGATATCATTAAAAGTGAAATCAACTTCAAATCGAAAGTGAAAATCAACAAAATCGTTATATACGGTTTTCAATGGGGATAGACCATAGCAAAAACCCTACACAGAAAACATGGAAGGAATTATTGAAAAGTCACATTCTGCTAGATGTGTATGATGATCGTTATGTCTATCGTGCAAGAATCATAAAGTATGGAGTGCATAGTGGACAGGGTAGCAGCTAAACTGTCCGCTCTTGGAGGCAAATTTGTATGGGCTGTAGTACGTTGGGGACTGCATAGGTGTCTGCATTACGGAGTTCAGAGGTATCCTCTTTTCAGAGTTTTCAAATGTATTAGTGTAATGTGAAGTTCAATCAGGGGCCAGGGGCAATACTACTGAGGGTCTGCTAATAGAGGTTTTACTGTTTTGCTGAAAGTTGATGTCTATCAATCATTGCAGATACCTAAAGAGATATTGGATGATATTGAGGATGATACATACCCTCCAATGATAAAACTGGATATTGAGCGGGCTCCCACTTCAGGTACACCTTCTAACTACATTTATATTGATGTGACGGGAGTTGAAGGAAAGAAAAAATTTGGACTATGTCCTAAATTACCTCAAGGTAGGTCATTGACTCCAATACCACCATATGATAACTTTACCTCCCCTCTTTGCCCTTTCTCTGTTTTCAGGGTTACTATCACATGGCACAAGTCCTGCACGTAACACAACAGGTTGGTTGTGTCCCTGTTCATATACATACAGGGGTGTCTGAGCCGGTACCACAGGTCCCATGACTGAAAAACCAATGTCAACGCTGCTCATTATATTTTCATAACATTATTCGCTCACGAA
Source organism: Theonella swinhoei (assembly GCA_963970385.1). Classification (NCBI taxonomy): domain Eukaryota; kingdom Metazoa; phylum Porifera; class Demospongiae; order Tetractinellida; family Theonellidae; genus Theonella; species Theonella swinhoei. The sequence goes on along the minus strand of OZ019960.1, from coordinate 2,864,219 downwards.
AACCGATGTGCATGTGCACTTGTGGCATTAGTTTCATTCTGTGGTTGTGCTCACACGTGCCAAGCTACCCACGTGTGCGCAGCAGTGGGTTTGCGCAACTACTGCTGATGCCGTGGGACATGCTCATGATACATGGGGTACACTTTGCTATTATATGGGGTGGGACTGCTATACATGGTACCATGCCAGTATCTGGTACTATATGTACATGGTACAACTTGGTTCCACACATGCGCCGAACCCGTGGAGTTGCTTCTTGAGCTTCTGCTTTATATCCACTTCATGTGAGATTGTCTTCTGGGTCTGAGTAGCTTTCTGGGAGTGTTCTACTGTCAGTGTCAGCTGGTTTGGTGGACTACGTTTTGTTTAGCTCGCTATTCTATTTAATGCCCACTTCGCAATGTTTAGTGTTGAGGATGCATAAAAGGGTCTAAATTTGTAGATATAGGGTTAGCTAATTTTGTTAAGGGCATTGTGTGCTGGGAGGGTGACCACATAAGGCTAGTACTTACTCATAATGATAGTAAGGGGCTTACAGTTGGTGAGGTTTCCTCTTGTCTTAGGAAGATTGGGTGTAGATGTGTTCAGGTTAGAAACCAATGCAGGTCTAAACTTTTAAATATAAAGTGTGTTAATAGCATGGCCGCCAGATTAGGTTGACGCATGGGGAGGCTCATTAATATTCATTAAGTTGGTTGTAATTAATAATACTCTCGCAGATACTTTGTACGAGATGTACATGTGTCACTCCTTTCACGCTATATATGCTCGCGCAAACATATGTTCCAGTTTAACACTTAGGAATTTTGGTACACCCACGCCCTTTCGAAAATACGTGCGTGGACAATTGCGGACACTCCTATGCCTGCGCAAGGCTCTACACTGCGTATCTATGTATTACTAGTATGAGTATAAAGATGATGTACTAATTTAAAATACTGTATGACAAACGGGATTCCAGTAAGACATTAATTTTGGCGGAGGCGTGTCTCATTTAATATTCAGTACTTTCACAAATAGTGCTTTTAGGAAAGAGATATGCAGAGTTTGACAAGCTTAATAGTATAGAAAAAACTGCATATGTATTAGGAAGTGAGCTCTGGGAATACGACTTTGACAATTTCCCTAGCTTAGTAAAGGAATATGTAGGTGTCGTGTAATATAGTAGAGTGTACCCTATGTATGCTCCCACCCCCATATATAGCAGTGTGTACCCCATATGTGACTGGATATGCGAAAACTGAGCACTTCACACAAAATGTCAATTTGAGATATACGTGTTGAAAGCCAAATAGGTCGTCCTGGGGCTATTTTTTGTGCAGTTACTTTCCTTGGTCTTTAAGCCACGCCATGGCAAAGTTTTGCACTCATACGTGCTTCATTGTGGAAGTTACACACTGAGACGTACAGCATAGTTGAGTGCATGTAGCATGCATATACAGGAATGCGTGGCTACCGCTCTTAGAAGGTAAAATACAAAATCGTTTACAGCTGCACTAGAACTACAGTCAGGGTCTCAACTGACTATATTTGCCTCTGCTATGATGGAATAACAAACCCTGGACTGATAAAGACTTCGACCTCTTTGCGGTCACCGATCTAGGCACAATTACTTTTGTGGAGACGCTCACAGCATGCGTATGCCGCGCTGCTGCTATTACTCTACCTCTCTTCTCAGCGCTCCTTCACGACGCCAACTGGCAAGTTGAAAAGCAGCTAAACATATTAATATTGTAGATCTATGCACTACATGTAGCAATGTCAATAACGCTCGTTTTCTCGGAAACGCATGAATCTAAAATAACACTACGAACTTGGTTCCAAGTCGTGTATCTCAGAAACTCTATATACAGGCGATCGCCTCCAAATTTTCATGAGTTATAGACCACACCCACATCTGCCTAATTATTACAAAAATGCAATTTTCACCCCATGTGCGAAGTGCTCAGTTTTTGCAAATCTGGTCACACATACCATGAATATGTCCCACCCCATGTATAGCGGTATGTACTTTATATATCATGTGTATGTCCCACTCCATATATAGCAGTGTGTACCTCATATATCATGTGTATGTCCCAGCAGTGTGCAGTCGTACGGCCAATGTACGTATACGGAGATTTATTGAAAAACGGAAAGCGTCTACGTGCAAAAATTCTCTCCATTAATTAACGACCTCTAGTCTTCCGGTTGTTTTGAAGACCGTTTTTTCGAGAAGTGAGCTGCCTGATCCGCTAAACTAGCCAGCGATTGTATAGCCCTATCCATCTGCTCTCAACACACAACGTCATAAGCTTAGGCATTTTACGGCTCGGACAGGGGAGCCTGCTGCACGCACGCTGTTCAATCGCTACGTGTCTGACCTAGGGTAGCGCCACCACAGGGCATTTTTTGTGGCCCCTACTTAGCGCCATGAAAGTTAAGTCATTCTGTAGAGCAGAGATAGGGCTATAAAATATGTGAATATGCTTTTGGTTCCAGCTTCTGTTACAGAGATATGAGCGTTGGTATGCGGACATAAAATTGTATTATGACATGGTAATACGCATGATACACAATACACAGACTGAGAATATGCAAGTATGTATAGCGTCCTCAAGCTGTGTCTAGAGGAACAGTCAAGAGAAAGACTGCCTCCAGTGCATTTTACACAGCAAGAGTGATGTTGCCAGTTCCTGCAAAAAATACAGTGTTGTGTAGTTCCTCATCCACGTCTAAGAACTGCTCAAATGCTGTCATTGCTGCTACACCACAGCTGGAACCCCCCATAGAGCTAGTTGAAGTTGAGGGGGAGCATGGTAGTATGCCCAGAGATGCTTAAAGAGGATGTGTGGAGGGCACTGTGAGGGAATTTTCAATTCAGAACATGCCAGGCAGTAGAGGAAGAACGCCTGCAACCAGGGCCACATTTCACTCCCTTTTTCACATACAAATGACACTTAACATGAGCAGTCAATGGAACAGCAACCACACTCACTCCCTTATTGCTACTTGGTTCGCAACAGACTCCCGGTCACATCCTAGCTTGCCATTTACAATCCTCCACCCATACTGTGTGAAGTCTAATAGGGACACGTGACTGCTAGTGGCTTGACTCAACAAGTGCCACCATCAAATGAGGGAGGCAACTCATCCTCAAAACTGAATCCTACTCCTTGCAGGTTCCCTAATAGCTTCAATAAACTGTGCTGCTGTTCATGGTCTACATCATTTTGTGTGAGGGACATGTACAATGCACAGGGTCTGCACAAAATGAACTCAGCAAGATGCTTTTTAAAAAACACTGAGCCAATTAATCTGAAAAAGGACAGGAATCCCACTGACTCTCTACCAGGGGAAGTGTCAGCTAAGGTCTCGGCTAAGGTGCCAGGGATCTCCTGTGTAAATATGGTCTGGGCCTGAGGCCTGGGGAGACCAGGGCAATGTCAGGGTCAGCCTAAAGTGCTAGGAGAGGTATATTGAGGTGTCACCTAAGTTCAACAGATGAAGTAGGGCTCAGTTGGACGTACACATCACATTCACTAGCAGTCATGTATGTATGTAGAGGGATGGCACTATAGCACAGATGAACTGCTGCAACTCACTGTTCCAGTGAAGAGGATGAGTGTGTGCGTCCCTTAGACGCTCATTGCAGAGCTGACAATGGCTGTGACAGCAAAAAGAACTCACTGCTCCCTTCTGAAATACCGCTAACTTCATCTCGGTTCAACCACGTGGAGAATAATACGCAAAGAGTGCAATTTTTACTGCGCATTCCATAGCTTGTATCTCCGTAACTGGGCCGGGAACCAGAGCCAGCTCCGTATATTCTGTAGTCCTATTCCAGCTCTACAGAATGGTATAGCTTTTATGCCGCTCAGATTGGGCCACAAAAAATGCCCTGATACCCCTGTTAGGTAAGTCGCGATCGAACGGTCACGGAACAGCGGCTTCTCCTGGCAAAGCAGCATTAAACCACGGCTTAAAATTTTACTTGCGCTTAGTAAAAGCATAGTACTAAAATATCGCTAGTAAACATCAGGCACAAAGTCACTCCCTTTGCAGAGCGAGTCCCTTCTACCTTACCGGAAGACAGGAAGTCTTTAATTACTAAATGGAATGTCTTCACGTAAAAGACTTCCGATTTTCAATAAATCTCCGTATACGTACATTGGCCGTACGACTGTGTGTACCCCACCCCACATATTGCAGTACCTTGAGCGGAATTTGAGTGCAAGGCAAATGAACCGGGAATGCACTGTAACCAAACTGTACTATTAGTAATTTTTGGAGTGGTACACTATATGGAGTGGGACATACACATGATATATGGGGTATACACTGCTATATATGGGGTGGGACATACACATGATACATATACGGGGTATAGACACGCTCTTGCTGTGCTTGAGGTGCACTCCTGACGCCCCTTGAGTTTTATCAAGAAATTGGTGCGGTTTGGTGTGGTGAAGTACCTTGCACCATTGTTATGTGTATATGCATGCACAGAACGAACTGCACCCACTGTAATCTACCATACCAGTGGTTTGCTCGTGGTTCGCTCTCCGTGCAATCTAGGTACGCTCTTGGTTCTCTCAAGGGGATACTTTAAAACCTGGACCGTGGACCATGGACTGGACCGTGGACTGGACTATGGACCGAACTCATTGCCTCCTCTTGCATACATTTCACAATCTTGTCTTTCACCATGTACCTGTTAAACATTTACTTAACTATTAGCATTACCTCGTACCCAGGTTAATGTCTCATGTAGAATGTATCAGCATTACATTAGGAGGTAGGGCTGGGGCTAGTGTGAGCTAGCTAGGGCTGCATATGTTAATGACATAATCGACAGCACGCATTTCCCCATACCCAAGGGCCAAATTCCTATTAGCACTTCTGGGTGTGGCTTTACTCTGACGTCATGGGAGTGCATACTAGAAAAACCGAGCCCGCCTAGTTGTGCAAAGTGCAATTGGGGAAATTCTGTGTAGTTTAAAAAACGTTATAGGTATGTGCACACAAACTGCCCCAAAATCGAACATAATCACTCTGCTATTGTCATTAAAAGGTTAAGAGCAGAAAATCCGATTACATAAAGTACAGAATCCATATTAAGAGTGGCAACATTAGCTATTTTACAATATCCTGATGGCGTACAATCTGGAATCCAAATTCCAGCTGAAGATGCTGATGATGCTGGGAAGAGAGAAGACCAGCCACATCATTAGGAATATGAAGGGCAGTATGCAGAAAATTGGGATCACAGGCACAAATACATGTTAACTGATAATGAGCTGTAGAGTGTTTAGCTGGAATTTTGAGCATACCACTTGCGTCATGGAACTGTCTTTTTTTCAAGATGAGCTATGACTACATCATAAGGAGGGCTTGGAATCATTCCATCTGCTAGGCGAAGACTACCCTGGCACCCTTGACAAATGTGAATGTTACCACCAAGTTTCTTCAAATAGAAAGGGTTGACTTTTTGTGGAGGAAGGATACTGATGATAGGAGGAGGTCCACCGGTTGTTGGTCCATGAAAGGGAATGTAGTGACTGAATTTGTGTGGAAGATTCTCAGTTACTTTAAAATCATACGAGTGTTCAAGTCATCTGTGTGTAACTTGTGACAGCAAAGACCATACCATGCTTTGCCCATGCCCATCTCAAGAGAGTGAAATTGTACCATGTTCCTGTGGTTGATGAAATGCCTGTGACTGATATTGTGCTGATATGTCATGGTATTGCAAATTTCCACCACTACTTAGAGAGGAAGATGCATTGAATGACTCTTGAACCACCCCACTTACATTAACATGTGAGGTTTCAGGTAGCACAGAAATGGTAATAGACACATTCAGAGGCTGGTGGTGTTCAGAAACTTGAACTATGGGTGACATAATTGCATTACAACTTGAAATTGAAACCAATCCTGGATGAAGTGTGTAGTTGTCTGGAGTAGTAGGAGGCACTGTCTCTTTGGTTTACCACCTTTTTGGGCTCTACCACCAGGTAGTCCACTAAGACCCAAAGCAGCTTTGGTATGTAGGAGGCCCCTTTGATCTCGGTCTCTTTGTCCTCTGTCTCTTTCCTCTGTCTTTGTCCTCTGTCTTTGTCCTCTGTCTATCTCTTTGGTACCACCTTTTTGGGCTCTACCACGAGGTAGGCCACTAAGACCCAAAGCAGAAATGTTGGGGTTCAGACCAGATTGGTTGTACAACTGCAGAAAATTTATTAAGTCACCTGCTACAGCAAGAGTGTGGGAACAGATCTGACTTGACATCCACTGGATTCAATGACTATCACACAAATATCGACCATCTGAATGACTACGAATGTGGTGGGGTGTATTCTGAGAATATGAGAGCACCATTCTAGCTTTCGTATCATTGCCTGGTGCAGGTGTTATCCCATTTTCTTGGGATAACAGTTCTGAAGCTTTATTCCACATAGGTAACTAATGGAATAGTAAAAATTCCTGAATCTTCAGCACTGATTGAGAGATAACCGTGGATGAAGGACCAGAATTGTCACAGTCAGAAACAGAATGGGTACTTTGTGAAAGAGATCTAGACAGTTTAGCCTCTTCAAATGTGCTCACTATCTCACGTCTCTGCTCTGCTCTCATTTTGATCCAAACTGGAGAAAGTACACCATAATGGGCAAATTCATGACAAAGTCAAAACTTTCCACGACCAGACAAGGACCTAATTACTTCTTCTTTTTGAATGTTTCATGCTTTCATTAAACTCTGGCCAACCAGACTCTTTGTAGTTTACTTTGCTGCATTGATGGATTCTGAGGCATTGGTAGTAAAAGCAGAGGGTGGAGATCCAAGACCACCTCTTTCCCTTATGTCCTTTCTCATATGATATCGAACAACATCTGCTTGATACTGGATAAAATAATCATGGTCCACTGCTAGGCTTCTCCCTTGAATCCCACAAGAATTTTAGTCCCTCCAGACTCTTATCAAATTCCTCCACAGATTGGCAGTCAACAATACCATTTTGGTAGGTATTACCAGTTCGTTTTCCAAAGATGTCGGCAACATACTCTTGCAATACATGCCAATTTCTCGAAGCTTTGTCTCAACGTTTCACCTTAAGTGTATAAAGCAACAGAGCTAGGTAGCAAACGGAAAGTTATGAGAAAAAGCTTCCACGAGGGCCTTGTCTCAATCCATGCATTAGCAGTCAATATATTTGACGTGGAGGAGATGAAACAACAGTACATTAGCTTACCTTTAACAGCAATTCGTCGACGCCGAAGTCGACACCGCAGATTCAACTGAATCACTCTCACTAAGCATCCTCTTGGTCGGAGTCAAGGTAAAGCAGTCCGGGCTTACGCCACTTGGACCAGCAACGCTTAATAGCAATTCACTGGCTTCAGAGCTGTCAGATAAAACTATCACTGCAGTTCATAGAGTCTCCCATTGCAGCGAGGCTCCAAAGCATAACAGTGATTAATGCCAGAGCATATACGATTATATATTTGGGCACGACCAGTGACATCATAGAGCAAAAGCCACGCCCAGTTTAATCAGCAAGAACATTTGACGGGAAAGTATAGTCCATAGTCCAGTCCATGGTCCAGTCCACGGTCCACGGTCCAGGTTTTGAAGTATCCCTTCTCTCAAGGCACACTGCAGTTATGGTGTGGTACATTAACTTTTTATAAGCAGTACTGTATAGCACTGTGTACCCATATATTGTATGCATGTGTTACCCCATATATTGCAGTGTGAACCCCATATATTTTCATGTACATCCCACAGATGGTCCCCCTATTGAGTTGACTATGGCCAACTTGTGGAAATTGCCTGTTACCAGTAAAGGAAAAGAAGTCCAAATTATTTTAAGAGCTGCAGCTTCTTTCCGTAAAATTGGGTATTTTCTCTTAAATGATGATGATGGTACTATAGTGAAGAGTCTGGTGAAGGCAGACTCAACTGATACACTGTGTGAAATTTTTGAAAAATGGTTGCGTAAGCATCCTGAGAGATCATGGAGAAAACTTGTTGACTGTCTTAAGTATTGTGATCTTGGGAATCTGGCAGAAGATGTGGAAGCAGCTCTGAACCTATAGCCCTAGCTATACATAATATTTGTATACATACTTTGAGTTTTTTTCATCTAATGAGGAAGTGTATCCCCATTACATTTTATGGTCAACTCACCTACACAGGACATTGGGGAAATATGTTAATGCATGCATGTTTGCATTTACGTAAAGTAATATAACTCATATCACACATGTGCGCGCACGCACACACCCACACACACACACAGACCACTTTGCTCTTAAATCTGGTTGCACTTCTTATACATGTGCAGGCCCTCAAAACCTTGTCAATATCTCTTGTCAAAGGATACAGCCAGCTGTTCATTGACCCACACAGACATCTTAAGTCAGCAGATAAGAAGGACCAGTCGGGGGATATAGGTGAGGGGAGAGCTGGTGTGCAGAAGCAGAAGCAGCAGAAGACAAAGACAACAGGAAACAGACCTCCTGACAACGAGACTAGCTCCACTGTCTCTGTAGAATGGTGACTGTTTCTATGCATTATGTATACCTGCTATACTGACTGAGTGTTGGATATCATGTATGCATACATTGTAAGTCTGTGACATGTCAATAGTACGATGAGAGAATTGTATCAGCACAGCTGTGAGAAGAAATCCTGACTTTTTTGCACTAGTGGGAGAGAGCCTAAGTGCTGTATGGAACCTGTGATCACATATTCAACTGATGCATCACAGTACAATGCAGACGAATGTGGATGTGTACGTGCACTACACTGCACACTCTCCTGAACAGTGGGATACAGTAGGTCCAGATGTACATGTGTGCGCAATCTTCGACCCATCAAGGGTTCGGCTTGCGCTATCACATGGTACTTGAAAAGAAGTTTTAATATACTCACTTCCAACGATTCACTCATCTTCTTTACTTCCGTACTGCTTGTTCTGCCAGGCCATTAGAGGCTGGGTGGCCATGATACAGGGCTGATGTTATGTGTGTCATCCTGTTGGCTTGCACGAACTCTTGCAATTTACTGGAAGTAAAGGCAGGTCCATTGTCTGACATAATGACTTCTGGTAACCCCCATGTGTTGCAAATGTACTACGCAACTTCGAAATTGTTGATGCCGAAGAAGTCGATGAACAATATGTGCATCAATTGCAATCCACTTCAAGTGGGTATCCACAATGACAAGCACTGTTTTGCCTTAGATAGTTCTGTCGTGATCCACATGTATGCAGTCCATCTAGGCCCACTCCCATATGCATGTCTGTATGATCCGAGTGAATTATACACTTCCTGCCATAGAGATATTGATGGTATTGTTATATAATCCGCAAGTGGTTCCTTGTCAATTTTAGCATAATTATGTTCGGCTGCTGTCTGTAGTTTTCGTGATGGATTCGCTCAGATGCAACTAGCTACAACTAGCTTGCGCCATACACCATATTGTAGAATAAAACACATGATTCTTAATGATGTCACCAATGATATAGTAACACATAGCTATAGCTAGAGAGTTCACAGACAGTCCCAGATACTTCATCTCCCCTTTTAGGACCAATTAGGGTATCGGGTCCAGTCCACCTATCTCATGGTCTGCGTACTCATGAACTGGTACGCGTAGGTGGTTGCTGAAGTGGTTCCGTTTAGGTTGTCTCAGCATCAGGTAATGAATGAGGTCCTGGTGTTCAGGTGGTTGCACTGGAGATGACTCAGGTACGGGTTCTTCCCGAGGTTTATCTAGAAGTTGATGAACGCTGCTCTGGTTCCTGCGAAGGGTAATTCCATCACTTGTGATCGGTTCAAATGATCTTGGTGTGACTTCTTGTTCAACACGACCTTCTGATTCTCTGTCTGGTATCCACACTCTATCTCCAGATTTAAGTGGTGTGCCTTTCCCATGGTGATGCTTGTCGTGATCACTATTCTGTCGATTCGAATTGATGCTCTCAGCTTGCAAGACATGAGGAGTTCTGCTGGAGAAAAGCCATTTTGAAGTGGAGTAGATCGATAGGCTAACCGAGCAAGGTGTGGGTCTTCCTCCTTCTCCAGTAGTCGTTTAATGGTACCAACAGCCCATTCAGCCTCCCCATTTCCTTGAGGGTAGTAGGGACTGCTTGTGATGTGCTTGAAGCTGTAGTCCTCTGCAAACTGCTTGTAGCATTCTGTGCTAAACTATATGCCACTGACGTATGAAGTATGAAAAGTGGTCTAATCCAAATCTCTAGATCATCGTCAAACTGCTTGCTTCTCTTTGTTGTAAATATGCACAACTAGGGATTACTTATTATTGGACCTTGTAATGCAACAGCCAAGAAATAGTGCTGTGAATTATAACTACATGACATGTAAGAGAGTCACAAATAACACCACATGGGAATGTGGTCACACAATCATCAAGTGAAGCAGTTATATATAATTTAACAAGTTACACTACTGTACTGGAAAAACATTGTGCTCTATATACAAGCAAAATAATTATGATCTCAATATAGGAAAATATGATCTCAATGTAGGAATCATGCTCATCTCCTGTCTTGCAGCATAGACTCATCACACACATAGCACTAACATCATTACACTATTGGACTAACTCACAATGGACTTGCACAAGGGCTCACATGGGCTCACAAGGGCTTACTTAAATAACATACCGCACCACAGACGCAGGGGCTAAAAACAAACACATTAAACAATAAGACAGCATATAGGTATAGTGATAATTGTACTAGGAGGTATCATATTAAAAATATATATAACATCTGAATTAGGAAAAATATAACATCTGACTTAGAAAAATATAATAGAAGGTCCATATAAAAATAAAGGGTATATCTGACTAGAAAAATAGTGATGTGTACAATAAGTATAGGCATGTTTAGATGAATAGACATATCACTTCACCAGAAAACACAGAGAGAGGGGGAGCAAACCATCCAAGCATCCAACAATAAAACCAACAGACAGCAAGAGCAGAGTACTAGGCCTTGAGAACCTAGACTGGTCGGTTTAAGGCATGTAACTTACAAGGAAAGACTGAAGAAAATAGAACAGCAAGGGGGTAGAACAGCAAGGAGGCGCAGAGAAAGTAAAGACAGGAAGAGGGCTAGTCATATATAGGTATGTATCTTGTTAGACATGTCAAGATACACGTCTGAGGGAAACATGTCTACAAGTAACATGTTTATTCAGGGCTCTTACAGCACACAGAGGCAAACATATGCCGTCATGTATGTGGTTCCTGATAGAGACATTGTATTTTCCCAACAAGTGACCATATTTACGACTGAAGCATTTGAATGCCCTACATAATTTGGAATGTAGAAATCCTTGTCTAATAAGTCTAGATGTTAATATATGGTGTCTCTGCACAAAATCAGAGTATTTTTCGCATATCCTGCTGATCCTTACTAATTGTGAAATGTACACCCCATATGCTGGAGAAGTGGGAATATTACTACTTAAGAAAGGAAAATTTACAATATCAAAATTAAAATTATCTCTTTTATCCAAAACAGTAGTAGAAAACCTATTATTACAAATACTAATATCAATATCTAAATAAGAAGTAAAAACAGGGCTAACAGTAGTACATTTTAGCACCAACTCAGGGGGATATATTTGTGAAATTGAACTGGAAAACCCAGGATTATTTAATACCAATAAATCATCTATATACCTCATAGTATTTTTAAACATTTTAGCTGTTTGAAAACTATCCTTCATCAGCCCCTTAATGTATCTATACTCATAAAAGAATAAGTGTAGATTAGCAAGTAACGGAGCACAATCGGTACCCATGGGAATTCCAATATGCTGTCTAAACATCCTATTACCAACCATGATAAATATATTATCTATCAAATATTCCAACATCTCAATCAATGTATATTTATCTATACTAATGTCAGAACCTGTTTCTAACGACCAATATGCTGACCCATGCCTATTAACAAGTAAGTATTTAGCTCCTCTAACTTTAAAGGCCTCTTCACTAAGCATATGTAGGTTGGATTTTAAGGAGTTGTGCGGTATGTTAGTATATAAAGTAGCAAAATCAAAAGTATCAATATGTTTTGCTTTTGATTCGTTATTTATACTTAAAATACTACTAAGCACATGTTGTGAATTATTTATAATCCCAAAACAATTAATACCAGTATTCTTAAATATACCATTACAAAATTCGTTAAAATGCAAGACTATTGTTGTAAGACAAGAAGTGAGTAAGCCAGAAAGTGGTTTGGTAGTACATTTATTTGAAGCAGCAATAAATCTGCAACCATAAGGAGTTTTGTGCAATTTTGGCAACCAAGGAAGATGTTCCATATCCAAAGGGATTTTAATATTCTTACTACTCATATACTGTAAATGTCTGTTAATAACAGATGGTACATCAATATCTACCAATTCATAGGCATTCTGGTTACTAATTCCATCTTTTAATTCATTGAGGACCACCTCTACATAATATTTTTTACAGACAATAATTATATTTCTACTTGCTTTATCTGCTGGTACTAGAACATATTCTTTTTGTAATTCTTCAAGATGTTTTTTATGTTTAGTCTTTCTTTCTTACGTCTGAATGTGTAAGTGTTCTTGAGGTGTTCAATAGTTCTATCAATTTTATTATAAACAATATGTTCCCATTCATCTAAAACATGCAAATCTAAATTATCCCTATTACACCAAGACATTTTATATTTTTTAACAGCTTCTTTACATATTTTCCTATTAGTTCCCAATTAATATTGTTTGCTTCTCTAAAAGAAAGACCTTTCTTCAAAAGTTTTCTAAGTTCACAATCCTTCACAATTTTCAAATTACCAGTAACTACATGTCCAGCAGGTGCATAGGCATATTTAGATGAATGGCAATTACATATCATATCAGTTGTCCCAACATCAAAGTCAATGCATTTAATTACTGACTTAAGAATTATAAATAGTATTTGTATATTTATAACTAAAAATAGGTGGTTCTCGATGTTCAACAAAGAGGGGTATTGCCCCAACAACATTCTTATCATGTAGTATTCGAGGAGATTTATTAATTCAATTCCTTGGTTATGAATTATATCCTCTATTTTTCTCCTTCTTAACCTCATAAGGTTGCTTGATATGAACCCTATTTCTAAAAGCAATAATGTCCCTTACCAACATAGCAATTCTACTAGGTATTCTATCACATACTAAAAAATCTTCAATAATATCCCAGACCATGTACAACTTCTTTCTAGGTAATGCAAATAAGAAGGTTCGAAGATTAAAAGAAAATGTTGGTAATAGATAAGTATTATGAATTGTAGTCTTCTAACATTAATATCAACATTATGTTTCTTACGTTGTCTTCTTCCTTTGTCGTATCTACGTTTTTGTTTGTTGAATAAAGAGTAAACTACAAAACTATTACTAATCTTAGAAACATAATCGAATTGGTTGACATTATCATTTAATCCATATGGATAAACACAACAAAGCTCTCTATACCAAAATTCTTCCCTCAACAATAACTTAGAGGAGAGAGAGATGTTATCCTTTTGTGATAAGGAAACTTCCTCAATAGGCATCAAAAGAATGTCATCAAGACTATGTCTATCAGAGTTGAAGTGGTTGTATAGGTATAAATCACAAAGCTGTTTCAACCTATTGTGATGGTTATTTAACCTACACCTAAGTGTTGGACTAGTTTTGCCCACATATTGTACACCACACTTTCTACAGGTAATTAAGTAAATAACATTCCTAGTACTACAATCCATATCACTATTACGGCTAACAACACTATACTTAATATTTGTAATGTTACTAGTAAAGCTATCACCCTCCACTAAATGAAAGCAAGTCTTGCAATGTTTGCTACCACATCTAGTAACATTACTATTAAACTGCTGACCTTCAACTATACCCCTTCCTTTAACAGGCTTTGATTCATGTAACAACAAATGCAACCAGGGACACTTGTATGTACATTGTATATCATCTCCCTTCCTTCAGCTCAGCCACAGAGGTTGCTGAGAAGGCTTAGGGGGTCTCCAAAGTCAACCAACAGAAAACAGAAAATATGGCTGGTGGCAGCAGTTTCCCTCAAAACAATTCATGCACAGTTTCTGACATATGTATAAAATTTATTTTTTTGCATACACCCATGCCTTCTAGTAGGTCTAGCAGCAAAGTGTAGCATGCTATTATGAAAATGGGGGTGAATCTCAGTGTGCACACCTCCTGTATGAAATACTGCATTCTTGTCGTGGGATTAGGTGTGACACTCATGAAAGAGATGATCTACAATCACTAGCTATCTACTATCACTAGCTATATATATATGCAGAGTTTAAACTGAACACCAAATTGGGGAGGTTATGTGAACATTATATACCTAGCTACAATTAAAAACCAGTTATACAGTAACATATACAACCTGCGATTTCTGGACTAGCCATTCAGGTGTCTGCCTTAGGGCAAGGAATTCAAATTTCGTAATTGACACTCTACGTTGTTGCCTGCAGTGCTCCATGCATATTTTCCTATGACAATACGTACGCATGTACATGTATATTTCTTTTGCAGTAAACATGTGCATGCACCAGTTTTCTTTGGCTGTTTGCTGATGCGATGACTGTTGTAATTGCACTGGGCTTTCCATTTCTTAAAGGCTGGATGAAGTTTCATGGCAAGGGTACTGTATCACTGCTCCACATCCTGTGAATGTATGTAGCCTGCCTCTTATTGGTTGATGGAGGATTAGCAGAGGGTCACTCTAATGCCACAGTGTACTGTAGAACTTTTACCACCTTTTGATTGACACTTTTACATTTCTGTGCCCTTGGATATAATACTTGCAGTTGAGCTTTACACATTGCATCAGCACCAAACTGTGTGTGATAAATCACTCCATTGCCTACTCCTTATATGTGTTTGCCTGTTGGCTGAGTTGCTTGATGATTTGTACATATGTGTGACTCAAACTAACCAGTTAGCTCCCTCAGTAGCTTAAGATTAAGTTAAGTTAAATCCCACCTGAAGCAGCCAATTTTGCTTTGGGCAATTGTTTTGTTTGACTTAATTGTGTTGTGTTGATTTGTCTTATTGCTATGAATTGTCTCCTTGCCTTGCCTTTTTCAGGATCTGTTGGAATGGTTTGTCATGTACATACCTTATAGAGAATATTGCCATTTGTTATGAAGGGTGACATGCATGTACAGAGGTACTGGTTGAATCTGTATGCAAGCAATTACACTGAATGTTGGGTCTACTTATGTCATACATGTATATGCAGTATGAAATGGCATGAGGTCATTTGTAGCTATACGTGTATGTATACATGTATGTCTACTTTAACTCATTTTCATGCATGTACACTCTTATCTGCAGCTTCCAAGAGAAGAGGATGCTATTGATTTGGTGAGAGATGTGTTACATGTAGCACTATGTATGCATATGTTACTTGGTTTGTGTGTGTGTGTGTGTGTGTGTGTGTGTGTGTGTGTGTGTGTGTGTGTGTGTGTGTGTGTGTGTGTGTGTGTGTGTGTGTGTGTGTGTGTGTGTGTGTGTGTCGTCTGTCTGTCTGTCTGTCTGTCTGTCTGTCTGTCTGTCTGTCTGTCTGTCCATCTCTCTGTCTGTCTGATGCTCTATTTCTCAGACACCGTAAGCTTATATGAGGGTGCCAATGGTTTCGGTGCAACACGGAGCAGACTTTCTTTAAATTACTGTGGCTACTATGATCCATAAAGGCAGTGAACCTAGCACAGTAAACAGTGTGTGTGAAGCAAATGGTAGTAATGTAGAGAGGTTGTGAACCTGGGGCCCACTTCAAAAACTTCTGGCCAACTTTGAGGCTGTCAAATGGCTTTAACCCCATCCTGTTTTCACTTTTGATCTCTGTGTGCATGCACCATGCACAAAATCTTTGAAAAAGTGCATGCTCTATTGAAATGATTAAGTGTATCAACTGCAGAAAGTATACAGAAGACTTGTAGTATCTACATACAGAAGACTGAAATTAAAGAGAAAGAAGGAAGCTTACTGCTTTACATTAAGGGAGTTTAGCCTTTTTTAAGAGCTTTGGAATGCTCTTTCACCAAACAATTGTATATATTGATGTCGCTGCAATACCACTGCAGGATGTTACGGTAAGCATGTAACACCATGGCTTTTGAATAAAGTGTTTACAATGAAATCCATTGTTGCGCCAAAGTCAACATGTAAGTTTACTGCTTCTGAGAAATAGAGTAACAAACACAAAGACAGACACACACAGAGACCAAGTATAGTAATCCTCGCTGCATATGTGCCAAGGGTTAAAGATTCCTTTTGAATTGATTTATTAATATCCTCTTCTTTCTCTTTCAGCAAGCTGTAGACTCAGAGAGTAGCAGAGTAGCAGCTGGTTCGATGGAGAAGTTGCTTAGTTTTGAGATATCTGAATCCTTACTGAGATCAGATATGCTTATGTCAATGAATGCAACGTGAGGAAGAAGTGTACATTGGATAAAGCTATAAGTCAGATGGGATCAATATATGATGTGTTGTTCTCTCACCTGTTGCTTTGGATACTATAAGATTTGATCCGTCCTGTAGATGTGTATTTCAAAGAATGTGACAGGAACTCAGCGCTAAGGCAAGAGTAGCTAAAGTCTAACTAACTCATTATGTATTCACTAGTGACTTGATGTGACCAACTTGCAGAGACATCCTGAAATATGTATGTATATATACACATGTATATATATATATATATATATATATATATATATATATATATATATATATATATGTGTGTGTGTGTGTGTGTGTGTGTGTGTGTGTATGTGTGTGTGCATAGTGGGTACTGTAAATGTACATTGCATTCTTTCTGCGGAATTACTGGAGGAGTAGATATGTCAATTCGGCATCCTTCCTCAGCAGCCCTCCACCTACCCTTTGATGAGGAGCTTGCTAAACGTGAGTCAAAAAATTAAGGGCTATACCTGAATTGAGAGTATATAAAGAGAAGAGTGTCGAACTGCGTATAGCCGCATACAAACACTGTGTGCAAAGTAACGTGACTTCCTGTGTGTTTCAGGTGAGTTCCCCTTCCCCTAACCCCTTTTAGTATTTACAGATGTAGGGATATGGGGTTACGCATGTTGAAATTATTACATGCTATCATCCCCTGCTGCCTTTGTCTGCATGCATGGTGCACTTTGAGCTTGTTTCTATACTTTTGGCACTTCACTCCCTACATCTTTCAACATTTTAGTATAAATGCTTTGCACTTTTTCACTGGTTTTTACTGTGTGTAGCAACACGTATATGAAACCACCCTTTTAATGCACACTAAATGCACTTGAAAGGTATCATAAGACTTTGTACATATGTATATATGTCACACAAAGAGTTTTACAACTGCAAATTATACCTGGAATTTAATATAAGCAATTAACTTTAAACCATCAAAATCACATTTGTAAACATGCTCACTGATGTAACAAAATGGCCGACTTTATGTACTGTACAAGTAAATAAAAAATTTAGGAAATTTAAAAGGAAATATAGGGATTGCATAAAAAGGAAAGGAGACAAGATTGGGACACAGACATGTTATGAAATATCAACGTAACATTATAGGCACGTCGATATATCATAACATGTCTGTGTCCCAATCTTGTCTCCTTTCCTTTTTATGCAATCCCTATATTTCCTTTTAAATTTCCTAAATTTTTTATTTACTTGTCTCCCATCATTTTTTTGGACCTAAGTACATGCATTTGCTATTTTTGTAGTTACTTGGTAGCAAATGTATTAGCTAATAGAGCTTGTAGCCTGAGGCTATCCAACATTTTTATTGCAACATCAATTGTTTATGTACTATATTGTACCAAATTTTACTTTTAGTGGAGCTTTTGTTAATGAAATATAGCAAAGTAGTGTCTAGTGGCTACTATTTACAAGATTACAAGATTTGATCTCAACATTAATTATTGGAATATTAAGCTTTAACACCCCACAAATTTCCACATTTTGTGCTACTTTTTTAGCGAGATATAGCTAACTATTGTATGAGGATATTTTGCTGTTATATTACAAGATTTACATTGTTTACATAGATTTTATCACAACATTGATCATCGGGGTATTAAGCTTTACCATCACACCAATTTTCACACTTAGCAGAGCTTTTGTTAGTGAGATATGGTAATGCTTGCCTGAGGCTATCTTTTACATGGTTTACGGAGATTTTATCACAATGTTGATCTTTGGGGTAGTGAGCTTTACCATTGTACCGATTTTCACATTTAGTAGAGCTTCTGTTAGTAAGATGCAGTAATGGTAGCCTGAGGCTATTTTTTACAAGATTTACATGATTTGCAGAGATTTTATCACAATGTTGATCATTGGGGTATTAAGTTTACCATCATACTGATTTTCACATTTAGTAGAGCCTCTGTTATTAAGATGCAGTAGTGCTAGCCTGAGGCTATTTTTTACAAGATTTACATTGTTTACAGAGATTTTATCACAATGTTGATCTTTGGGGTATTAAGCTCTACCATCACACCAATTTCCACATTTAGTGGAGCTTTTGTTGGTGAGATACAGTAATGCTTGCCTGAGGCTATTTGTTGTTGTATTACAAGATTTACATTGTTTACAGAGATTTTATCACAACGTTGATCATTAGTGTATTACACTTTACCATCATACCAATTTCCACATTTAGTGGAGCTTTTGTTAGTGAGATACAGTAATCCTTGCCTGAGGCTATTTGTTGTTATATTACAAGATTTACATTGTTTACAGAGATTTTATCACAACGTTGATCATTGGGGTGTTGAACTATACTATCATAATAAATTTCATATTTAGCAGACCTTTCATTAGGCAGATATAGGACTGTGTGGCCCCCATTAATAATACATGGCCTGAGGCTATTTTTGTTTATTTTACAAGAAGTACATTGTTTACAAAATTTTTAACATAACGATGCACTACCCCCAGTGGAACTACATAACTATACCAAGTTTCATGTTTCGATGTGTTACCGTTATTGAGTTACGCTTCTTCAAGCGGAAGAAGAAGAAGATGGAGAATTTACAAAATGGACTTTTGTTAATTTAACACCTTTATCATGCATCAAATTATACCATTTTATAATCACAGTTAGCTTCTTGGTATAGTTACACATTCATGTTAACAGAAGTCCAGTAGGTAGCAAACTGGAAGTGAAAGTGATGAAAAACCTTATATATGGTTTTCAATGGGGATAGACCATAGCAATCCCTATATACACAGTACTACCGTACTGTGTGATAAACAGGAATTAGACTACGGTAACTTTAAATTGACCAATCAGGTTGCGAGAAACGCGGGATCTATTTTTCATAGTCACCTCGTCAGCGGGATCTATAGTTGGCCGCTGGCCCCTAGTACCGGGATCTATTGGCACGCTTGTTGCTAACGGTTTGAATGGTCATTGTCCAATCAGTTTCTCCGCTGTAGTCTAAAATAGTTAGACGCACTCGTCGTCGGGAACTACGCGATTTAGAAAGCCTCGGGACGCTACATCCGGGCCTCGGCTTTCTAAATCGCGTAGTTCCCTCGACTCGGCGTCTAACTTATATATAGCCGTAACTTTGGAACAAACCATTTATTTTAAAAATGCTTTTTTAAAATCTTTCCCATAGGGTGCTGATTCATATAGTGTTCCTTTTTTGGGGGTTTTATTGGGAGCAATGGCAGAATTCGCCAAACATACACACACACACACCAAGTACTGTAACCCTCATGCGCATGTGCCAAGGGTTGATAAACACCTAAAACTTATCATGAGTTAATATCTCCATAAGGTGTCCACTTTCATCTTAAGGGTGAGGATATTTTGTGAGGATATCAGAGGAAGAGGATAAGGCTGAAGAAGCTGCTGGATCTAGAATCACAGTCAGGAAGAAGGGAAAGGGCTTACTGTAGATCCGTTAATCGACATCTCACCTCTGGAGCATGTGTCTGTCCTGCAACAAAGGTCAAAAAATTTGTGTGGATTTCTCTGAAACTGCTCCGTTGCATAGATATACTGCTTCCTGCATTGTATGGCTATCCATGCAGTCGGCCATTTTGGAAACCACGCATGCGCATTATTAGCATTTCAATAGCAGATTTACGCACGTATGGCGCTGAGGGTTCTGCACTTAGTGCATTCATTCATTTGTTGCTTGGCTCTTCACTTGCTACTTTCCTTGTATTATGTGCTGGTTGTGAATCTTGAATGAAAGTCTCGAGCACACCCTCAAAGAGTTTTTGATTGACTCGCTGCTCCACTAGATCTAATAGATCGAGCCTTTCTTGTCCATCTTCTCAAAAGAACCTTTCCAAATGGTCAATGAGTTTATTTATCCTGAGCTGGTGAAATGATGACCATAGTTTTTCTCTGGACACACTGCTGGAATCAGATGAAGAGACACATGAACAAACGCAGTTTTCAATCTCAGTGTATTAAAAGCGCTTGAGTAAAGTCACCGGATTTTTCAAGAAAAGCCTCTTTAGCTGTTCCTCCCGTGGGATTGAGGAAGGCTGGCATTTACCCATTGAATCCAAGGCAATTGCTAAACAAACTATGAATGATGACCGGTTTGTAAAATTTGTCAGAAATGTATCATCCACATATCATGGACAATGCAAGCATCCATCACATTGATGATGTCATTGATCTTATTGAGACACAAGCTGGAGCTAAGGTAATCAGCTCGAACAAACATACGTAGTTGGCGGGGTATCTAGGCCTGGATGTACACCTGCATAATACATTTCTACCCATAGATGATATTACATTAGTAGTGACACCATGCTTTGTCTTGAGTGAATCAGTTGTTGCCTGTACCTGCATTTTTCTGAGAATGTATTACAACAATTCATATACAAAAGCAACATAATTATATTTCTTTGCTAAATCGCTAGGTTGGAATCTTATAAACTTTGTTGATCTTTGCTCAGACTTACAAACAAACTCATTTGCTACACTAATAAGAATCTAGACAGTCAGTCAGATGTTTATGGGCATATAAAACCATTAAATGATGCTGACAACAGATTCCTCTGAGCAGTAGACAGATTTCTCATGTTTACAATTATACTGTGTAAGGAGACATTCTTTAAACATTACACTGTACACTTCCACCTGAGTTTTCTATCTTTGAGTGTCAAAATCTGTTTCATAAAAATCAGTCACAAAATCAAAGTCAGCAGAGTATTCTTCATGCCTTGGTGCCTTCAGTAAAACATCTTGAACCCTTTGATACACCAAATAGCCCTCTTGCTCAAAGCGATCTTTTATGCAATGTATGATCAGGTCTAGCCCTTCATAATAGATTTTCCTGTAGTGACTGTAAGGAGATGTTGAAAATTCTGCCTCTGCTTTACCTGTCTCAAACCTCTTAGGCACTTTATGTTGACATAGCAAATTGGAGTCAGACACATTGAGTGTTTGAGCATGATTTAGTGTTTTCACCCAAAATAATTCATCTGATCTAATTGATATGAGGGTCTTAACAGTTAGTGCTGCAACGACTTGTCCTTTTGCAGGTGAAATATCCATTTTTTTGAAGGGTATGGCTTAGATTGTCACAGTGGCGTAATATAAGCTCAACAAGGACCACACCATAAAAAAACTAAAACATTTTCATTTGAATTGCAACTCCCAAACTTCTTGCCCTAGTTTCAGTATCCTTGGATGCATCTAGTGCCTCTTCCCATGTTTCCTGTAGAGCTGTATAATTATCAATCATGCTTTTTAATTCTGCCCTAACTGTCCACCTTGTCAGGCAGAGTGGTCGTATACCTGGTGATTCTGGGGTCAGTCTTACACCACGAAAAATGGCTTCTCTACAAGGCGAAAACTTATGAGTTTAGTTATTTCATATGTTGAGTCAAGTACATCTCTCAATATCTTACATTGTTTGGCATCTCCACAAGCCAAATTCAGTGCATGCCCATAGCAGTGCGTGAAAACTGCTCTTGGCTCCTCATTTCTGAGTTGCTTTGCAACACCAGATCTCTACCCAGCCATCATGCTACTTGTCTTAGCACTTCTAGGCCCATTATTTTCAGAATTTTGTTTTGTATTTTAGCAGAAGTGCACTTGAAGGATCTATTTTTGAGCCAGTTAAGTATTTTGGGGTTATCTTCTCCTCGAATGTGGAACAACTGAATAGAATTCGAGTCAACCTCTGTCCCATCACCCCTAAGAAACGGATGTTGGACAAATCTTCAGGAAACATAAGCGACCATCATGCTTTTCCTGCTTATGCTGACTTGACAATGTTTCTCCTATGTCTCGAGTAGTGTTAGTAATGCACACTTTGAAGATTCATGTGCCTTGAGCTTTACCGTAGCATCCTTCCAATTACAATATCCCCTGAATATAAATGATGGATCAATGTAATGGGCACTTGTTAGTTTCTTCCCTTAATGCAAGTGTGACAAAATGCTAAATCCTGTTCTTCATCACAATGTACCCACTGATGTTGTTTGATCTCTTGACTATCTCCAAAGGCCAGAGTTAGGACTGATGGGGCTTCTCAGGAATGACAGCGCTCAGCTTTGATAGTGGCATGGTAGAACAGCTGTGTTGTGATTTGTTAAATAATATGCATGCTGCATTGCGTAACCTATACACCCCACCCCTGTGCCTCTGTCTGCGCGTACTAATCCTGCGTACAAGGTCTCGCGTAACGCGTGCAGTAAAGGAGGCAGACCAAAGCCGCTGCGGCCACTGCGTGTATAAGGTCCTGTATCAACCATCAATGCTGCCACATCCATCTTTCTTGGAGATTGTTTGATTTGAGTAGCATTCTTTAACATGAGTTCATACCCTTCGCCTTGTCAAGAAGGCTTCACCTCACAATTCATGAGCTGAACTGGGAGGTTATTTTGGTGGTAGCTATTCATTGAGCTTTCTTTGTTGTTGTGCATCAAATCAATCAAGTTGGATTTTTGACGATTCATCAGCAATGACCCCGTCAAAAAAGACTCCCCTCCTTCACAGGTGATAAAGACCATCTACATCATTGATCCCTGTGTATATAGGGATCTACTCAAATCAAACAATCTCCAAGCTGCCACATCCATCTTTCTTGGAGATTGTTTGACTTGAGTAGCATTCTTTAACATGAGTTCATACCCTTCGCCTTGTCAAGAAGGCTTCACCTCACAATTCATGAGCTGAACTGGGAGGTTATTTTGGTGGTAGCTATTCATTGAGCTTTCTTTGTTGTTGTGCATCAAATCAATCAAGTTGGATTTTTGACGATTCATCAGCAATGACCCCGTCAAAAAAGACTCCCCTCCTTCACAGGTGATAAAGACATAATGGCACCATGCACTCCTGTGCTTGGTATGGGCCCATCTACATCATTGATATTCTCAATTGCATGTTTCTTAGCCATAATACCAACTCTATGCACATCTGAACTTCTCTGCCCTTATCTACTACTAGAATGCTGACATATATGCATAGTCAGTTTGTCATGCTCTAAAAATAGCAAAGTTTTGTGCAATGACTATGATGTAATAATGTCTGCAAGAGGTCTCTCTAAGTATAGTAATATTTGTGCAATACCTGTGATGTAATCATGATGCCAGCATATCACAGAGTAAGGTAGTACTGTGTATATAGGGATTGCTATGGTCTATCCCCATTGAAAACCATATATAAGGATATTCTTCATTTTCACTTTCAATTTGAAGTTGATTTCATATCAAGGTGAAGAATGTGTGAAAAATAACCAGTATCACACAGTATGGTAGTACTGTGTATATAGAGATTGCTATGGTCTATCCCCATTGAAAACCATAATATAAGGATTTTGTTCATTTTCAATTCTGCATATGTATATATTAAAAATACATAGTGTAGAAAAAACACAAGTCACAGTATGGACATACACTGTCAGTAATGGTGAACACAACAGAGGATATATTCAGCACAATAGAGGGGTGGTCAGTTTCCAAATACAGCATAAATGTTTCAAGTTGATTTCACTTTTAATGATATCAAGGTGAAGAATGTGTGAAAAATAACCAGTATACAAAATTGGTTGTGTTGTGATGTAAGATGTGTGTAATAGCATAAAAAATGCTTTTCACATTTTTGCCATGTTCCATCTTCTTGCTAATAGCAACATAACAAAAGCATATGTTGTTAACCCTTGTGATTCTTGTAATACTGATGTTAACACTCCTCTCAATGCTATTATGTCTTAGAAGTTGAATAGAAGAGCCAATACACCTCATTGTTTTCTGCTGGCCCACATCCCTGTTACTACTGCTTATTGGGCGGCTTGCAATTACCCCTTCTCCTCTTCACACAGAGGACAGCAGGTTTGATCTGTACATGGTACTTGATTCTCTCATTGCCAAGAGTCAAGCCATTCTCCTAGAAAACAACTCATCAGATGAATAACTGTATGTTTCACCATGAAATTCTAGTGCATAAACCTAACCAGGTATCTCCTTTCTCCTTCACAGAAAGAAGAGGAGAGGCTAATCCTCACTAGCTACTATACATTCTAGTACATAGTCCATTTAGACCTGTATAATGATTATTAGTGTGCAAGCAGCATGTTTTGTACATCATCACAGTTTATTAATAAATAATTTGTTTTTGTGGCAGAGGGAATCCGTTACATACACAATAATAATAGTGATTCAGTTACTGGTGATATATATAAAATTCAGTAAGAAAGGCATGATGCAAGCATTTTTTCAACTTCAGCTTGGCTCACTCCCTTTCGAGATGCATAGTCCACAATCTGAGAAGAAACATTGGAACAAAACACCTATGAGCATATGCAGGTGTATTCATGCACATAAACTATACAGGATGTGGGATATTGATGGCAGTGCAAAACAAGATGACTTCACCACATTATGGGAATTTTATATAACAGTATTGAGTGTGGGCGATGAAACAATGCAATAAAGGAGTAAAGCAAGAGGTCTATAAGACTATTAATGGCATGAAAAGACTATGGGATGACTTTTGTACATTGAACGAATAATTAATGAGGCAAAAGAAGCTTAACATAGATTTTGAGGACAGCAGGAAAGAATTTTGGGGCCAAGAGCAAGGGTTAAAACAAAGAATATTGCATCATTGAGGAGTGTTGATTGAGTATTAGTAATGAGCACAAAAGGCAAGCTGGATGTACATATTATGGAAGCATTATCAGCATTTGGGAAAGGTTAGTGTAGATAGTAAAGTGGACAGGATGTCGGGGTCTTGTGACGATGCCTTTGTAGATAGGGAATAAAGACGGCAAAGATTGCCCAATGCAGATTGCCCAATAAAGAAGGCAAAGATTGCCCAAGGCATTAAAATAAGACAGGTGGTACAGACGGGTTAGTTGGGTGAATTGTGCGTATGGATGATGGTTGTGGTATGGTTTGCTTGTTAGAGCAGTTATTTTAAGCTACTTGGCATGAGGAGGCTGTTCCTATAGAAAGGGGCACAGAGGATCCAGGGAAATACATGTGTTTTGTAAAGTACTCAACAATAAGGTTGCTGCAGTGTTTAGATAATGAAGTGGCATTGCATGAAAGTAAGGCTGGGTTTGGAGACAGTAGATATACAATGTTTTCTCGTTGAATGAAATTGTGCAGGGCAGATTAAGAGAGGATAAAGAAACATATGAGCCTCAAAAGAGGCTAAAGAAAGGGACATTGCTAAGCTAGGAGACGTAAATTACTCAGTAGGGCAAACTTTACTCATGGACCAGAGGGTGTACCGAGTCAAAGTCTTAAGACGTTTTTATTTTGTGTGAAGCTATCCCTTTAGCAAAGATAAAATATTTCTGAGAGCTTTTGGCTTCCATCTAACTGATCACCAACTGAGTGATCTAATTCGATTACTTCTCTCTCAACAGCAGGCATATTAAGGTAAAGCTGTCTGGTTGGCCTGTGTTCAATGGCACCACATGTCAAGGGGAAGCTATGGCCATTGCCATTGTCTCGTCCGACTACAGCTATTAGCTAAAAGTATGTCAGGGTAGGAGATAGCTACGTAGGGAGATCATTGCTAGCGTTTCAATGTAATATGGCATTGTTTCGAACCAAGTTTGTTGCAATGATACATGAGAAAGCAGCATGTAATGGCGTGGCTCTTCGAACATTGATGATCGTCTACCCTTAGCTTGTTGATGTTGGCTGCTTTTCACACACACTAGATTTACAAGTTCCACTCTGCATCTGAGAGGGGAGAGTGGTTGTGTTTATTAGCCTGAGTGGTATTAGTATATTTTGTAAGCGCACATTACATTTAATGCATGTATGCTCACATTCAGTTTAGTTAGCATGTGTGTGAGTAGTCACGTATGTAGAGCTGAATGATTTTGGTGTGGTACTGCAGAAGAGCTATCCAACTGCATCTGTCTTTGGCAATAATGGCAGCTAGGCTTGTCCCAATTAAGCTAGCATAATTTTAGAATAATAGGTAAGTATTTTTCAGGTGGCAAAATGCTGGAATAATGGTTGAAATACCATGGTGGGCGTGGTAATGTGCTCTAATTAGAACTATCATGCGTTACACGTGGACTGTGGCCATGGCTAGTCCAGACAGCTCTGATGGTGGTACCACTAGTGATAACGGAAGCTCTTCCAGTGAACAGACTTGGCTATATCCGAAGATGTTTCTCCTGAGACAGACAAGCTGGAATGGTGGAGGAGACATAGAGACCATTACAGCATGTAAAATGTTACTATTGGTGCATCCATTGTCTGGAGCTGAAGAGAGAGCATTCTCTCTTCTTTCTAACACTTTCTACCAAACAGACACATTCACTGCAAAGATTACATTGAGACATCTGTCATGCTTCAGTACAATGTCTGAAGTCTTCTGTGTCTGTGTGTACAACGGTGTTTATCACACAGTACGGTAGTACTGTGCATATAGGGATTGCTACGGTCTATCCCCATTGGAAACCATATATAAGGTTTTTCATCACTTTCACTTTCAGTTTGCTACCTACTGGACTTCTGTTAACGTGAATGTGTAACTATACCCAGAAACTAACTGTGATTATAATTTGATGCATGAGAAAGCTGTTAAATCAACAAAAGTCTATTTTGTAAACTCTTCATCTTCTTCCGCCTTAACAGGCGTAACTCACTAATGGTAACACATCTAAACATGAAACTTGGTACAGTGATGTAGTTCCACCGTGGGTAATGCATCGCCATGTTAAAAATTTTGTAGTTCTTGTAAAATAAACAAAAATAGCCTCAGGTCATGTATTATTAATGGAGGACAGACAATCCTATATCTGACTAATGAAAGACCTGCTAAATGTGAACTTTTGTATGATAGTATAGTTTAATACCTCAATAGCATATTGGCCCTCTATGCACATGCGCACCAATGAGGGTGACTAGCAATAGCAAAATTTAATACCAGTAAAATACACAGAATCCTAAATCCGAAAAAATGTACCTGCAAATAATTGTCACCTTACGGTATTTCACTAACAAAAGCTCCACTAAATGTGGTGATGGTAAAGTGTAATACACCAATGATCAACGTTGTGATAAAATCTCTGTAAACAATGCAAATCTTGTAATACAACAACAAATAGCCTCAGGCAAGCATTACTGTATTTCAAAAACAAAAACTCCACTAAATGTGAAAACTGGTTTGATGGTAAAGTGTAATATGCCAATGATCAATGTTGTGATAAAAAAACCTCTGTAAACAATGTAAATCTAACAACATATAGCCTCAGGCAAGCATTACTGTATTTTCACTAACAAAAGCTCCAGTAAATGTGGAAATTGGTATGATGGTAAAGCTTAATACCCCAAAGATCAACATTGTGATAAAATCTCTGTAAACAATGTAAAAAAGTAACCTCAGCTAGCATTACTATATCTTATTAACAGTGAAAATTGGTGTGATGGTAAAGTTTAATACCCCAATGATCAATGTTGTGATAAAATCTCTGTAAACAATGTAAATCTTGTAATATAACAACAAAATAGCCTCAGGCAATAGTTAGCTATATCTCGCTAAAATGTAGCACAAAATGTGGAAATTGGTGTGGTGTTAAGCTTAATATCAATATTGAGGTAAATCTTGTAAATAGTAGCCTGAGGCACTACTTTGCTATATTTCATTAACAAAAGCCCCACTAAAAGTAAAATTTAGTACAATATAATACACAAACAATTGATGTTGTGATAAAAATGTTGGATAGCCTCAGGCTACAAGCTCTATTAGCTAATATGTTTGCTACCAAGTAAACTGCAAAATAGCAAAATGCATGTACCTAGGTCCAGGAAAAAAATGACGGGAGACAAGTAAATAAAAAATTTAGGAAATTTGAAACATAGGGATTGGAACGGAGACAAGATTGGGACCTAAACATCAACACCTGGCTCAAATTGTAATACAGAGTTACTAGGCCATGATGGGAATACGGAAAACATGAGATTTTCACCGTTCTCACCGATCTGGCATCATGGTACTTATTCAGTTTCATGCTTGTGCGTAAACAGGAAAAATCTCCGTTGACACCACTAACGACAGTGAAGTGGTACAAGGCACACAGACATGTTATGATATATCGACGTGCGCATAATGTTACGTCGATATATCATAACATGTCTGTGTCCTCCATTCCTTTTTATGCAATCCCTATATTACCTTTCAAATTTTTATTTAGTTTTAAATCAAGCGGCATAATTGGAATGTGTAGTAGAATAATAGGTATTATCAGCAGAATAATGGAATAGAACAACGGGCAATGGTTTTGGCATAATTGGGACAAGCCTAGTGGCAGCAGTGGGATCTCTACCCTGAGGCCTAAAGCTCTGTCAAGCTACACCGCAAACTACTAGCCACGAGACGGATGACCACCTACTATTGAGTTGACAGTAAGCACATGGACTCGACAAAATTAGGTGGTTCCAGAGGAATATTTTGATTTCAACTGTAGTGGGCTAAGTGGATTAGACGTTTTAATTGCTTTGGTTGTGCCTCTTGCCTAGCTGAGAAGCTCAGTACACACTCTCATCTACTCAATGGGAGATACCACTGAAAATATCTTGACTTCCTTCGAGTTATCTGAAGAGGACTATTATATAACATTGGCATGTTGCATTCAAGAAAGCTGGCAGCTCTTCTTGAACTTTCTACGCCCCATTTTTTAGTCATGCACCTCTGTGAGAGACTATGCAAATCCGTAATTTTATCAGTACTCCTGTACTGGCAAGTAGCAATCCGAAAAATGGCACTGTGACTGTATTCCCGGAGCTCGCTTCCTAGGTTTTCCCATATTATTAAGCTTGTCAAAATTTGATGCAAGAACTGATGTACATGTCATGCATACACAGTTGCAAGTTATGTGGGAGGGAAGTTTACATACCATGGACCTGTTTACGGAGAGAGGCACTAAACTCTTGAGCTATGCCAACTATCTGCAGGATATCCAGCCAGGGAAGGAAGGTACTGGTCGTGCGTGTCGGACTTTTTCTTCAATCTTATAGAACCTGCTCAAAAAATTCTGGGATACATATCTATCAAATTTGATGACATATATATAGTGAACCACATTATATTTACTGGGGAGTCTTTACAAACCAAACTCCAATGTGACACTGAAGAACCACCTTTCTGCTATGAGGTTAAAGCAATGTGTATATGCATTAGCTTATTTGTGTGTGATGTCAATGACTACTTAACCCTACAGAGTTAATGTGGCCACCTAATATTTATGCAGATCTGTGTTTCGAAGGATGGACACCAGTGGGTGACTGTATTAGACTATTCAACACTCAAATGCTTGTCGACGCAGACACCAAGATGGCTATAAGGTCAGAGGTGTGCATTTCCTATTATTTCTCTTTAAAACATCTTTTGTGCTCCCATCCATTAATATTAGAGCATTTGCTGAATGTGATGAAATAGTGTTGTCCTATATACATGAACAGATATGTGAGGATTCGGCAGACCCATGGCAAGGAGACCACTCTCAGGCTGGACAGCTGTTCCTATGTCAGCCCAGTACCCTATAAGTTTAGGGATCTCGGACTCCTTTGTATGGTACTGTCTCCCATACATGTATGTCTGTTGACATTACTGCACAGTGTCCTTTGGTGGATATGTATTGAGCCCACATTAGCTATACAATTGGGGTGCATGAAATGCATGGTCGAATGCACCGTAATTTGTTTGCTGTTGGCTTTCTTTCTCAATTGGCCTATCTTACAAGAAAATGGTGTCTAAAACTAACACTTGTAAGGTTGCAGACCTGGAGTTTGACGGCTTTGGGAGAAGGTATGAAGATTTTGTGCATCAAGGATCATGTACGCTCCAGTATAAATGATTTTCGTGAAAGAATTAGAGCGATTAATAACCCCAGTTTCGTGGTAGGCCGTTTGAACTGAATTAGAAAGAAAAAGAAGAAGAAGAAGAAGATGAACAATCCGGGTTTTTACAAATTTCCGAAATTCTCTTTACGTACTTTGAGAGTAATAAAGTGTATAGAAGCCCTCGCAGAGCATGTAGTTTGTCTGAAAAGGCTTAAAAAACATCCGCATTCGGGAGTTCTGAGCCGTTACTTTTGTTAAGCCTTAATGGGCGTGTTGGCGCAATCCCTATATATAGAGTCTACCGACTCTATGATAGTAAGAAATGCTATTGCCTCCCTTACCACTCCCAGATATTAAACCACCTGTACATCTTCCCTGCAGCTCCAATCCTCCCCGTGACTCCAGATTTCACTCAGTATGCACGTTTCATTGCTGACTGTCACTCTGCTAGAGTGTTCATTGTATTTACTCAACCCTACAGTATCAGTATATGACTGTGCGAGACAAGTTCGACGCTTACTTTAATAAGAAGCAAAGAACTATGCCCGCATCAATTGAACTATTACTTTAATAAGAAGCAAAGAACTATGCCCGCACCAATTGGTCATTATTGGTCACGTGATCTACATTCAGCGCCTCGTGTTCGTTTGCATTTCGAGATAGGTCTGCTCAATTTCTGTGTGTATTGCACTTGAGCAAGAACTCCTCCTTTGCCATGGAAGATACGTAGCAGAATGTGCACTTCCTACTTTTACCTTCAAGCAGTTCTATGAAGAGAAAGTAGGCTCCGAATTCAAGAGTAAGCAAAGAACTATGCCCTTTTTCTTAATCTGGCGTAGCCACACCCTCTTGTATTAAAACGGGAGAGGGTCTGTGTGATTGTGGCAACAGAGAAGTCATCAAGACGAGGAAGTAACTGTTATCATTCTGTTTGTATGCATTTGTTGTAATTTTACAGAGTTTTGACATTAATTTTCACAAGAGGAAATTAATTTTACAGGCAGTGACGTCATCATAATGAATAATGAATACCTCCCGCCACACTAGTTGTAGGGTAATTCTCTGACCCAGAAACATGAATTTCATTAACAGTGGCCCAATCAGCAAAGAAAAGTTGCTTTTACTGGTAAAGTGGTGGTCACTCTAGTGGTCAATAAATTGGATTTGGACACATTTGATTGACCTTTGACCTCGCTCACACATGCTTGTCATTTGGGTTTAGATCATTCTGCTGGTCTCTATTTTGTAAGTTGACCGTTTGTCCTGTCCATTGTTATTTATAAATTGTATTGACAGATGATGTCAGCGGCTAAATCTGAAAAGAGAAAGGTGTGGACAAAAGAGAGCATGGCCACTGCAGTAAGGAGCGTTGAGGCTGGAATGGGGATCAGGGAGGCATCTAGACTCTATAACTTCCCATTTGAAACTCTTAGGCGGCGGGCTAACCACGTAGTGCCTCTGGAGTGTTGGTCTGGGGCTCCAAATGTGTTAACTGACGATGAAGAACATCAGTTAGCAGTGTATTGCGTGAAGATGGCGGACATGGGCTTTGTCTTGTTAAGAGATGGTGTAATGCACACAGCTATCAAGATAGCCAAAAGCATCAGGCCAGAAACACCCCTTTTCAAATGGATCAGATGGACATACCTAGTTTGATGATTTTAGAGCTCGTTATCCTAATCTGACACTAAGGTCTGCACAGTCTCTCTCCCACTCACGTCCAGCTTGTGTCAATAAAGAAGTCATTGTTGACTTCTTTGGGAAGTTAGATTCAGTGTACGCATGACTCAATATTCTCTCCAAGCCTATGCAAGTATTCAACATGAATGAAACTGGGCTTTCAATTGTTCATAAACCCGGTAGGGTGGTAGCAGAGATTGGTCATCGCAATGTTTGGTCTATAACTTCAGCCGAGAAGGGTAAAACATACACAATTTTTTACCTGTGTGTCAGCATCTGGGTTCACTCTACCACCATTTATGATCTATCTTCGTAAACGGATTACAGAGCAGCTGAAGTGGATGCTCTTCCGGACACCACATGTACACACTGTACTAAGAATGGATGGGTTACATCTGAATTGTTCGTGCAGTGGTTTCTTTTTGGAAAAGACATCACTTTGTAGACCTGTATTATTGATTCTAGATGGGCATGCCTCACATATGTGTTGATGTGTTAAGAACTGGCAAAGGCGAATGGTGTACACATGCTCTACCTACCAGCACACACAACACACATCTTGCAACCACGTGATGTTGGTGTCTTTAAATCCCTGAAATCACATTATTACAATGCTTGCAGAAAGTACATCCAAGAAAATCCTGGGCAGGTGATAACAACAGGCGTCATAGCTAAGCTTGTGGCAGCTGCTTGGCTACAATCAGTCACTCCTCCTAATATTATGGCTAGCTTCAGAAAGCGTGGAATCTATCGGTTGAACCACAGACAGGGAAATGGCCCCATCAGCAGTCACACATATGAAAGCTCAGTCACCATCTGCTCCAGCACCAAGCTGGGATGAGGAACTTTTCCAGAAACGCTTTGAGGAAGGTTATGATGTGTATGATGATAAGTATTTGTCGTGGTGTAAAGTATGTCATCTGGAATCAGTTCCTCTACATCATGCCTCCAGTGGTGCAGCATCTTCTGGCAGTAATTTATCAGGACTTAAATGTTCCTCTACTGCAACATCCTCAAACAACACCCCACACTAATGACAATAAGTCAGAAGAAAGCTGCAGCTGATGTAGAAGACAAGCTTAAAGACCTGTCACTTGAAGATCAAAGTGAAGAAAGTGAGGTAGAGAGTCCCAAAGTCTTTTCCAAAAATATTTTTTCTGAAATGGCTGCATTCAAGAGTTATGGCATGAAACACAAGTGAAAGAGCCACACATACGTAGAAGCACCCAATTACTCTGGCTTCCTGTGATCAGTTTTTCCTGTTCGATGTACAGCGAAGCACCAAAGGTTACTGTATGAGGGATTACAAGCATGCGTACTGCTCTGGTCAAAGCTATAGGGCTTCCAGCAGTGTAGGTGTACAGAGCCACTTGGCTTGCTAGTTAGCCTATTAGAGTAGGCAGTCAATGATCAGAAGCCAGATATAATCAGACGCAAAAACTCAGAAGTCCAAAGAACAGGTAGGCCAAGAGATGGTTAGCAAGATTCACTGGGAGATGTGCAATAAGTTACCAAAGTTTGGTGAACAGCGCTGCTCTCAAGCACTAGTAATGGCTAGCTAAACGCCGTGTCCAATCTTATCAAACCTTGGACATGCCCCAGGTATTTATGGACACTTGCTTCTCAGTAACCATGCGCTGCCTACGTGAGACGATACCCTCACTACTTGATAACATTAGGCTCCTGCAGTCGAGCCATCACTAGCCAGCTCGAGTCTGCACTACTCAAGGCACGACAAAAGGCATACTGAATTATTGAAAACACTCAACTAGACAATGTTCACGGAAATATCGAGACTGGAAAAAGAAAGAAAGGAAGGAGAGTCTAAAGAAAGCAAAACACCATTTCATCCTTGCACAGCATTATTAGACTGCCTCAAGGCTGGTGTGATCACACAACCCCCAACATAGATTTAATACAGTTGTGCAAGATTAATGACTCTCCCTCTCAACCATTGCTCATCAGTCTCAATTATTGTTGAGACTGATTTGTCTTGGAAAGCGTTTGTCCATAATCATGAGGTAAAGAAGTGCCTTGAGTAGTATACCATTAGCCTCGTACCCAGGCCTTCTCTCTCCACACGGAATATTAAATGTGACCCTTGACCCCAACGCAAACGGAGAGAGGGCCTGGTATATTTTCGCACGTGATTTGTGGTACGACCGTCATAACTCGTCATCATTGAATTCTGGCTCAGTTCCTATGTAAACGTGTGTCGTTCACTATCTGGTTTTGCTCATGTACAGTGACTCCCACTTGACTTTGTCTTTTCTATTCATGCCCAATGCCGATGTCGCTTATAGCTGCTGATTGTGACATAGGTCCTGCCACTAATCACGTGGGAAAATATACCAGGCCGTCTCTCTCTGTTTTGGAATGGGGTCAAAGGTTACATTTAATATTCTGTGCAGAGAGAGTGGGCCTGGGTACGAGGCTAGTATACCATCACACATCTTGATGAGACATCAGTACTTGAACTGATAAGCCTTGTCGATAGACTTCATATTTGTCCAGGATATCCCGAAAGCAAGTTTATAGCTTTTGATAGCAGAGATGGGAAATATTTGTAATATATAGGTCAGGTGGAGTTGGTGCATTTGTTGACAGTTATACAGTACATCTGAATGGGGAGATTTTTCAGAAAACAGTCAGAATGTGAAATGTTAGTACGTAGTGAAAAATGTAAGTCTTGCTCTACTTATTGAAGAATTTTGCATGTGTTACATGACACGTGGTCTAAACTTAATTCTGATGAACTGAGTAGTTCTAGCAGTCATACAAATATCGGTATTTGAACACACCAGAAAGGCTTCCAAGGTGACAAAGTTATGGCAACGTGTAAAGAAAATGAAAGAGAAGATATGCAATCTCATACAGAAAAGTGGATCAGTGGATGAAGGTTTACATGAATAAAAACACAAGTGATATATATAAAGCATTTCAAGAACGAAGTTTCCGTCAAGTGTTTTGGTTGGGAGCAGCAGCTTGCCAATCAGGCAAACATTGGAACACAAATGACGTGATCTGCTCAAAACTTCATACGTTTAATGATAATAAGGAGTAAGTAGAGATAGTTTG
This sequence comes from Theonella swinhoei, assembly GCA_963970385.1. Lineage (NCBI taxonomy): Eukaryota > Metazoa > Porifera > Demospongiae > Tetractinellida > Theonellidae > Theonella > Theonella swinhoei. The sequence continues at coordinate 2,829,109 of OZ019960.1, read as the reverse complement.
AAAAAAATTGTTGGGTGCTCCATCACTTCATGTATTGCTATTGGGTGTAAAAATGTCAAAGACCAGTTAGGCGAATGTGAAAATTAAAACATGTTTCAGGAGTTGAGTAGGATTTTTAGGATGGTGTGTGGTCAGCACCATCTCTACATAGGGAGTCTATGGAATCCTGATTTTCTAGAGTAATGAGCACATAGAGCTTTGCAGGTTTAGAAATGTCTAGTGTAGTATCATCACCAAGTGATGCTAGTAGCATTGATATGAGGGTTTGTATGGAAATTAACATGTTTTTTTTAACTGAAGGGTTTGTATGGCAGGTGATAAAGTTTTGTGTGACTTCTATGTAAGCAAACACAGAGAACCATAACAGAAATAGAGACTGACTTGGTCCTGACATAGCTTTCCAACTGAGAAATACTCAGATTTAGGATGAGCAAAGTACAGTCCACACACAGATGCAGCTGGATTCATGGCCAATGATTCTGTCAGCTGAATTCCACAATTGTCATTTACATGTAAAAAATTCCACATAGTTTGCTTCTCAGTATGGTCAGGTTGAGAAGGATAGCCAGGAGCTGGGCGGATACCCTGTCAGAAAATAGGTAATGAATATTAGCAATTCACTGGGATGCAAATCCTTACAGAGCAACTTACTGCTCACAGTACACTCACTTGATAATGTATCTTATGCAACTCAGCAGTTCGAAGACACTCCTCGGGTGAATAGCCCCAGTAGTCCTTTCGCACCCTCTCGTGCAGTTCCTCTGCATATGCCTGACATACATGTTTTACATACATAACTGCTCTATGTGAAGTACAATAGTATATGTACAGGGGGCAGGTAAAATGGCAGGCTGATGGATGGTAGTATAACAAGCAATAGCTATACACTGAGTAGGTGAGCTTGCTCTGGGTCATCCTACTAACAAACATTATGCATACCTCAGCCAACCTGTCAGCAACAGCCTTGAGCATTATCACAGAATAATCATCATTTTCAGCACGATATCTGTGATTCAGATTTATCAGGAGTGATGATATTGGTTCAATACCACTAGATGTTGGTTGCTCTGATACTAACCTTGCACATAATTCATCTACTCCAAATCCTGCTGACACAGCAAAGAATCCTATATAATCATCTTTGCCTACATACTTTGGACAGATTAAATCTGAAAGGCAGAAGTAGTGATCTCCCCTCTCCTTCTCTTCCTGTATGTATGTATGTATTACTATGGTGAATTGTTGGTTACATCGTTACATTTCAGAATACTGTATATAAAGTACAAAACATGCAGCACCTACCTGTTTCTGACTATCTACGCACATATCCTGTTCCCTTTAGAAAGTGGTTGGATACAATTAATGTCATTGTACTACTCCATTGGGTGAGCTACATTGGCATTCATGGCTTTAGGAAGCTTCTAAGATAGGTAAGAAACTGAGACAAAAAATCTACTGCAGCTAGAATATGCTTGCACTATTTTGAGCATAATTGCATTCTGTAAGAACATGAGCATAATCGAGCTAAAGCGCTTGTAATTAGTAGGCGTGGCTTCCCAAAGTAGTGCTAGTGCTGCAAATAGTGATGGTCTCAACCCAGAGCTAGCTGGAGTAGACTCTGAGACCTCATTTGACGAAACTCAAGAAATAACTGAAGAACGAGAAGCGACGACGATGACTTCAGAGGTGAGTAATAGCACCGTCGTTATTTGATGGACTGTTTGAGAGCACCTAAGAAATTCAAGTTGACAAGGAAATGCTTGTCAGTGGAAGTTATAGCATGAATTTGTGTTGAATTTTTGTGAATAATTGGTTACTTTTGCAAGCATAATAAGTAAGCAGTGCTATCAAGCATAATTAGAGATTTGTTGTGCACATTCTACTAAGGCCTAACTGCAGCACCTGAACCACCAAGTGTCCAGATGATATCAGGTATCAATAGGGATTCATAACCAAGGAGAAGAAAGCTATTCCTCATCACAGAACACAGTATGTCCAAAATCCTCTGCCACTCTAAATATTTATATGGGCAGGGGTGGAGGGAGTGGCAATTTAAACAGAATTAGAGTTCAAAAACGAAGAATATGATGATGATGTGGTTTGGCCAATTTCCATATGTCATTGTAGTGTATTTTACATACTTCGAGGGTATCAGAACACTTGTAGAGTACGTGTATGTGTCTGAAAGGGCTTTTACGTAACTGTCGCGTTTGGGAATTCTGAGACGTTCTATAAGTCATGTCGGCACCATCCCTACATAGTGAGCCTACCAACTCATTCATGTGTACATATGTTGTATACCTGTTGCCTTAATCCATAAAAGGTTGCAAGTACATCACTTTTGTCTTCATTCAACACCTTTACATCATCACCATCACTATAGGCTGGGAACAAGCCTATTACACCACGAGCATGAACACTTCCTTCTTTGCATATTATGCTAATCATCTGCTGTGCCTCTTCAAAGAGCTTCTTGGCTTCAGTGCCTGTAAATAGGAAAAAAAGCACCTAAACCTAAACACACAAAGTTTATGTATGTATTACTGCAGCAAATATGCTAATATTCAGTTTAGTAAGCTACGTACATGCAGTTTAGTTCAGGTAACACCTATCCCTACATTATGAATACACTAAAGTAGATGGACTTGCTTATTACTGCAGCAAATAAGTTCATTGGAAATGTACTAGGCACAAACACATAGTTCTCTAACCAACGTCTTTGTCCTTAAAAATTCCAGGATAGCCCCTGTTTGGATACTTTCCCCTCAGCTGCCACACATCAAAGAATGGTTTCCAGTCAATGTATGGGACGAGCAAATTGATGTCATAATCAGGAAACACAGTAATTCCCAATTTCCTTGGTTTAACTGAAACAAAACGTTGTAGGTAAATGCATTACATATGCACATTATATTGTGGAATACATGCAGACTGATTACACAGACTGATTAATTGTTGAGTTAGAGTACAGCATGCTTTGTATGTTGTATGCCTTGCTCGGGGAGCCAGCCATAGTCTGGGTTTGAAATCACTTGAAATCACTCCTTAGGATATTAACATCAATCTTACACACTCCTATGCCACCAAAGACCCAGTGGCTCAGTGGTAGGAGTGTGACTAGTAATCAAATCACAGGCTGGGTCCAGGGTCCAACACATTACTTGGCGTCAGTAATGCTGAGGTTGATGTGCTCAAACTACTGTTTCTAATAGCAACATCCACCATACCCATCCTTTTGCTGAATCTGTGCATACGTATATGCTTAAATTTAGCCAATGAGCTCAGTTTAGCCTATACATATAGTGACTCCACAGTGATTGCAACAAATTATGCTTAACCTGGTACGGTACACGTACATCAAAAGAAATGCAACATTCCTCTGGAATTCCACTGCCAATGGAATAGATTTCCTTCCAGCATATTCCACACTAATTACAGCTGTATTCCAGCAATATTCCAGTGATATTCCAGCGATGTCCCAGTGATATTCCATTCTATTTCTATACTATTATGTATGTACGCACATGTATGACCTTTGAGTTTTCTGTACTATAGTAGGTACGTATATACGTATGTCTATAACTTTAGCTATGACGAACTGAGATATTGCAGTCTTCTAGTTGCATAGTGTGATATTACCACTCATAGAGGGGTGTGCTCTTATCTCTCGGTATATGCAGCAGAAAACATCCAGCATTTGTCAGGTCATTATCATAGTACTAAGATGTTCATGTACATGTATATATCTGTCAGTATGTTGGCTAATATGGACAATAGTTGCAAATTTACAATTGGGAGCTGAGGTTGAATTTAGCTTGCATGCATATAAATCAGAAGTAAATTGTTGTGGTGTGTTCACATACATACGGAGATGTATATATATATACATCTCCATGTTGTACAAGTATCTGCAGTATGCCAGTATAACAGAAGTTTTGTTCAAAAACTGTCATGAGTGGCTTGCATGTAAATCAGTAGTTATGGGTCTTGCATACGTACGTACATATGCATGTATGAATAGCAGTGGAATATGGATGGGAAAAAGCATTTTCCGCATATATTCCGCTCGGAATACACAGGTATTCCACTAAGATTACATGTGTATTCCTTTTCCATTGCCATGGATTTTCCACTGTGGCAGTGTAATTGGAATGGAAAGAATTACAGCTGGAATTCTGTTGCATTTCTTTTAATGTATACCATATATAGTATCTACTATGGTCAGTCTCTACATAAGATTGTACGTACGTATGTAGACACATTCATAGGTTTGGGAGGGGGAATTTTTCTTAAGGTTCTTGGAGAACTGTTAGTTAAATTTAACCACTGTATACAATTGACAGATGTATGTAACTATGTATGTATATATATACATAAGTGCTCTTCATAGCAAAGGGAAGTAATCAGCTACATATTTTCATACCTTGAGCAAGGTAACAACCTCTGATTAGTAAACATGGCTAGCATTACTAGTAAGTACAAAGTATGTATGCAATTAAGTAGCTCTAACTCTGCTTACCAGCAGCAAAACTCTTCCAATCGAGGGAAACAGCATTAGCACGTGCTGTTTCCAAACTAACATAGCACCTCTCCTGTAAATAAAATGCTTGTATAAATTCCAACAGCAAATAGACAAACTGTGCATATATAGTAACAGGTAATATAATATGAACCATGACTTCCTCAATATTCTGGTGGTGAAGTTTGAACCCTCATCCTTGAACATGATCACTTTGCATACCTAATTAACTATGTATGTTAATTATGTATGTAAAATACGTATACAATTACTTAATACAAACCTGTAGAGATTCATAATAGTCTTCTCGAATATCCTCATACTCTTCTTTAATTTCATCAATAAAGATGTCCTTCATTTCCTTGTCCAGCAGAGCAGACACCTGTGAGTATATTATTCATACATACTTACAGGCAAAAGCATGAACCAATGAGCAGACGTTTGTACAGGAAGATTTCTTTCTAGGGGAGGGGGGAAGGGAGACATTTTGTATGTCGGGAAATGTAAATGCGTGTTGGGGCATGCCCAACCAGTAAATAATCTGTGGTAAATTCTGGTGACTTTTGAAGTATTGTAGCCTCGTTCCCAGGCCCCTCACCAAAAAAGTGGGGAGAGGGCCTGGTACACACTGTCTGCGCATGCGGCTGTACGCCACATATATGAAGGGAGATATGTGTTTCTCATGTACGAAAGGAGAGAAATATGTTTCTTTACCGAGGAAAAAGTATTTGCTATGAAGACCTGCTGCCTCTTTTTGACCTCTAAGTATAGCAGTGTGATAGAGTACCTCCCTTAAAAAAAATTGTAGTAGTGTTAGATTTAGAGTCCGCTGAGTGTCATTTAGAGTCTGGAAAAGCCGACACTACATGAATTAGAGTATGCTCACCGTCCAATCAGATTGCGCGATTTAAATTATTTAGCTCTAATACATTTTATGGCACTGTTATCCCTACATATGCATGCATGGTTACATACATCAACACTTCCCACCACAGCATAAACTGTAATTACTTACCACTACAACACTTTTAGAAGCATCAAAGACATGAATAGTGGGCTGACTGTACCGTGGTGCAATCTTCACAGCTGTATGGATTCTAGAAACATACATGTACATAAGATTATATTCGAGGGATGATAGTGCCAGAAACAAGGTACACCATTCAGGCAAAGGCAGAGGGTGATGGCATGCAAACATACGTAACCCACATGTTATTATGGTTGCATGCCATCATCCCCTGCCTTGCCTGAATGGTGCACCTTGGTTTCTGTGTTTTGGCACTACCATCCCTATATCTTTCTTCTTGTTTCACTGGTATTTACCAAAACATGGATCCAAAATTAGCTAGCAATTGTTAGTGACTTCTACATCCTGTGTACTATGAGTTTACCTAGAACAGTTGCCAGTAGGAGATGCAATTAAGGAGCAGTTCCCACACAATTGCATCTGTGGGCCACACCCCTTTCAATTGCACATGACCACGTAAGAATACAAGGAAATGGCATCCAGTTATGTATAGGGAAGTGCTAGTATACATAGCCACTTTGGCCGGTTTAGATAGACCCTACAAGGAATCTGAAGGATCATACATGGACCGGATAAAGGTGAGCACTGGTACCAGTTTTATGGTCGGCGGTTCAATAAAGAAGATGAAGAATTGGTGGTTTTTTTTGGAATTTCTGTATGTCATTATAGCAGTGCATTTTATGTAATTGGAGAGTGTCATAGAGACAGATGTGTCTAGAACTGCAGCGTTCAGGAGTTTTGAGCCATTTTGTATAGGGCTAATGCAGGTGCTGACTCTCTGAGATAGGTATACATCTGTCTATAACCACCATATATCTACAATTTTTGACATATGTGTCCTGTGCAAATTGCATTTTGGGATTTTAGTACAACATATGTTCATAATATGCACGTTATACAGGATTGAAAGCCCCACTTTAGCTGAAATATCCATGCAAAAGGACCAAGGTTTGTGTATGAGGCATGTACGCATCAAAGGCACATACTGATGCAATTCATGCAGGACCATGCGGGTAAGTCATGAAGAGCAAAGTAATTGCCTTACTTACTTTGATGTTGTAGCTCCTCCAATAAGAAGAGGAATCTGCATACCAATTCTATCCATTTCCTTTGCAACATGTATCATTTCCTCCAAAGATGGAGTAATGAGGCCAGACACCCCCACTATGTCTGCATACATAAAACAAAATTTCAGTTCCCTCATGCAACACATGTGAATGTATGTATGTATGTATATACGTATAAAGTATCTACAAGAAAAACCATATCTGGTGGGGCCAGACAAGCTATACACGCGATCCCTGGACAGCACTGTTTCGAGCTTATTAGCTTTCATCAGCAGGGAATACTCGCAACTTGTCTAGCACATCACCAGTTTATATACACAAGGCGCACCAGAACACTAGTGGTTCAGCAGTTTCAGAACTAATGAGATTGATCCACCACATCACTACCTATGTAGTGCCTGCCACGGCCAGAGCAATAAACTGGGCAAGGCCCCTAATTCAAAAACCACCAGTCACGGGTTTGGCCAACATACCTAGCTGCTTGTTGGAGTTAGCAATTGTATTTCACGCTTCATACACCGTTTCTTTGCTCAGAAACATCTGAGCTCATCTTGCAGCCTGTGGTCCTTGACCACTTGCAGACCAAGCTCCATTGCTACTGAATATATCTCTATTCCCAGATCAGTCACCCATGTATCCGATCAAACACACACACACACCACATATACCTGCATTTTCATCTTGAGCAGTCTTCAATATTTTGTCACATGGGGTCATAACACCAAGATCAATAATCCTAAAGTAATACACCAACATATATATGAATTATTTACAGTATTTGCTGGAGTATAAGTCGCACTGGTGTATAAGTCACACTTCCAAAACGCGGATACTTGAGAAAAAATTATTTAAAGCGCGGAGTACAAGTTGCATAGTGGTCAAATTAGAGCCGACTGGTTGCGTGTGTATAAATGGCAGCAGAAGCAGCTATGCTTCATATATTGGAGAGTAACGTGGCCATCATGTCTACAGACGAGTATGGACACCAGTTACTGGACAACAGCTTAAGGTGGAGGGAATATGCATGATCTCCACACTGTATGTGCTGATGTTATAATTGGAGGTCTGCCGTTACAATCATAAAGCTGCTGTGTAACTTGCACGTTGCTCGCCATTGTGGTTGCTGTTGATGCACTACTCCACTTTTGCCCGTGTTGTACATTATTATACAGCACATTTGGTACATCATAAGTCACATCCCCTCTGCGTACGTCCGGAAATAGTACTATGTAACTACTGCGACTTATACTCCTGCAAATACGATATGACACACTTAAAGTATTATACATACTACTTAAATCTACACAAGGTTGCAACTATGTAAGTCAATAAATTAAATACGTGGATGCACTTGTAGTTGTTGCAGCCAAGCACAATGCCAACAATGTTCTTTCCAATGTCATGAACATCTCCTTTTACAGTTGCCAAAACAATAGTTCCTTCATAATGTATCTGTATAATGTAAGAGACAGAACAGATGGTAAAGATATGCCTGTATGTACATGTACATACGAATGTACGTATGTGTGGCACTGCCCGTGATTGTGGTGCACGATCAATGGCAGTGGTGCTACGGGAGGTGTATGAGCACTATATTATTACTAGGTGAATGCTTAAAGCATTGTGGGCAAGTGAACCCAGTCATAAGCTGAATATTGTGCACATGCACATGATAATAAAATATCAAAGCTGTTTTTCTTTATTTAGTGAGTTTACAGAGTACTCTTGGAAAAGCATGTACAGCTAGTGACTGCTTTGAACTTGAAATGAAGTGGGTCAAAATATGTCACATAGATAGACCCACAGAGAGTGTTCATTGAATACAAAAGTGGGCTCACTCAGGAATACCTAATTACCCCCTCACTTTACCTGGCTCTCTTCTTCACATTGAGATTTTACCCTCTCTTCCTCCATGAATGGTGTCAAGTACCCAACAGCTTTCTTCATAACCCGAGCAGACTTAATAACCTAACAAAACAATGTTGTAGTAATGCATGTATTTTTCTAAGCTGTTGAAGCTGTTATGTGTGTGTATGCATGTGTATATATATATATATATACGTACATAGAATTCCTTTCTGTACTCTGTTTCTTTACTACTTCTTTCTTTCTAAGTAGTGCTCTATGCACGTGATTGTTCATGTAGTTAGGTTAGTGGACACGACATACCTGAGGGAGAAACATCTTTCCAGATCCAAAAAGATCTCCAACAACACTCATACCCTTAAAAAGAGACACAACAAATATAATACGTATACACTATATGTACATCCACATTTAGGTGTACTGTGCACAAGAGCAGAACAGGCGTGACACAGGGCAAGGGCAGGGCAAGAAAGTGTGAAGGTGTGGGTTAATAAATTCAGGAAGTAACTTAACGTGAAGGTGAACACAGAATTAATGTACATAAAAGGGAACAGAAGAAATACCACCTCAATTATTAACTCTCTACATGCAGGCATGTACAGGAGTATTACTGTAGTTGCTTTGCGTGTGTGTGCGTGTGTGTGTGTGTGTGTGTGTGTGTGTGTGTGTGTGTGTGTGTGTGTGTGTGGTGTGCGTGTGTGCGTGTGTGTAGTGTGTGTGTAGTTCCCGGAGTAGTGCATGTGGTGGGACATATGGGCAACGTTGAGATGATTGATGTCACATCACCTTGTGCTCACCTCGCGGGTTCATCTGCATAGGATTTGAGCTCTTCGGTGGCTAAGTCTCATCGCACACATAAAACCAGGAAAAATTCTCTTTTGACATTTTACAACATGGCCTGTAAGGTATGCTTAATACCAAAGGCTCTGTGGAGACAGCCAGGCCAGAACAAGACACACAACATGCTGAGTACAGGAAAGTGGACCTCGTGATACGATAACAGAAGTGCTACAATATCAGGTACATTTAGGAGGTCATTGATTTGTGACAGCTATATTGATTTGTGACAGCTATATATGAACTAAAAATGTACATGTACTTATATACCTTCATTAGAGGGCCCTCAATAATATTCAAAGGGCGTGGATACTTCTCCTGGTTCAGCCTGGCTTCTTCAGTATCACTTTCAATATATTTATCGATACCCTACATATGTAAAATACTAGCAATAATATATACTAGCAATAATGTTAATATACGAATATTAGGAACTAGTTAAAACCACCGGCCTGTTTCAACTCTATCCCAGAGTAAATACAAAGTGCAGTTGTACTGCAAATACATCCTGGCCAAAATAGCTTAGAGTATAAGTGATATTCAGCAGAGCATGGTTTTGTCTCTAGTGACACTCTGTCAAGCCATAGAATGTAAGCTACAAATATTCGCAGCATTCAGAGCATTCATACAGTACCCTTGGCATCAAACTTCATTTAACTTTGTGTTCTGTGTAGATGGCCTACATATCTAGCATAAACATGAAAAAGTCACTTTACCTGATGTGTTAGGATTAAAGTAGAGTAGGACTAAAATACATACGTAACTTGTGTGGACATACATTACACATGACTATAATCACTCAGTGAGATGCTTAGAGAGACAAGGCAAGGCAACATACCTTAACCAGAGAATATTCCAGTCTGGCTTCAACTGATGTATTTCTCCATTCATCAGACTGAGTGACTTTTTTCCCTCCCTTTCCAGCTGACTATATGAATACATAATGACATGCATACATAAATAGTTGGAAAGTGTAAGGACAGTGCCCAACACTATCACAGAGATAGCAAGGTGTGTAACGTGCTTATGCACTAGTTCGGTGTGGTTCAAGCACATCGAACCTTATCGAACCTACACGAACCACACCATCACTTTCCCTGCAATGATGTAGATAGAGAAGGTTCGGTACAGTCGAACCACCCCGAACTCATGTGACAAACCTCTCCTCTCCAAATTCCTAGCCCTAACTAATGCATAAGCACCCTACCCACTTTGCTATCTCTGTGAAAATTGCGTGGGCAGATATGTCGCGGAATGACGGCGCAAGTGGCTTATCGTACTATATTCCATTGCACCAGTAGCGTGATGCCGATTTTGTTACCCAGAAATACTAAGGTAGGAAGTGTGGTGGAGTAGGATAAAGGGATGCACGATGGTGTACAATAATCCAGTGTAGGATGGCAGAAGAATTTTGCGCGTTGCGGAACGTAAAATTAAAACTTACGGTATATTGAGACAACATCCAAAAATCGTCCCGTTCACAGGTTGGCTCGCTTCGCTCGCAATTAATTCATCCAGGTACCAGTTTTGCCCACCTCTCCACCAACGCCTGCTTCTCTCCCTCCCCCACTGCTTGTCACCCCCGTCCCACTGCCTCTCCACCACCGCCAGCTCCTCTCCACACAAGTACCCACCGCTGCTCGTTCACCCCTGTGCCCACTTGCTACAAGGTACAACAGATATTGCACTCCAGGTCCTGGCATGGATGAGGACAGGGCTACAAGGATAATGGGCCAACTCAATAAGCTGCACATTAAATACATGAGAGTAGATAATGCTCCATGTATTGGATCCATCTCGGGACTTTGTGGGCAGCTTCAGTGTCAACTTCTGCAACAATCCCAACCAACACCAGCACCACCCTGGCAAGACCAGACATTGTCCTGATAGAAGAATTATCTGTCAACCTCTTAGAACTCACTGTCCCTACCAACACCAATGAAGCTCTACTAGCTGCCAGGAAGAGGAAATCAGAAAAACCATTGTACCTTAAACCGGTCAGTGACCTGGAAGGCCGAGGCCTCTCAGTCTCCTTCGAAACATTGGAAATTGGATCTCTAGGTCATTACACACCGTGTGCTGTGAAATGTCTAACCAGTACTTTCAGTATGTCCAAACAACTTGCCAAAAACATCCTCTCCAAATTGTCTAAAATTTCGATTGCACGTTCCTACCACATCTTCAATTCGAGAAACTCTCTGAGTTGGGACGCAAATAAACCCTTTTACACTTTGTAGTTACATTCCCTGTCTTGTTTTGTTTTTAAATTATTTCAGTGTATCTTGTTTTGTCATAGCTGCCTTGCCAAGCTCCTCCTTTTGGAGGTTAACTTGTGTCCTAGGCTGTCTTATTAATATGTTATTGTACTTTTCTCTCATTAAGACATGAAGGTTTTTCTCTCTCATCCCCACATAGCTTGTATGGCATCTGACATTTTAGTTTGTCAAAGGAACTGTTGATGCTCAACGGTAGCCATTCTATTCAGCATCATGATGCAGTAGCGAGACTCGTGTCTGTACTTGATAATCGTGAATTACCACAATGCCTCGTTGACCATATTCAATCACATTTGTATGAAAACAAGCAGTTTACTGGGATTGCAGCATTTTTGTTGAAGCCACTGTGCAAAAAGTTCAAATTGAACAGTATCCATTACCCAAAGGTCATCAGAGATTTGGATATACCTAACTCCCCTTCAACCGAAGTAATGGGAGTTGGTTCCATCAGTACGTGGCATGGAATCCCAGATGGGCGAAGTGACTGGACAACAACAGTAGTAGCACCACAGCAAGAAAGCAGAGAGAGCGAGAGTTCTGACTCTGAATCATCTGTCGGCGGGAAAGCAGTCATAGAAGGCAAGACGTGATTGCGTACTTCGACAATGCTTGACCAGATTGTTGGCTATGCGGTAGTTCATTCATTCATATGTGCCCAAAGACATCCCAACAACAATGCAATGGTTCCTGCTATGTGCTTTGCAGCAGAATCAGGGAAATGCTGTGTAGCAATGTATGATAGATATCCTGCTTCTGATTGATCCTATGTCATGGCTTCATTGCTTGGGCTATCAACCTGCCTTGAATGAGCTCACAATTGTATTAGCATGGCTAATGTTGAACCATTACCGCTTTTTGAAACACGCTTGGCCCCCAACCGGACAAATGCAAATCAGGGTTGCTACACCTCTTTGATAATGGAAAAGTCTTAGAACACTACAGGTCCCTGAGAAGCTTCCATGTAGCTACATGGATACATCAAGATTTGCCATCTTACCAGGAATGTGGAGATAATGAAGAATCCTTGTGCAAGTAGTGTGCAAGTAGAAGCAAGTAGTGACTGAGTGCGTTGTCCTAAGAAGAAGCAAGTAGTGACTTGAGTTTGTTGTCCTAAGTAGAAGCAAGTAGTGACTGAGTGTGTTGTCCTAAGTAGAAGCAAGTAGTGACTGAGTGCGTTGTCCTAAGTAGAAGCAAGTAGTGACTGAGTGCGTTGTCCTAAGTAGAAGCAAGCAGTGACTGAGTGTGCTGTCCTAAGTAGAAGCAAGCAGTGACTGAGTGTGTTGTCCCAAGTAGTGACTGAGTGTGTTGTCCTAAGTTTATTGCCATAATAATATATGAAATATTCGTGTAGGTTCGATGAGGTTCGATGTGCTTGAACCACCCCGAACTGGTGCATAAGCACGTTACACACCTTGCTATTTCTGTGCTTGTGTGGTTCGTGTAGGTTCGATGAGGTTCAATGTGCTTGAACCACTCCGAACTAGTGCATAAGCACCCTACACACCTTGCTATCTCTGTGCTGGTGTGGTTCATGTAGGTTCGATGAAGTTCGATGTGCTTGAACCATTCCGAACTAGTGCATAAGCACGTTACACACCTTGCTAACTTAGATGGTGGTGTTCGATGTGCTATAACCACACCGAACTAGTGCATAAGCACCTTGCAAACCGGTGATGGTGTGGTTTGTGTAGGTTCGATATGCTTGAACCACCCCGAACTAGTGCATAAGCACCCTACACACCTTGCTATCTCTGTGATGGTGTTGTTCGTGTGGGTTCAATGAGGTTCGATGTGCTTTAACCACACCGAACTAGTGCATAAGCAAGGTGTGTAGGGTGCTTACGCACTAGTTCGGGGTGGTTCAAGCATATCGAACCTCATCAAACCTATACGAACCACACCATCTATGATAGCAAGGTGTGTAACGTGCTTATGCATAAGCACCCTATCCACCTTGCTATCTCTGTGATAGTGTTGTTCGCGTAGGTTCGATGAGGTTCGGTATGCTTCAACCACCCCGAACCCACACGAACAACACCATCACAGAGATAGCAAGGTGTGTAGGGTGCTTATGCGCTAGTTTGGAGTGGTTCAAGCATATCGAACCTCATCGAACCTACACGAACCACACCATCACCAGTGTGTAATGTGCTTATGCACTAGTTAGATAGCAAGGTGTGACAAATTTCTCAGCAAAGTTGGCACTTAGAATGCTAGAAAATCAGATGGACAAGACGACTGTCCAGAAGTATGAGGAACGTTTTGATGAGAAGTACAACATTAAAGATGATCCTCTGTACAATGCATGGTCTAATCTGAAGCAACAGGCACTTTCAGATTCAGCAGCCTTGAAGGAGTCGGATCCATCAACCCCCCTTCCTGAGTTCAAGTCACTGAAAATTTCCCCTGCTTTTGATGAAATCCTCTAATACCCAGATCCAGTCCCTCACAAAACAGGTAACCCTACCCGAGGAACCTCACATATGCCACGTCACCTGGCCAGTGACCAAATGATACAATATCTGGCTGATAAAAAGAAGAAAAAATTAGAAGCTGAAGAGGCCAAAGAACAAAGAAGAATTGAATGGGAAGCAAAAAAGATTGAACGTGAGCGCCAGAAGGAAGAGAAGAGGGTTGAACGTGAGTGTAAGAAGGCAGAGAGAAGCACTAAATTCAACAAGAGGAAGAGGAAGAGGAGGAGGACAAAGAGGACGAGGTAGGGGTAAATCACAATCTGGAATAACTGGTAGTTCAGCAAGAGGAAGGAGAGGACAGGGTAGGGGGAAGTCAAGAAATGGAGTTGTGTCAGATCCCCATTCTTCAAGTTCCAGTGAAGAGTCTGACCAGGAAGGCACTATTACTGATGATGGTACTGTATGTCCTCAGTGTGGACAGGCTGATGATACTCTTTGGATCCAGTGTGACAATCAAGCCTGTGAAGTATGGTATCGTGTTAAATGTACAAGTATTGATTCTGAAGAGTATGATAATTTGGGTGCCATAACTTGGTTTTATAATGACTGCACATTTAATCATTAGTTGTGTGTGCCGTTAGCTGCAGGGCGCAGGCGCGCTAGTGATAGTGTGTTTATCCGATAATTGCCGATTTTGTCCAGCTTCCGCCTTAGCATTGCGCAATGAAACTACGACGCTTTGCACGCGATAAACAAGAGCTCTGTGGCAGTTGAGAATCGTAATAGGATGCTTGATAACTGGAGGTTTCTGTTAGCTAGCCAAAGTTTTACCATCTCAAGCATGTAAGAAAACACTGCGTGAAAAGTGCTTAGCTGTCCGAGTAATGACGTCACTACTCTACTTCCAGGACAACAAGGACTGTACCATGCAAAGTATGAAATTCGTGGTGTTTTCAACCCTGTTCTGCGAGGTATAGTATCTATGGTAAAATCATCATAGTGCCCAACAAAATCGTCATAGTGCTAAATACATAAATGCAAGGCCTATGTACAGTATGGGCCAAAAAAGTTCCGCTGTAGTACAGTGTGATGGAAGTATGGTACCGACCGTAGAGTGCGACCATATTAGAGTCTCATGTTCTTAGTTGATCTACTCTTACATATTGTAGTGAATGACAAGTACGGCGTAGTAAATGGAATACGGCGTACTAGCACTATGCTCTGCTACGATATGCTACGATGACATAGTAATTTTAGTACACCGTACTTTGTCATTTACTACGCCATACTATGAAACCATAGAAAGACCGCACTAGCAACTACGGTCATACCGTACTACGGCGGCGTAGTGGGAACTTTTTTGTATGTTTTGGCCGCCATTTTCCCATTGTATGTCACACAATCCATGTATAGCTGAAAAGGGGTAGAGCTCGTGCATCGGCCCAGCCAGCTGAGCTGCCTCGGTAGCTCAGTTGGTAAGAGCATCGCCTGGAGAGCTGATGGTTGTGGGTTCGAGTCCCACCCGAGGCAGCCAATTTTTCTTTGAAAAATGACTGTTTCGGGCGAGTTGTGTTGTGTTGCTTTGCCTTTCTGTTGTGTTGTTGTTGTTGCCTTGCCTTTCTCAGCATCTCTTGAAAGATTGTTCATGCACATACTCAGATACATACATGCATAATAAAACCTGTGGAACAAGTGTAAAAACACTTCTATCCAGGATGTAGGGATGGTAGTGCCATAAAAACTATACATACATGGCAGGCAACAATAATAACATGCATAACCCTTTCCCAACATCTATATTACTACTCTTCCTTGATTCTTGACATTGCCAACCCCTCAGGAACACAGGTTGAATGCAAATGGATCATAAGTGCAGTAAGATCTAACCTGAGCATAATGTAAGAGTTTCTCTGTTCCATCAGGATCCCTATCCCAGAGCAAGTCCTCACACAAACGGAGAAGGTCTTCTGGAATATCACTATACACTGGCAAATTTCCAGCATTCACAATCCCCATATCCATCCCAACCTATGAACGTTATGTGTGCAAGCACATATATACACTGTACATATACATACGTGAAATCAATTTAGGGTAAAATGACTCCCACTTTTGTGAAAGTACATAAATGTTCAATACAGAACACCTTACCTTAATAGCATGGAATAGGAAGACACTGTGCATAGCCTCACGAACTAAATCCATGCCTCGAAAGGAGAAGGAAAGGTTAGAGAGACCTCCACTAACACGAGCACCAGGTAGAGTAGACTGATAGAATACAAGGTACAAAAGTTATGTATACAAGTAAATAAACATTTCGGAAATTTGAAATGTAATATAGAGATTGCATAAAATGAATAGAGACAAGATCGTGACACAGACATGCTGTGTACATCAACATGCCTTTGTTGGTACATTAATGTATATAGCATGTCTGTATCCCAATCTTGTCTCTGTTCAATCCCTATAGTATTAATTTTTTTACTTACTTGTCTCTTGTCATTTTATTACTATTGTAAGCAATAATTCTCACTATATTATACATAAACATCTGGCCAAGTATTGGTGTAGGCCTTATCACACTATGTGAGCTACACAGTACTGTGTTAATCAGAATGCCTTGATGCATATAGTAGGGCATGGTCTGGTTGAAAATAGCCTGACGGGGCAAGACACAGGTACGTAAGCTAGCTGCGTGTACTTCGGTAACTATAAATACTATAACTATGAGCAAACATGCTAGAAACATACCATTGGTCACCAGCGCCTTGGTCTGGTGCTTAGTATCTCTTGAATAGTGTGCATGTGCCACTTCTGGCAGACAGTACATATAATTAGTTTGCTATGCTAGACTAACATAGAATAGTGGCATGGCAGAGGTGGAAGTGTGCAGCTACTAGCTAGAATATGAATGTCCTAACCGCATGAGTACCACACGAATCTCACATCTCACTATTCTCAGCCAGTTTGCTTATATAGTTGCAGTTGTGAAGTGCTTGCACACATGCGATGTGATGATGTCATTAACGAGTCTCTTCTCATTGTGTAATTGGTTTGTTTTATGATGCACACTAGCTACATTATATGTTTAACTTTCAGGTTGGTAGTTGCCATGGTTGCTGAGTTTAGCTCCTCATTCATAATACATTGCTCCGTGAGATAACAAGAATTACATGTACAAGGGTTATTATACCTCTATTCCCCAGTTCGTAATGATGATACATTTCCACATGCAAGGAATCATGTTTGATTTTATGGTTATTGAGTTACGCTTCATCAAGAAGATGGAAAGCATGGCAAAATCACTTTTTGAGCCATTACACACATCTTACACGAGAAAACATCTAATTTTTGAATTCTAGTCATTTTTATAGGTTCTTCGCCTTTATATCATTAGAAGTGAAATTGAAATTGAAAGTGAAGAATACCCTTATATATGGTTTTCAATGGAGATAGATCATACCAATCCTATACACACAGTAAGTACTGATATACATCATACATACACTACACATTCAGAAGAGGTTAAGATCCAATAAACTTGAAGAGGTAATAAACTGAAGTCCGTGTTTAGAAATGAAGTTGATACGTATATAGCTACGTATAGCGTGAAAATTTAGGTATATAGTACGTTCCATTAGTAACCACAGTGTAGTGCAGGAAGTCTTAACACTTGTGTATCAAACTGACTGAAATCCAGTGCTTTCAGTATCTAGATCATAGTATCTATCATAGCGATGCTTAGAAATACAATGTAACACAACAACACAACTGAAACGCAAAGCAACAAAAACCTGTGGTTCAAGAGCAAACTTACACTTGCAGCTATCACTTGCATTTGAAATTAGAGCTCGATAACTAAAGTGGCCGAAAACACGTGCTATCCGTCATTTGCATGTATCCCTGTCATGATGAATTCTTTACTAGTAATAAGATCACAGCATTAAGGAGAGTAGCAATACTTAAGAGGCCAACTAAAGTACTAACTGCACGAAAAATATCTCACCTCATCGTTACGGCTTCGAGGCTGGAGACTTTGATTTGTCAGCAACACTCGAATGATCAAGATTTCGGCCACGTCCACTTTATCAACTAACTGTTTGGAGGGTTCAGATAAAGGGATGAGTCTCCACTGTAACTAACCCAGTGTATACCTAGGGAAGGTTATATTTGGTGATTGTTTATGTGTTTCTACCTGGTGAACTCTCTGGGCCCAGCTCAGCATCAGAACTGATCAATGCTGTAGCTACTGAAACAGTAACTATCGCATGATAGTCCAAAATTTCAATTCCGCAAGTATTGCTGACAAATCCAAGTCTCCAGCCTCAAAGACGTCAGGATGAGGTGAGATATTTTCGTGTGCAGTTAGTACTTTAGTTGGCCTCTAAGTATTGCTACTTTTCTCACTGCTGTGATCCTATTATTCGTAAAGAATTTGTCGTGACGGGGATACATGCAAAAGCTCAAATATGAACATGTTACAGACAACATTTGTTATGGTGTAGGTAATGGAATCTCCAAGAAGGACAAACCATACACCCTTGCACAGATATGTAATACACCCAACTCAATTTTCAGCTCCATCAAAGTCTTAATACACCAGGTGCCTAGACCATGTGTAGAGAGAATGGCTGATGGCATAGATACGTAGGTAGAAGGTGAGATTAATATTATACATATAAATAATGTGAACGCAAGCATGTATATAGGTACGTATGTGTGATATTCACCTTTATTACTTCCGTAGCTTCCAAGAATGTCACTCCATATTTGTTGTGTTCCTCAATACCAGTAGCAATAGTCAAGATATTTGGATCAAAAATGATATCAGTTGGGTCAAATCCAGCCTTCTCAACAAGAAGTTGATATGAACGAGAGCATATTGCAATTTTGTCATCAGTGGATGTAGCCTACATACATATACATATATGTTTGGATTACAGCAAACATATTTAATGTTAGAAGTCTATTGAATTTGTTCTTTTATAGCCAAGCTTGATTTCTACATATGTATAATTTCTTTTTCAGAAATCTTAGTATTGGCACAGTAAAATTGCAATATCTCCACTCTATGATTTTATGATTGTTCTGCTATGATACTATGATTGTGTTTTAAATATCAGTGACCTGCATGTGCCAGAATTGAAGACACGTACATCACACTCTCAGTATCCTTAGACATTGAAACATTCTCTTGTAAAGTTACATATACCTGTCCTTTTTCATCAAATGCCATTACAACCACAGCTGCTCCATACATCTGAATAGCCTCGGCTTTCTTCAAAAAGTCCTCCTCCCCCTCTTTCAAGCTAATACTGTTGACAATACATTTGCCTTGGGTGCATCTCAAACCAGCCAAGATCACCTCAAAGTTGGAGGAGTCAATGCAGAGAGGGACCTACATATTTATGTAATAAATAAGCCATGGCCAAGAGGTGTATATGTCCAATTGGTGTATATTTTCAGATACACACCAGAAGTTTATTTGTGACATATCACTTGGGCAACACTCTGATTGGACATGGTTTATATTTGATGAGGTGTTAACCTGCCATTATCATAGCAACATAGTATATGTACATATGAATGTCACATGCTAAATGCTACAACATAACTCTACACAGTAAAGGATACTTCCTATCAAGCATGTGTACATATGTACGTATATACATAACAACAATCAAAAAATAGACGTGACTGTTGTATACAACATGCAGTAAGTATTCAGAAGCGCAAACAGTCCCAACAACCTTAGCAATATCAGGTTCAGAGGACACTAAATTGAGAAATTTGGTCATAGACGACTTCCCATCCAACATTCCTTCATCCATATTGATATCAAGTATCTGTGCTCCATTCTCCACCTGTTCCTTGGCAACTGAGAGGGCTTCCTGCATGTAACAGAAAAACAGATATTATACAGATATACGTACATAAGTACATACATAATAAAAAAATACATACACACACTCACTCCTTACTTACATACATCAATTTAAAATTTGAAAGGAAAAATAGGGATTGCATAGAAAAGAACGGACAAGATTGAGACACAGACATGTTATGGTATTAGTTACTATTTTTACCATGTTTACTATAACTAGGGAAGTTATGTTTTGTCTGACCTTAGTCCCACAATAGTGTAGTTGCTGAAGTGGGTACGTACATGTAAAGTTATCAAATGGCCTAAATGATGGAAACACGATCAACCAACATCAATGCCAAGTTATTAAAGATCCTGAAAAAACTCAGGATTCAGCTGAGATTTGAACCCAGGACCTTTTGATTACTAGTCAGACGTATATATTAACAAGTTAAGTGCTCCACCCCTCACCACAGAACAAGAAAAATCCAACTACATGGCAAGACGAGCCAAATGTTGCTCAACTAGGGCAATTTTTTAATGACACAGCAATGAAGTAGAGAGTGTAAATATCAGCATGGATCCACCCCCAATCATGGGAATGTTCATGGAAGATGGGAAGATGTGTCCACAGTTGCACTGTTTTTGTTTAACCATACCAGTTTCTACACTATATGATGACTCCTGTTGAGAGGGAGAGTGTGACACACATCCCCTTATGTGTGTCTGACACATTCAGCATAACTGATGAAGGTGCAATGACGGAAACACTAGAAGACATCTTCAAAATGCTTGCAATGAATTGTTAAGAAACAAGGTTATTATTTCAGAAGTGTCCATCTTTTTAGCAGTCATTGAACTGTTCTATATATCATATCATGTATTGATTTTTGTACATTATATACATATACCAAGAAATCACGTGGACATATTTACGTAAATGTCGAAGAGGGAATTTGCTTGCCAGCTGTATTAGGTAATCATAGTTGTGTAAAAATTAGTTGCCATGGACATAACTTGCACCATCAGATAGTGCTTGAAAGGTCACCTTACCAACATTTTAGGGTTTTGTGAGGCTGTCCTTTAATGAGCACATATACATATTGGATGGACATATACATATTAAATGGATTTATTTTATACCGGTATTTATCTAAGGCTGTACATGCATGTACTTTTCTAAGCCAAGAGGCTGTTACTTTATTTTCTCAGCCTAGAATCTGTTACATGTATGTGTACTTACTTGAGTATGCCTTGGGCTGCTTATATCATATTTTGTAAAGTTATGTGAGTTTGGGTGTGTGGAGAGAGTTGGCTAGCCATAAAAGATCTTCAACCAACTGCCCCAGTTCTCAAGGCTGGGCATCTGGTGTCCTGCTCCAGTCTATATATGCATGCTGTATGTCTCGTGTGTATTCTTTGTTTTCTAGGGGTGAGGTTTTTCTTGGTTAATGTGCTATAAACGTTTTTCCATGTATTTCAAATGGTTCAAGTGCTGGTTACACTATGCTCCATGGGCACCTTTGCCTCTCAGTGCCTTGGTTTGTGACGGGGCCATTACTGGATAGCTGGAATCACTGGACTGGTATTAAAACCCTCTCATATCTACTGTAGGCCTATGTAACTTTGTTAATAGCACAGTGCAGCAAGAATAAAGACTAATTTGTTCGGAAGAGAGTGCATGGGAACAAAGATAGCTATAGACCCATTGTAGTGGGTGCAGTTTTGACATCACAATTTTGCCAGCCGCCATGATGGTGTACAAATGCACTGATTGCATATGTAGCGTGTAGTTAAAGATAGTGATTTATGCAATGCTGAAGTGGGCTCTGTCTTAAAACCTGGGATACATGAACAGTATTGAGGCTAAATCTAAGGCTAGGCTGTTGGGAGGTTAAGAACTCAGTAACCTTGTGCCTGGAGATACAGTCCTAGCAGACAGAGGATTTGATACTAGTGACTCAGTGGGTTCATACTGCTCAACTCTAAAAATTCCTGCATTCACAAGGGGTAGAAGCCAACTGCTAGGTATTGGAGTAGAGCAGACAAGAAAAATAGCATTTGTATCCATGTTGAGTGAGATTTTATCTTAACATTCCATTATTGGGTTAATAAGCTTTACCACCACACTAATTTCCACAGAGACTTTATCACAATGTTGATCATTGGTTTATTAGACTTTACCAATAAACAGCAGGTCCTTTTCCCCTCCAGCCAAGTGTTGCATCATTTTGGTCAGATTCTCCTGGCTCATGAGGCTGTGGTGCAGTCAGCCACACCTGGCCAGAGTCATTGTAGCAGTGTCATATTGCAGCACAAGAAATGATTCCAGTAGTATTAGCCATGTCTATATGGGGAGCATCATGGAGGTTATCCATCATCCTGGCATGCTCAGACAACATGGCAGTTGTATGTGCACTTTCATCGGGGTCAGCTTGCTGATGCACCTTTTACAGTGCCTACACTACATTTTCCAGATAGTAAGTCGAGCCCGCCATATAGCAGGAGTACATCACTCAGCAGTAAATGCAATGTCACGAGATAGATACGTGTTCTTGTCTTGCTTCGCTCAGACACCGTGCTCCCTATCGGGTATACCGAAGGCACTCCTAGACATGTTGCTGCACACCAACTGCAATCCGATGAGTAAGCCCTTCTTCAGGCAGTTATGCAGAAAACATCCACATCGTATGTTCTGAGAAGGGCATTGGAGAATACTGCTAGCTGTGCAGAATGCCAGATATTGTCACAGACCAGCTGTACGAACATCCATTTTCCACTTGAAGTTCAACTGTTGTAAGGCTTTTTAGCAGTCATTATTTAGATGCTAGCTTGCCTACATATGTAACTCGATGCTAAGTTAGCTGTTGCAAGGTATTGGTGTTCTTGGCAGCAGTCTTATTTTCGAGAAGGCCTAAGCTAGCTTGCTGACACATATACCTCGAGAAACCAATCTGCACTCCGTCACTTTCTCACAATCTCAGTAGGCATCCCAGGGAGAGTAGGTGCTTGTGTCACTCCCTCTTCATGTGACATCATGCCACTGCTGATAGATCCACAAGTCTACTGTCATTGCAAGACAGCTTGACTTTTGAACCATCGAGCAGGCTTTATGTTTGCGTGCAGTGCACGGGCAGCACTGTGGGGTCTATATGATGTACAACAGTTCACACGCGGGAACAGGTTCATAAAAAGCAGTGCTGAAAACAGAACCACATGCCATTTGAAAGACTAGGTTGTCTTGCTGCTCGCCAATCACCCCATGAAGGGATGTACCGGTTTACATCCCTCCATGGGCTAATTTAATTAATAAGGAGTACACATACATTATTAGTTGTAGTTGTTAACTCAGCTGTGTGTTGAAATATATGTGTATACATATACATGCATTTTCAAGTTTGCACATCTAATATACGTACATACGTACACGTATATGTACGTAGGTAAGCACGTACATCAATTATTGAAAAAGCATGCACGTGGTAACATTCAACATACCTCAAAATTACCAGATTTAATAAGTCTGAGAAACTTTCGTGAACCAGCAACATTACAACGTTCTCCAATGTTAACAAAATTAGTGAATTTGTTTATAACCATCTTCTCCATTCCTAAACCAGCAAAATCAGGTAAATTATATTTATGAAAGGTAAGGTAATTCAGAATAGCAGGTAATTCGGAATACTTTGTACATTAATGACCTGCTACATGTATCTTACAGTTGTCGACGGTAAAACGCTGTAGGGAACTTTGCTAAGGTAATGTGGGAAAAGAGGATTTTCCTAAGCTATTATATAAGCTGTGGGATAGAAGTTTCAAACCTGACCATTTGCAGGGTGATTTTAGGGAGACGGGGCTATTCCCTTTTTGAACTATTCTGCAATCCTATCATGGAAGATGACAACCAGCAATGCCCTTTAAAGGATTAAGTTCCACCAATCACACTGCAGTTGAGACGCCCATCCGGAAGGAACTTCTGAGAGTGTTTCATTGAAGTAGGTGAAGAAAGGTAAACAAACCAGGAAGAGGGTGAACACAAGGTGAAGTCCTTACTAGTGATGAAGTCATTGAGAGGTTAGAAGCTGATAAAAAGAAGCAAACTGCTTCACAAAAGGGAAGTCAAGACAAACCAGAAAGGGTAGAGGAAAAACACTGCAAACTGTGTGGTGAAGAATTCGAAGATGGAGAGGAAGACACGTGTTTGGGCTGTGATTCATACTGGAAGTGGGTGCACTACAACTGTGCCAGGTTTGTAACTCTGCCTAGCACAGAAGAGGAATGGCTCTGCCATGCTTGCCAATAATTAAGGCTCGATCCTATATACACACAACACCCTGACATTTTATCTATCACTTTTTGTACTGTCATTTACTTTATTTACTCACCATTTGCATAGCACACACAGTGATTCAGTAATCCTTTCACTATAAGAGAATATTCTACAGGCCATGAGTCGACAGCGAGGTAGACAGGCAGCACAGTATAGCTCCATTTATCACACAATGTTTATTCCGAATTACCTGATAGCATGTAAACGTACTGGATGCACTAATCAAAGCTATCTGGAAATACAGAGCAGCAGGGAAGCTGCCACTCACTACGTCAGGGATGCTTATTGCATAAAGATACCGCAACGCTTAAGTATATTTTTTCCCTATTGCTATCAGCAGGATATTTTGTGAACTTATTCCGAATTGCCCGCCCTTACGTTAATACATATAACGAGATGCTAACATGCTTACAAAGCAAAATACATGTATGCTGCTGATGCTAATTATTTATTAGCATACCAGAGAGCAGAAGTGTGTCAGGGAAGATGTTAGACGGAAGTATTCTTGGTTGAATACCTTTAACAACATCTGCAATAGCTCTATATTTGCAAAAAAAAGTAGTGTTCATGAATATGTCAATAGCAATGTCACAAACCTAAAACATTTACATTTATAATACACGTATGTAAGGATGACAGTCACAAAAATCAGAGAAGTAAGTGCAGTATTACATGCAGCAAGATACGTATATATGTATGCAAGAATAATGAATGCAGAACCCTTGGCACCTCCACATAGTAAAGTACTATAATGCGCATGTGCACTTTCTGCAGGAAAATGGCCGACTGTACGTATGGCTTTCAACGGAAGATGCAACAGAGCAGTGTCAGAGAAAACCCCACAACCATCTACACATTTTGTACAGTGATATACCTATAAATGTACATGTGTAGATGAATAACGAACCGAATGTGGGCTGGTGTACTACCACAGCATCCTCCAACAATATTTACCAGCCCATCCACGGCAAAAGACTGTAAAAAAAGAGGTGTATAGATAGCATTTAAATATGTACCTGCATAGAATATTAATTGAACATGCACATTGTAGAGTAGCAATAAAGTCAAATTGTTCATAATGGTAATTCTTGGTAATAACAATCTACCTTATTGACCATGCATCCAAACATATCATGCGAAGCTTACTGATCAGTATGCAATGTTAGGGCTGACTGCGGATTACCCACAAACTGAGTTAGTTCAATGCATTGAACATTTAATGCATCATGTAGCCTTCAACAAGCTCTAAATACGTTATGTATTGTGAGTATGGCACTACAGAATTCATGTATGAACGATCAGACCCAGGCTGCACTTGGAGGCTACACTTCAGGTTCATAAATCCTGCATTGTGACATTCTCAACACAAAATGTAAGATTGGGCATTTGGATATATATATCTCAAAGTCGCCAACAATGCGTAGCATTCCACTATAGTAATCATATTCATTATATTACATCATCCTGGGAGATAGGTTAGGGCTAGGGCTGAGGCTAGGGCATAGTGTAGGGGAATTTTCCTGAAGGCAAACCTGTATGTGCCATGTTATCCAATATACATACATACAGCTAAGTGTACAGTTGATGTGTCAAATAAGTAGCCTTGGGCTTTTGGTCCTTGGTTGAATAAATCACATTCTGATATGCAATGAACACTAAATGTACGTACGTATATACGTATGTACACCTACTTTCAAATGAGAGGACATAATTTCAGGAGTTTCATCATAGCCTCCTAGAGCATTCGGTAAACCTGAGTAATGAAGAAGACACATGTACAGTACTTTACATACCATGAACACACAAAGGGAACTACAACACTAGTGAAATGTGTAACATTATGGGACAGGGGGGTGAGGGAAAATAGGCTGGTATCAACCATTTGCACATATGTAGCACAAAATAAATATTTATATACACTTCTAGTATTTTTTCTGCTACACTATCATATTTTACAACAGTTTAATAGCTGGACCATGCGCATGCACACAGTGTGAGAGCCCATCACGACCACTGTAAGGCAGGCATAGTTGCCACGGTCACCATAAGGCAGGCACCGGCCAGCTGAAGGGACACACATTACCCTCATACATGTCGCATCGTATTTCCCATGCAGAGCACTCAGGGCTGGGCATAATGCCCCCAGCAGCCTCCCTGGCAGCCATCCCCCGCATCAAAGGTGGTCACTCAGACGGGTCACGAGCTCCCAGAGCTGAGTCCCAGGATGCATCAATGGCAGCAATGCTATCGAACCTCCTTTTGCTCGTGAACTCGTCACTGCAGCAACCCCCGAAGGGGTATACACGGGTGATTGTATCCCCCCAGTCCCCCCAAAACTAGCAACTAAGATTCATAGAGGGGAGTTTATTGAAATGGGGGAACTCCTCCCTGAATTCTGGTCAGGCTCCCAAGACGCAGACCTGGATGTTCACAGGGAGAAGCCAAGGCGGTCAAGGAAAGTTGTTGACATTCACACCTGGGTCCAGTGCTTTTCAACATACATCGCCACCCGGGCACTGCAGGCCCCACAGCTGATTCCCAAGCTGATGGTCTACCTGGCCACCATTGTGTGGGTGAGCCAGGATTACACAGGCCTGGCCGGGGTTCACTATGAGGCAGCATTCTGTACGCAGGTGGCCCTGAGTGGCAACACTTGGTGGTCAGTCATCAATTCTACCCTGTACACAATGTGTTTTACAGGGATGGCAGCCAACACCAAGCGATGTGAGCTGTGTTTTGCAACAACACACTTGGAATGAGAGTGTACCCAACAGGATGACCCAGATCCAGACGTGAAGGACCAGCTGAAGGAAATCGAGGCTGCTGTTCTGGCCCTCACCAACGGGCAGCAAAGGCTACACCCCCCCTTGGCCAAGCCCTCCAATGAGTTTTGTCGCAAATGGAATGCGGGTAGCTGCACCTACCCACGTTGCCGCTACAACCACTCATGCAGCAGCTTCCAAGGCACCCAACCAGCAGTGAAGTGCCCAAGCCGTACTATTACACATCCCATGATGGGACAATCCTGCCCCCCATCGGGATCTGGGGCAAGGCAGCCTCCCAGCTGCCCGTACTAATCATATAAGACAGGACAGACAAACTCAGCAAGCTGCAAAAACCTCACCTAGCATACACAGAGGACTGCAGCTCGGATTCTAGTATTGTTGTGTTTGGGATATTGGGAGATCAGGGTGGGATAGTTCTGTTTGCATATATATATATAAGAGGTCAGAGGAAAGTAACCACAAATGCATGGCCCTTACTTAGGTATGTACAAATACATGGAGGACCTACTCCAACTGGACGCCTGCCGCCCCCACCTTGTCTCATTCCTCCGGGGGAAGTGACTTGGTGCATTATGGTTGGCCAGTGGTTGGGTACCTGCCTGCGTACTCACCCTGACCAGAGATTCATTGTGGACGGCATTCGGTCCGGCTTCAGGGTGTGCTTTAGATACAATCATCTGACCCCCAGCACCCCCAGCAACATGCTGTCGGCTAGAGAGCACCTGGCCGTGATTAGAGGATACCTGGTCAAAGAGTGCAGCAGTGAAGGCCGAGTGCTGAACCCATCCTTCCCAGTGCCTGTCCATACGAGTTGCTTCAGGGTAATCCCAAAGGGCTCATCGGGGAAGTAGAGACTGATAGTAGACATGTCAGCTCCCAAAGGAGTAAACGTCAATGATGGGATTGATGAATCCTAGTGCACACTGTCCTATGTGGGCATCAATGATGCCATAAGCATATAAGCATGGCATCATGTCGTATGGTGTGGAGACCCTCCTGGCAAAGATTGATGTCAAGTCATATCCCTGTCCACCCAGACAATAGGTGGCTAATGGGATTGAAGTGGGATGGTTCCCTATAGACCTTGTGCAGCTGACGTCACAATTGCGCGGGAATTTCGAATCAGCCATTTTGAGTGTCAACGTTACCATAGATAATAATTTATACGCAGCATATTTTGTGTGATTAAAGCGGATGATCTATAATGGGAAAGTGCTGTTGCGCTGTAGGATGCTCCAACAGATTTTACAAGGGCTGTGGAATCCATTTCTATCGATTCCCCGTGGATTCTTGCAGGAGAAACTGTTGGGCTGCCGCCGTAAATTGAAATAATTGGCGGTCAACGGAGTACACCTGGATATGTAGCGCTCATTTTGTAGGTGGAAGTAAGAGTGATGATCCAACACTTCCAGCCTATATACCCACGTTATTTGGACATATAAAGAGTCCAGTGAAGAGGAGAGCAGAGAGCCAGTTAGCGAGATATGACCGTAGTGCAGGACACCATCACGAGATTTCAGATCTCAGTCTTAAACCATCATCCAGCAAGCTGAATTGGGAAATTGTCCGTGGCATTATTGGCATAT
The DNA here is from genome assembly GCA_963970385.1 of Theonella swinhoei. Lineage (NCBI taxonomy): Eukaryota > Metazoa > Porifera > Demospongiae > Tetractinellida > Theonellidae > Theonella > Theonella swinhoei. The sequence continues at coordinate 2,800,538 of OZ019960.1, read as the reverse complement.
CGTACAAGTGTGTGTAAGCAAAGGCGTTTACAAGCCTGGCATGAAGAAGAGGCTGCCAGTAGTTTGTTAACACTGAGTACTGGATCGGAAGAAAGCACATCCAACTGTTGACATTGGTGCCTGTCACCAGGAAATTCACCTTCTGCCTTCTCCAGCTGAGTCTGACCACAGCCACTGTGAGTACACTGCTGAGCAGCCTACTGTTTCATCTTTGACTGATGTTACTATGGAGACAGATTAGAATCGGAGTGAATTATTTTGCAAGAAGAAAACCAAAAACTCAAGTTAGAAATCCAGGGCTTGAAGATGCCAAAACTTTTGAATAGCCCTTCAAAGGTTTGCTATTTCACAGGACTACCATCAATAGAAGTACTTGAATCAGTTTTTGACTTTGTTTCTACCTGTGTTTCCACTTCCCGATCAACATTCCCTCCATTTCAACAATTTGTAATGGTTCTAATTAAGTTGCGTCTTAATGTTGACAATGAACTTCTATCATCAATTTTTCATGTTCATGCATTGACCGTATCCCGTTACTTCCAGAAATGGATAGATGTTATGTATGAAAGAATGAAGCCTCTAGTAATGTGGACTGACCAGGAACAACTGCACAAAACAATGCCAATGGAATTCAGAAAATATTTCAGTAAATGTGTTGTTTTTATCGATTGTTTTGAGGTGTTTATGGACAGGCTTAAAGGCCTGATGGCTAGAGCACAAACTTGGTCCAATTACAAGCACCATAATACTATTAAGTATTTAATTGGAATATCTCCTCAAGGCTCGATCACTTACGTATCTAAAGGTTGGGGTGGTCGTGTGTCGGATCAATATTTAACTCAAAACTGTGGTATTTTGGAAAATCTATTACTAGGAGACGTAGTATTAGCTGACAGGGGATTTAATGTGCAGGACTCTGCTGGTTTATTTTGTGCCGAGGTTAAGCTTCCACCCTTTATTAGAGGTAAAAAACAGCTCAGTCAATGTGAAGTTGATAGAGATCGTCAGTTATCTCGAGTGAGAATACATGTCGAAAGGGTTATCTGACTGTTACAGCTAAAGTACAAAATTTTAAGAAGCACACTCCCTATCAATTTCATTAAATGTAGTGCTGGAGAGGAATACAGTACAATTGATAAGATTGTAACTGTATGTAGTGGACTTTGTAACTGCTGTAAATCTGTTGTACCATTTGATTATCCAATGAACATAATGGATAGATATAAAGACAAAGTATATATATGATCAAAAAGTCATGCTTTAGATGTAGTAGTTCCTTTTCTTTTGCAATTAGTTATTTGTTTCAGACTCTGCACATCCTCATCACTGCTGTCAGCCTCCTTTTGAGTCAATGGTTCTGGAGGTAAAGCTTTCTGTGTGGGCTTTCTGAGTCTATTGGAGCGTCTTGTAACCCTTGGTGTAGCTGTAGCTCTTCCTCTACTAGTAACTGTCTGTCTGCTCACTCGACCAGTAGGTCGTTTTCTCTTAGCTACATGGACATACAATGGAGATAAATTTGCAGTTGTTTGTGTTTGAATTGTTTCTCTATTTCCTTCCTGGTGTCCAGCATAGTGTGGAGGTTTGAGCTGGTGCAGTGCATGTTTGCTCTGACTGATGCAGCCAGATGGGGAGTGCTGGGTGAGGTCAATGTCACATGGAGTGGAGAGACCCTCTGTAGCCGGCATTCAGGGCACAGCCATTTGTCTTTTGGGATGCGAGTAATTTTGAGGCAGTCAGTGTGAAACCAGTCTATTTCACAACTTCCACTTTCACATTTGATCATTTCACTGTATTCTTCTTTCTGCAGTAGCACCAGACCTGAGTTTGAACTGAGCTTTCTTCTGGATCAATCATCAAATTCTCAGTTGTGGATGGCAATTTGGTGTAGTACTTTCCAAGTAGTTCTGGCCATACTTAAAAAACATCGTTGCTTTTTCCAGAGCAGACTCAATGAATTCTATATCTGGAACAATCCTTTCAATAACTATATCTTCCTCTGACCATACAAAAAAGTCACAGTACAAACATTGACAGAATTTCATTTCAGCTTGAACCTGGTAATAATCACCAGTGGCCTCTAGAAATGTCTTGTCTCTACATGAGTATGGGCACTTAATTTCGATCACACCTCTACCACAACAAGCACAAGTAACGATCCCATCTGGAGAGGCACCCATATGTGGATAGGATGCATCAATAACCAACCCACTTTCTGAAACAACAATATCTGTATGATGCCCAGATTTTTTAATATAGCTCTCCAGGGCAACCTTTTCATGTTCACAACCCCACACAGTTCCCCTAGACCTAAATTGGCTGCTTTCAGGGTAGCATATTCCTCTGATTAATGACTTAGAAGGTTGAGTAATATCTGTGCTGATGGAAGACTTCAATTTTGAAGCTGTTATCCGGCCAGCCCTCTGTTGGAACCATACCTTTGATCCCCTCTGCTCCCGTGTCTTCAATTCAACTTCTTTTGCCTGTTCAGGTGATATACTTAGAGACTTAAAAAAAATATTTCACTTGTATTTAGAAGCTTGGGATAATTAAGTCTCAAATACTTCTCTTCACAGTAATCAGTGAGAGGCTTTGGCAATGTTCCGCTTTTGTATAAAGGAACATAAGCATCAGAATACTCTGGTACAAGAGACAGATTTTCTTCATGTGTTAGAGAGTTTCTTGAAAACCTCATCAAGCTCATTTTTGGTAGGAGCTAGCTTCTGCAAGTGTGTAGTGGTAGCACTACTACTAGTACTATGAATAGCACTAAAGTGCAAAACCCTCGGGGCGTTTAATGAGCTATATATATTATATATATATATATATATATATATATATATATATATACATTGGAACCCTGCCTCCCGTCTAATGAAAGTATATGGAAAATAGCAAAGAACTGGCCCAGCCACAGAGAAGGCTTGAGAAGCACGCTGTATTTATATTTCAGGTAGCGTTTAGTACCCTGTCAGGCTTTTGAACAACAATCGCCTTTCTCAAATGCATATTACTTCCCATCGCTCTCATCAAAAATGCACGTAGCCCTTTTCTGCATGCTCACTGACGTAACATGAAAGCGAAAAACTGGCCCAGCCACAGATTAGGAGGCTTGAGAAGCGCGCTATATTTACATTAGCTCACATTTCAGGTAGCATTTAGTACCCCGCTTAGGCTATGCTTCTCAAACGCGAAATGCACGCCTTTGCACATGCTCACTGACGTAACAAAATGGCCGACTTTAGATACTGTATAAATGTGAAATAGCCGTAACTCTGGAACTAACCATTTATTTTAAAAACGGCTTTTTTTTAAATCTTTCCCATAGGGCGCTGATTCATATGGTGTCCCTTTTTGGGGGTTTTATTGGGCGCAATGGCAGAACTTGCGAACTGACACACACACACACACACACACACACACACACACACACACACACACACACACACACACACACACACACACACACACACACACACACACACACACACACACAAACCAAGTACACACACACACACACACACACACACACACACACACACACACACACACACACACACACACACACACACACAACCAAGTACTGTAACGCTCCGGCGCATGCTCCGAGGGTTAACTAGAAGGTTCACTACAATTTGCAGCCTTCATTCTCCTCTCAGGATCTGAAAAATCTATATCTGATATAGCAGCAAATGCAACACTCTTGAAGGAGGGAGGTAACCAAGAGCATGGCATTGATGTGCACAACAAAGACTTTCTTGCTTGAACATTAGCCTCAAGAGTGAAAAGAATAGCAGCAATGTGGGAACAGGCTTCACCCAGGCCTGCCATGCAATCACAGTGCCCACATATCACCGTACCACTTCCCTCAAGCACCAATCCATGCTTTAGCTGGAGGTACCGATAGCTTCTGGGAGTGCTTAACCTTTGCTGTCACCAAGAATTTGTCGTTACAAGCCGAGTTACAAGAAGAAATGTGAATATTAGAAACCCAGCCATCGATGAACTGTCGATATCCTTATAAGCTTTTATAAGCTTTAAGCTCTTGCATTGTATAAGGGCTAGGGGTAGCTATTAAGTAGTTAAAGATATCGGGATATTCTACCGCTAGCCAGTTCTGCCAGTCTAAACATCTCTCACCTTGCTCCATATCAATTGCCAGGTAAGGGTCCCCGAGTAGAGCTAACTTTTCATTATAACGGGACTTAGATGACTCTTCCAAGCTATAATAGTAGCTAGAAAAGGCTTCGATTCCAGCCGCCATACACAGCAATGGTTGCTACGTAAAAATGAACACACTCTAAAGTGCAGAACCCTCGGCGCTACGCGTGCGCGAATCCGTGAAAACGCACACGCTAATAATGCGCATGTGCAGCCTCCAAAATGGCCGACTACACGGATAGCCATACAATGCAGGAAGTGGTGTATCTCTGTAACGGAGCGGCTTCAGAAAAATCCACACAAATATTTTGACTTTCGTTGCCCGTTGAGTACGTGATATCCTTTTTAGGACGAATGGACGCTCCTGAGGTGAGATTTCGATTAACGGACAGACAGACCGACCGACCCAACTACAGTAACCCTCACTGCGCATGCGCGCCGAGGGTTAATGACGTAACCGCACAAGGTCTATACATCAATACTGCTCTGCCATTCGGTCTGAGATCAGCTCCAGAAATATTCACGGCGGTGGCAGATGCAGTCGAGTGGATAGCCAGGAGCGAGGTGTCGAGTTTGTCATTAACTATCAAGACGATTTTCTGGTTATGGGGTCCCCAGCTTCAACGAACCGTGCAGCAGCCCGATCCAAGCTCATTGCGATTTTTGAATGGCTAGGGCTGCCAGTTGCCGAGGAAAAGCTGGAAGGCCCTGGTACAGTGCTGAATTTCCTCAGCTTCACTCTCAACACTGTGTTACTCGAGGTCTGACTCCCTACATCAAAGCTAGAAGAACTGCAGGGCCTGCTCCGGTAGTGGCAGGGTAGGAAGGCCTGCACCCACAGAGAATTGGAGTCACTTACTGGAAAATTGGCACATGGAGCAAAGGTTGTCAGGCCTGGTAAAACTTTCATGGGCCGCATGTTCAGGCTGCTGGGGTGGGGCACCACAGGATTCATCTGAATCTCTCTTTCCGTTCGGACCTCCAGGAAACTGAGCAGCATCACTTGCAGGAATTCTTGTTTTAGGCGTCTCTTCTCTATCTCTGTAATTTCTCTACTCCCTTTCTCCATCTCCTGCTCTTCTTCACTTGACGTGTCTACTTCCTCCTCCTGTTCCCTTTCCCTCTCTCTCTGTCGTCTCTCTCCCTCCCTGAACTCATCTTGTCTCATTTTCCTCGTGATGACAGTGCCATGTCACTGGTTGCACTCTGCAGTGATGCCAGCTCCTCCTCACTCATATACTGTCCAATGTAGTAGTGGAAGATTAGGGGATTGTGCTGGTGCATTTCTTCCTCCGAAAAGTACTCAGTTTCCATTAACTCTTTCAAGCACTTGTAGCACCTGTTTCAGATCCTAGTCTTATAATTAGCAGGGACCGGTGTTTCTGAAGCTCCCAAACACGGAACTTCACCTCATATTCTGAGCTGTTGGAGAAGTGTTTCCAAGTCAGTCTTGTCTAGGATGCTCCCAAACCTCATGAGGAAAGATCCAGGTGTTCTTGTAGGACTCCATGCAGGGTAGCTATCTTTTCTTGCTCTGAGAGGTCAGGTTCCCCCCTCTGCTGATTCTTTATGATTAGTCCTTATGAGATGGTTTTTTGAAACATTATCATTTGGGCCCCCGAAGGCTCACGGGAAGCGGAGAGTTCAACTCACTGACTCAGCCATGACGTCATTTCAAAACTAGCTAGTAGCCACGTGGTACGAGACAGGTGATGGCTTCAAGCAGGGTGGATGTCTGGTTAAGCTCCTCTTAAGAGTTTTAGAAGGCTCTGCCGTCAAAAGGAGCGCAGAATACCGCTGCAATAGTGCTAAGTGAAATTCCCACAAATTATCTGACCTGCATCACCCGTTACGTATGTTGCATTATTTTTGGCACGAATAAACTTTCAAGAAGCAAGTTTGGGCACCAACACACACACACACACACACACACACACACACACACACACACACACACACACACACACACACACACACACACACACACACACACACACACACACACACACACACACACACACACACACACACACACACACACACACACACACACACACACACACACACACACACAAGCAGACCAACTACTGTAACTCTTGCTGCACATGTGCACTGAGGGTTAATTACGCATGACTGGACTTCTGAAAATCATCAGCTTTCCCACCAACAGCTCCCCCTGCGCAACTGTGCTATGCATTGACTATCCCCAAAAGCCAGGGTCAGACACTTAATAAAGCATGTCTTTGATTTAGGAGAAGCTGAAATCGCTGCAAGAACAACTTTTGTGGCTGTACCTAGACTTAAAAGACTTGAGGATGGCCTATTTCAATCTATGACTTATGAGACAATTGGCCGAACTAAGTGGTTACTTGAAATCACAACGACATATTCGTGAATAATTTTTTAGCCGTGTTATCCATGTGGAGCACTGTGTGCACATGTATGTAATGTGCATGCGTAAATTGTATACTACAGGTATTATTGAACTCGGTTTCTGGTCTCGAGAACTGATAACGCACTCGGCTATGCCTCATGCATTATCATTCTCTTGGCCGCAAACCTTGTTCAATAATTCTGTAGTACACTCACACAGTGCTTTAACTAGTACATGTACATACATACACATACCTGCATTAGGGTAACAAATAGTATAAGCCTCTGAGACTCTCCCGATTGCTTCTATGTATGGCCTCATTTCTGATGCCCCAAGAGCACAGTTCAACCCCAGGCTACAGTCAAAACACCATTCATAAACATATACATGCATACAAGCTCAAAGTTCACCCATCCTTTAAAGGTATATATGAAGCTCAGCTACAGATATGAACAGGTACATTTATCTCCACAATAACTGAGCAATTTGATGCAGTTAGTATTTGTTACTATGTACATTGTATTTGCATTCCTGTCCATACCACATGGGTTTTGCATGTGACACACTGATAGCAAATGCTTCAGTTGTTTGTCCAGAAAGAGTGCGGCCACTTTTGTCGACAATAGTTCCTGATATCTGTGAATTATACATATACATGTAGTCTAATATGTAGGGATAGCACCGACACACCCATTTAGCCCTTAACACACAAAATACCTCCAAACTCCCGAACACTGCAGTTACAAGCCTTTTAGGAATATAACCTGCTCTATGAGTGCTTCTATATACTCCTAAAGTATGTAAATTATGAGGCTAGAGTGATGCCCAGAAATTGTAGAAACATTAATTTCTCTATCTTCTCCTTCAAATGACCTACTCTAAAACTGGCAGCAGCCGCAGCAGTTATCACCTTGGTTTTTACATCAAACAGCTCCTTACCACTGGATGTATAATCCTTGACCAACAGAATCTTTTCTTACTTTGGCACGATGTGGTAAATCGAGAAATTTCCTTATTTGTTATTGCAGTGAAAAGGGATGGGGCGCTAGTGCATGAGTAGAAAGTGGGCAGGGCTCTAGTTTACACAGTGTTCACAATGAATGTTTAATAAAATGTTGAAGAATGTATGTAGGGAAGAGTGTAAAAATTTAAACTAACAAGGTGCAGTATATCTACGCAGGGATGATGGCATGCATCAATAACAACATGCTTAACCTATATCAGTGTTGTTTCCATTGGCAAGCAGTCTCATAGAAAAAAGCGAAGCTTATGTCCTTTCACCCCTAAACATCCCAGTTGCTTTAGGTTTGTCAGGTATATCCAGGGTTTACATGCACGTAGGTTAGTCAGTTAGTTGATCATACACATATTCTAGAGAACAACTCCAGCTGTAAGTCAAGGTGAACTCACTCTTGTTCACCCAATTATTCAAGCACAAAGGTTTCAATGGTAAACTCACGAAGACAGGCACTCGTTCATACTCTGACACAAACAGTTCTTCAATTGCAAAAATGGCAGCCTACATCAGTGGAGAAAAGAGGATGTATGCACATTTAAAGGATAACAAATTGAATGTTTAACATTGATGGCGAGCGGGAGCGATCCAACTCAACTGTCAGAAATAACTGAATACAAGAGTATGCATTTAGCTTATGTGAGTAGTTTTTGTTAGAACAGCAAATAAAACTGTTTGTAGCCAAAAGCATTGATGTTAATTATTACACATGAAATGAGCTAACTCTAGACGAGCCACTCCCAGTACTATTATATAGCAGCTCCTCTGGCGTCTCTATTGCTCCTGCATGTCCCTCTGTTGCTGGAGGCATGTCGGACTATACACCATGCTCCAATGTTTCTTGCTCTTCGGCTGTCTTTGATGCGAGACTCTGCTTCATGCGGGCTATGTCCCTCACTAGTTGCGGCGCAACGATTCTGAACTCTCTTGTGGTTTGTAAGCAATGGTGTTGTATTCTCGGTCAAGGCATTAAACAGTAGAGCGTTAGTCAGAGTCACTGAGCATCCATGTCAGTGCGCACTTAAAATTAGAACTTACGTAAAACATCACGGTATGTACAGTGCAAGTAACATATATACATACAGAAAAATTGCCCGTTGACAGGACTAGGTTGGCTTGCTCCTGCTCACCAATTATGCTGACATATACGTACAGACATGTTTGTGTTAGAGGAAAACATCCAAGTAAATACATCATCAATGTAACAAGTAGCAATACAGCTTGGATACTTCAAGGGTAGGTGTACTGTTGCGTTTGGCCCTTCACTAGCATATGTATGTGTACATGCATATATGCCTTTTACCATAAAAGACAAGATAATAATAGCAAGTGACTCAAAGTATTATAAGGTCGCACTGATACATTCAAGTCTACACACATACACAGCTGCATGTGAAAGCTGTATACAATATGTCCTCACTGGAGAGCCAACAGTGACATACACACAGCTAAATGGCCTTACCCTCATCTTAAAGTCTAGCAGTATAAATAGAATGCCACTTTCCTAGGCACTGAAAGTATAGCTTCAGAGACCTGACTGCTACTTCACATAAACAGTGTAGAATATTTTTGTTAGCAAACGCCAACATGCCAACAATGAATGAAAATTATGTGTCTTAGGCCGTCTCAAAATTTGAAATTTTTAAGTTATATGTATGTAACCTTGTACCTTTGCATTTGCTGTGTCAAATATAGTTTCCACCAGGAGAATATCAGCTCCACCATCCAGTAGACCCTTAGCTTGAACAGAATAGCTTTGAACAAGCTCCTCAAAGGCTAAAGACAACACAAGCACATATATACATACTTCTATACATGGGGAAGTATGGTACAAAACATGAGAATGAACAGCTACTATCCTATACAGGGTGTAACATTACATACATACGTAACATATATACATATAGTGATGGATTTAAATCCAGATGCTACATAGAATGGTCAGATAATTCCACAATTATACAATAAGGGCTAAGCGTTTGACAATTGTAGTTAGGGATACAGAAATTTGGCCAGGCATAATTCGGGACTTTTTTGGGCGGCAGACATTTCACAAAAAAGTTTTAGCCGCAACCGAATACTCTGTACTCCATGTTACACACGAAATGTGACACAATCAAGTCTGGATCAAGGTTGCCAAAAGTACAAGCAACTTGGAGTACTACTAGATCATCTCACAACTGTACACTTGGGATGGACTACCTGAGGCCCAGCATATGAATTACTTTGATTGCTTATCTGTATGATCCAACAACATTTATGACATCTCACAAAGGGAGCTCAGTAACATGTATCTAAACTTACTTGGAATCATACGCTTAGGGTATTTAAAGGGCCAAGGGTTTGCACTAGTCCTTTCATTGCTCTGGCACAACATTGGGTTTTATCCCAAAGCAAACCGGAGCAGTTGCGGTTTCAGAATAATGATATTAAAAGTGCATATTCATCTTGCCATAACATCCACCTACGACGACAGGATGAAACACACAAGAATCTCTTACTTAAATCGCAAAATACCCACTAATATTTCGGTATTCCGGCTTTTCCACAGATGGAGAAATGGAAAGAGTGCGATTAGTTGGACCCATAGCACCACAAACGTATCGTGGAATGCCTGGAGTGCAATAATAAAAATGTAAAATAATATGTAGGTTGATCATGTCTACGTGCTGAGAAGTGTGTACAAGTACATGTATATATGTCACCACTCACACAACAACAGAATGCACCTTTATTAAACATGTAATTAACATATTCATACTACAGGTACATGTGACTGACATACCTGAACTTTGGTAAACCATGTCACAGGCTTTCTTTGCCAATTTTGCAGCTTCTTTATTAATTTGGTATGTCTAAAGTAGTAAAAGTGTGAAGTGCTTTACTTTACTATCCAGTCCTTCCTCAAACTGCCTATCCTTTTTTCACTAACTCTCTCCTCTATACAAGCCAAAAATAACATGAACTCTCACCCCTCTTAATATCCTCTAGCCATTCATAAACCTCTACACCCTATGTTTTTCTCTGCCTACATCAATGAGTCATAGTTTCCATTCCTGACTATATGAGTTTAACTTAGCTCTACCCCTTTGACCCTTCAACTCATATAACTTCTAACTGCTTCATTACAGATGTAAATATTGTAGAAACTCTCCGAATGGCATGATGGACAGTGTGATGGATAAACCAATGGTATTAAGCTGATGTTAGAGTAGGAGGAAAAGTGGGCTCTACTGCTTCATTACAGGTTTTAGATGAACACCCCCAAAATGCACTCTAATGCACCTAGTTGACCTTTATAAGAACACTATACATACATGTAAATACATATATCAAACATCAACATATTCCAATTCTCACCAGATGTTGGGTTCCATAATCAGACTGACTTACTGCTGTACCATTAAAGGTATTAGTTTCTACAAAATCAGCACCAGCATCAAGATAGTCCTAAATATTACGTAAGTGAATTCATTAGTAGATTCAACAGTTGAATATAAAATGTGAATTTGATAAAGTACACTGGTACATGTACACAGACTTCCTAACCCTGTGAATGTCAATGATTATATCGGGTTTGGTCAAATTGAGAATATCATTATTCCCCTTAAGTGGCTTTGGATGATGCTTCAACTCCTGACCTGTATATGTATAGTATATACATGAACAAGAACATGTTTAGTTGTACATAAACATATAGGCAAGGACACCTCTAAAATCCTCCTCTTCCAGTTTGTAGGTCTGGATCATTGTTCCCATGGCACCGTCCATCACCATGATCCTCTTGGATAGTTCATCTTGTATTTGATGACCTATACCTGCACAATAATGTATTTCTAAGCCCCAATTGAAATCCGTCCAGAGGAAGATACACATGTACATTTATACAAAATGTACATAAAACTTTCAGGGTTGCATTTGAAGCAAAATAAACACACTTTAGTTCATTCATGCATGTATGATGGAGACATTGATGGTTGCTATTGTCAAGTTTGCAAACAGAGCACAGATATTGAAAGCCTCTCAGGAGTAGTCTGGGTTACAAAGACCTTCCGGAATTGGAAGAAAGCCACTGAGAAAATGAAATCTTAGGAGAAGAGTTCCTTCCACATAAGATCTAGTCAGGCTCTGTTCATTACATCAAAAGAGAAGCTTCAGTTTTACATCAATTAGGGGTGCTACAAAGTGAGAATAGAGATCTATTGTGCGTTGTACTCACTTTCTTACACAAAATCACATTGCCCACTCCTCACTTAATTGGTTGTGTCTTGTGGGGCTAGAGAGTTATATGTGTTCTTAGAAAATGCCTCAAGAAATGCAGTGTATACACCTTGAACAGCAGTGGTTGACTCTATAGAGCAACTTGGAAGTGGGTTGAAAAATCAGATTGAATAGGCTGATATTATAGCATCATGGCGGATGAGTGCACTGATATCACAACAGTGTGGAAGGTTTTTTTCGCTGGGAGGAAAACGGCTCTCCCATTGAATCGCTTATGGAACTTGCTCCCTTGACCAAAGCTGATGAAAAGAGCATTTCTATATAAGTGCCAGGATATACCTGGATATACCTGACAAACCTAAGAGATAAAAACCTTCAACATCTTATGTAAACTAGCACTGTCCATTCTTAGATAGACATTGTTATTGATTATTCTTAAGAGAGTCGATATATTTTCTTTCAAGTAGGATACCTAAGGCCTTGCCACAGTCACATGGAATAAGCGAATGATATCTGTGTAATTTCATCTCCTGTTACTTGCTGAAGGTCATCTCTCTTTTGACATCCAAAAGTTCCAAAACTCAGTTTGTTGCTGGAGTGATGGCATCGTCCAGTGTCTTGAGAACTGCATCTACTGGAAAGATCATGGTCATGTCAAGCTGTTTTGTTTGGAGAGTCTTGCTGAAAGTGTATAATCCAGCATATAGAGGGCTAAACATGCAGATGGCCTTGTGCAATCCCAGGGCTTCTGGTTCATGGCGGTTTTGGCAGTTACTGTCAAGGGTAACAACTAGTACATTGTAGTTTACCTTCACTGCCTCTACACAGCGGGCAAGCCAGAGGGCTTGATGACTTTCACTTCCAGTAATTCAAGGACATTCTGAATCTCTTTCAAAGATTATGCCCCCTTTGGGGAATAGTGGGAGTACTTTGTTAATGTTGTATAGATATGCTTTATTCTTGTTGTTGAGTATGCAATCCAAGTGTGGCATGTTGCAGTGACAGTGGACAAACGCTTCATAGCTACACGCATGGGTGGGACTATAGTGGCCATGCCCCTTCAGATTTCTGTCATCATAATATTATACAATGAACTCTGCCTGACTGCAGAGAAGTGCATTGTCTAATGATTGTGAATATCTATAATATAGTCCTGAGGTCCATTAGATGCAGGGAACTTCATACTATATCCTGCTCTGCGGCTCTGAGGATTACACTTTCTCATGTGGTGTCGAAATCACTGATTTGGACTTTAGATGAAGGATTTCCAAGTCTATCTTCATCAGCTGTTTTGTCATGACCATATTGAGTGCTTATATCATTCAGCTGGCTATCCCCCTATTTGCATATACATGTATATATAATATACTAAGCCCCGTAGAGGTAGACAAAGGAAAGCATGGGGTAGAGTGGTTGATGAACTCTTCGTGTCTCTAGGTTGGATAAGCATGAATGGGTGGAGGATATTAAGAGGGGAGAGAGTTCATTAGCTTCATTTTTGGCTTGTATAGAGGAGAGTATTAGTGAAAGGGAGGGTAAGAAGTTTGAGGAAGGATTGAATAGTAAAGATATGTACAAAAGGTGTGGGAAGGAAGTAGAATATTTGCATGGGGTTGGTGATACAGGAACTAGACTATTGTTTAAGTTTAGGTCACATGGCTTGAATAAAAGCATAGAGGTAGAGAAGGCAAATCAGAGTGTGTGTTGTGTGGTGCTGAGTGTGAGAGTGTAGTTCATGTGTTGTGGGAGTGTTCAGCCTATAGTGATATTAGAGTCATCTTTGTGGAGAAGCTTCAGGAGCTTTTAGGAAACAGATATGCAGGCTTAATAGTATAGAGAAAACTGCATAATATTAGGAAGTGAGCTTTGGGAATACGACTTGACAATTTACTCAGCTTAGTGAAGGAATATGTTGTAGGTGTCTGGGATATGCGTAAACAAAAAGTGTACGGTAATGACTCGTGCCCTAATCAACTTCAGTCCTTGGCTGAGGATCTACAGCTGGCTGGAGTTGAGGGGCAAAGGGATGGTAAGTTATGTTCCTCAGGTGAGGGAGGAACAGATGGTAAGGATTTGCCTGTGCATACATGTGTGTTTGGCTCCGCCCATGATTGTGGGTGCATGGTCAATGGCAGTAATGCTATTGTAGTTTCATGAGTATTAATATATTGTGGCCAAGACCTAACTTCTGTCAACCTTGACCAGTATCCACAGTGTGATAACTGCAAGAACAAAGAGCCACTAAAAGGAAAATATTTTTAGTGTTTGTAGGAGTCTTAAGAGCCACACATTGTGCTTTTTTTACTTGTGGCAAGTGTTTTCTTGGCTAATTTTACATCTGGTTTCCTGAAGTTCTACAAAATAAGGAGTTTATCCTAGACTGTATATGAGTGCAATGCTTCTACAAACAAAAAATGTTAGTATCTACATTGTAAGTTTTAGACACGAATGAGAGATTGTCGTCTTACTCTAAGAATATATACCTTGGTGGCCCACAATAAACAGAGAAATCATACATTGTAGTTCATTTAGGCAAGCCTGAATTAGAAGAAGCACTATAATGTAAAGAGAATGACAATATGTGGCTCGGGGGACACTGTCACTTCATGGAAGGAAAGATTGCCCAAATTTAGATATTTTCGACTTAGATGGGACAGATTGTTTTGGGAGAACATTCCCAGATCGTGGGTTCAGTCGAAAGGGAAAGCAATGTAAGGGTGGAAAGAAATGTATATAAATGCAGATTCACCACCGCTTTTTAGTGAATGCTGCTGGTGAGAAGATTAGTTTCAGGTACCATTCTCGGGGCACAGGTTTCATATAAATCTGATTTGCCTAGCACTTTAACTCTTCCGTTCTCATCTTTAGCACCTTGTTTAGTGGAAGGTCCTCTGGCTATATATTGCTGCTTTCTGTTTTCTGTACAAATCCAACCCTGTATTGCCATTCCTCTCATCTCCAGCTATTAAGAGCTCAAGAAGGAGTTGCCACTCTATCTCACACAGGTTGAGGATGTGAGCCTATCTGTAAGACCCCATTGTGTGGTACAGAGACCATGCACAAAAGCTTCCACATTGGTCACAAGCCTGAAATTCATAAGTCTAATTTAGCCGTCTTCAGCTGAAGCTGCACTGCAAAAACGTTATTTTAACACAAAATGTGGTTAACTCAGTTGCATGGGTAGTCATTCATTCAGGTAAATGACAATTTAATTAGTCATATTAGATTGAAATAATAATCATATACTCAGTCTATGGGTCTATGGTATGCGCCTTGTTGGCTCTCCTCTCGGCATTTGTTCAACATCCATAATTACATGAATACACATGCAACTGAGGTAAAACACTTTGTGTTAAAATAACCATCACGTTTTTGCCGTGTGAGAGAGTGTTCTCAGTCCTAGCAAACTTTTTCAACAGCAACAAGAAAGTGTTTTCGAGGACTACATTCAAACCTCTGTTATGTTACAGTATAACCATCATTGAATGATCTCTTTTTGTACAGTCACTCGATTTCAAGCAATTTATGAGAATTATGGATACGCTTTATGCGTAGTGTGTGGGAGCTGGGAGCATTGGAGAAAGGAATTATCAGCTAAAACAAAATAATTATTTATCTGGGCCTATTCGTGAGAAGACTCAAAAGCCATTTAGTGCCACATTGGCTACACTGTGTATATCACTATAAATGCAAGAAGCAACCTCTGTTGGTACTATATTACTGCTCAAGCAGATAGGCAGAGATACTTTCTGGTAACCTGCAGATTTTGCACAATGGTCGACAAGATTTGTGCATGTCTAGTTCACTCGGCAGAAATGTCATATGTATATGTGTACCTATTTCATGAGCTGAGGTCGATATAAGCTAAAATGGCAGAGATGGCCTCCCAAGAGCAGGTGGCCAGTCCAAGTAGGCTATGTATTAAGGCTAGCCACATATACCTTCCATTGGCCAGAAATGGCGACTCTACAAAGACACCCCTCAAGAGGGTCACAGTAGTGGAAAAGAATTGTTGCCAAGCCAAAAGGCAGAGGGTGAGCAGTATATTTCCATGAGCACTGAGAGGACAGTGTGGCCATGAAACTGGGTCAGATTGCCAGTGCTAACGAAAATGCTCCGAGAGAATAATTGAACAAGAGAGGACCATAATCTTTCTACTGACTTCTTTTTCAGATTGCAACCTAGGGTTTGACTCCAGCAAATGTTGCTCATCTAGCATAATATACAATAAAATGACTCCACCATCTACCATACAGTGTCGAAGTAAATGGAATGCATGGTAGAGCTCTTGAAGCAGTTTGATGATGTGGAGTGAATGTTTCCAAGAAATGAAGAGTTTCCAACCACGACTAACTTCAGTGACCCACAGAGAGGTATACATACATGTAAATGAATTAGCTACCACTCGATTTTGGGCTACATCTTTGGAGGGGGACTGCATCATTGCTCTAGAGGCATTTTACACTCACATCTGATGCAATAACAAGAGATCTTAGCAATGGGAACAGCAGAATTTGATGAACTACAGAAGATCATCTGTGTAGCATGCAGTTGAGCACTATCACAGTGTTACAAGATACACAGAGAATCGGATGCCTTCACAGCTACGTCATCATACCAGCAAAAGATGAATTTCCATGATGCAGTTGAACTACAGCAGCTGAAAGACAGAGCTAGCTCAATACATAACTGCATTATAAGAGGCTAATACATACATGTATCTGTGCATTCTGGAAACTTCTCTACTAAATTGGCCTGCTGCTTCCAACGTTGAAGTTATACAACCCAGCTGCTGACGGCCCCGGATGACTTAATCTGGTGTTAGTTTAACGAGTGCAGTTATTTGAACCCCTTACTTATGATGTACATGTAGTTCTGAGAAATATTTGGATGGAAGACTAAACAGCAGGATACAAGATAACATTGTCAATGGGAAAAGTACACAGCAATCTCAATACACACACTACTGTTTGCAAAAATGCATATACCTGACGTTCGGGGCTTCCTCGATGAGCTGAGACTTTCCATTGTGATTTCTATATCGCACGTGCACAAACGGTACCACATTAGACAGCATGGGAACGGGACGGTGTGCTGAGTCAGCATAATGCACTAGGATGGCCACAAACAAGGTGAGTTTCTAACTAAAGATGAAACATGAGAAAGACGCTGTTGGTCGTGCGTCTAAATGAGTTAATGGAGTTCGTATGTAGTGTTGCTGTCAAGAAATTATTGGAAACCTAGCCTATATAGTGACAGCATAAATGGGCTACCTTACTGCATTTACATGTATGAACTTCTAGATCTTTACACTTTTCAGTATTTGAACATAACAGAATCCATACAAATCATCTTTTTGCACCAATGCGAGCCAGTAGCCAATATCAAATGTATATACACTAATTGTGTAGAGTGTGGGCATTAGTTTAGTACCTCTTTAGATTGATTAGACCCTAGGTTAGCAAGTGGAATGTTTACTACTAATTGCAAGCATGTAGTTTCTTTCTTTGCTATTAAAAGGCTAAAGGGTGTCTGTACTAGCTGAAGTTTACATATCCCAATGCTGGAATAGGTGAATGAACCTGAACTTCTCTTTTGCAGCTCTATCATTAGAGCTGTTAGACAATGAGCAATAGAAATTCCTTTCTGATGGCCTGAGTGGTTAAGCCCTCTCCACCCTCAGTACATACTCTATTGTATATGACTACAGTTGCAACTTTTACTCATATACTTACATGCATAGGAAGGGTTTCTATACAAGTACAGAAATCGTTTACAAGGATGGGAATATCGCTACTTCAGATTGACAAAGAGTTATCTTCAGTACTATGAAGCAAAACATGTGAGTTAGACATTCATGCAAGTACCTATAACAAAGTAACTCAACCAGAGTCCACAAGTGATCTTATATATGTGCAGTGGCGTAGACAGGATTTAGAGGAAGGGGTGTCGAGCGCTAGCGCTTTGGAATTTTTGGCCATAAGCCACACCTCTTACTTCCTGCGGCTCACACACACGTGACTATTTAACAACTGTTACATGTATTATACATGTACGTCAGTTTGCTTGCAAATATCAAGCTAATAAACAATCTGCTGGTAAGATGTAAACTTGATATGCAGTAGCCTAGGCCTATAGTCTCAGGCATAAAGGTGCTTGAGCACCCAAAGCCCCCCCCCCGTCTACGCCACTGATGTGCTACATATATATATAGGAGAGTCAAAAAAGAACTGCAACCGATTTAAGATAACAGTGCACATGAACCAGAATCTATAGGAAGTCCAACTCTGACACATGAATGTATAGCAGTGTTGCAAACAGTGGCCCTTTTTATGCAATAGTTTTTATGCAATAGCCCCTACATGTGCATAGATTGCTAGTGGAATTCAAGCTCTGTTCATTCAATGAAGATCAAACTCCCAATACAATGTATATAGCAACACAATTTTCGTAAAGTAATTTACCTCATGCAGAATTTGAGCCCACAACACTACATTCTAGACAAGATGCTCTATGATCTGAAGGCAGATTGGCAGGCTTGGCCAATTCACACACACACACACACACACACACACACACGCACACACACACACACACACACACACACACACACACACACACACACACACACACACACACACACACACACACACACACACACACACACACACACGTAGATGTACATGAAGCATCTCCTGTTTAACAGGCAAATGCAAACATAATACAAGGCTTGTAGTAATACGATGTCCAAACTCTATGTTATACTCATGCATGGTACTTACGTGCCTAAATGGATGTTTCACGTATTACATGAAGTTCTCATTAGACTCTGGCGTAGCCACACCCTCTTGCAAAAGGGGAGAGTCTGTCTAGCATCAACGAGTTGTGCCAGAAAAAAGAAATACTGTTTTCCAATCAGATTCCAGAAGAACTAATTATAACACTCCAGCATGACGTGACATCATGTAGAGCCAGCTAATCAAGATGGCCGACTTCCGTCAGAAGGGTGTTCTGATGGCCTGTAGAGAAGCAGCCAGCTCTCTAGGCTACCAAACCCTGAAGGAAGAACAGCTGGATGTGATAACAAGCTTTATAAAGGAAGACGGTGTTTGCTGTTCTTCCAACGGGGAGTTTGTGCTATGCTTGTCTTCCGAGGGTTTTTGACCGTCTGAGTGGCTATGCCAGACTACAGACATATATAGTTTGCATGCAAATGATTTATTATCAGATGAATCCTTTGTTATTCAGTCCAGCCAGCAAATTTGCCTCAGTGGCATTGGTCTGGAATGCTCATATCTCAGAATGTATGCAATACATTTCATTTGTCTACTTACTTTTCCAGCTATATGTGTACACATTATCACAGTTGTGCATGTACATCAGTCCCCAGCTCCCAGAAAGACAGTTGTTCGCAGTGACATAACCTCTGTGTCTTCATTGGCAACCGCTGCTAGAAAACATGCTTTTCAGGTTGTAACAAGATCTGATGGAACATGGCATTTGGATCCTAACACCAATGTGAGACTTGGCAAACTATGTGTACACTTAGTACATTGCATGATGTCCTTATGGTGGAGGTTATCACATCGAGAGAAGGCGTGAAAAGTAGTCAGCTGTAACACAACCTCATTTCTTATTGACTTTATACAATCATTACTGATGTTGGAATTGTTAATTCAAAGTATATAGACATTTTGCAGAGCACATATATTCTGTACATGCAACTCTATTGTGTACTCTACTGCAGGAGGAAAAGGAAAAATGGATATCAAGTTTGAGCGCACATGTAAGCTGTTCGGTGTATTATTGAACACTAAACCACCATCTCCTCTCTACAGTTGCCTCCACACCTAACAAAGACAGAAACTAAAGCAACTTGTGAAAAAGCTGATTTAATGACCCATGAAAAGGAACCATGTAAGCAGTATAAGTACGTAATTTTCCAGGTGCATTAGATCTGGTTATTTACACTGCATACTTTTCTTGCAGCTCCAGAAGTTGCTATTTCCCTCCCAAGCTATGCACAGGAGCACCAGACTCATGAAAGAGAACCACCACCTTCATATGATGATTGCATATGAAGTACCCATCTTTCACATAATTCATGTACATTGTATGTTTGTTAGTAGAGAACATAGCTGTTATATACACATACATTGCTACATACAGGGGAGAAATTGTATACACAAATCTAAATCACTTTCGCCTACTCCTAAATGTTACAAGATATTCTGGATAGGCTTGAGAGTCAGACATGACAACATAAATGGTTGGTTTAGCTGGATCATCCACTAGCGTGTCAAACAGCAGATGCTCATTCTTACTTGGATTGATTGCAGGTGCAACTTTCATTGTTTGGTCTCCCTTTGTATATTCCCCAACTACAACATGGCAGATGAACATCTTTTGATTGCCATGTTCATCAGGCACCGAATATTTTTGCTGTGCTGAGTAGTTGGCACGAGCTGCAAAGTACACTCCCTTTCCAAAAACAGCAGCTGCATAAAAAGTAATGATTATGACTAAATTCAGACATCTAGGAGATTTGTATCCTGGAACACACACCATTTTAATAAGCCTTTCCCATAATTATAATGAACTGTATGCATCCCTCTCAAATGATCTCACTGCACTAAAACTAGGTTTTCACAGCACTATGATACTTCAAAACCGGTCCTATAGTGTACATTGGGATTAACTAGCAGTTGGAGATACATTTGTGTGTGCGCATACTGGGGAAGCGACAGAAAAGGTCGGAACTCACCTTTGGGCAAACTAACATGCCTTGGCATTTTTGCTGATGCGGCAGAAATGGAATGGCAATGCAGACTATGGTACTGTGATTTTCAGGTTGCTTGTCCAGTTCCAACTATACGCATGCGCAGATCACACTCACACATGGAATGAGACCACAGCGCCAAGATCGCATGAGTGAAACTAGAAAGCAAACAGGATATTCAAGTGTGATACATAGAAAAATGCCCAACTCCTATTCAGTTGACTTTCACTGGAGAGTTGTATGGTTTGGTATCACCTACCAACTTAGTGTCCAGGAGACAGCCCAACGGATGTGTATATCAGAAAGAACAGTCAGAAGGTATGTGGTCATGTTTCAACAAACTGGTGAAATCAAACCAGACACATAATTGTGGCCCTCTCAAACTACTTTGAACTATTAGTCCTATTAAGATTGATCACCAACTATCCTGGAATATACTTACATGAGATTCAAACTCTTGGCTAGGTTTGGTGTTACTGTTAGTGTTGCAACTATATGCAGGACACTCAAGTTTATGGGCCCCACACAGCAAGCTATTCAACACATTGCTGTCCAGCAAAGTGATGAACTTCGAGCAAAATTCATGGCTGATGTATTGATTTATGATCCCTCAATGTTGATATGGATCAACAAGAGTAGATGTGACAGATGTAACTGCATGCGGAAGTGGGGTTACAGTGTAAGTGGCCTATTACCTCAAGGCCACAGATTATTAGTGCAAGGTACACGCTATTCTGCCATTCCTGTAATGACAATCGAAGGAATCCTTGAGGTGTACCTTATGGAAGGAAATGTGAATAGTGAACGATTTGAAGAATTCATCATGCACTACCTTATCTCCATTTCTACAGCCCTTTAACTGGATCAACCCTTGTTCAGTTCTGATTTTAGACAATGCGTCCATTCATCATGTTGATGGTGTAAAGGATTTGATAGAGAACCAATTAGGACTGCGGTTACTATATCTGCCCCCCCCCCCCCCCCCCCCCCCACCACCAGATTTAAACCCAGTAGAGGAAATTTCAGCAAAGTGAAAACCATTATGAAAAAAATGAGGAAGAAAAAGTTGAAAAATAACCTTAAAGAAAAGCTCTTTTATTTCATGTCTATTCTGCATACGTGTTGATATGCCTCACTGCATCCTCGCTTACGACAGGTCCCACTTTCGTGTTCTATCAGGCCATCACACCACAGAGATAAGTTACTTCCAGGCTTATTTATATCCAACCCAAGTTCAGCAAGGTCTTCACTACTATGAATTCTGACTACATTTGTACCATCCACTAAGCCAATCTCAAAATCATCACTAGAAATGTCTTCCGTCCTGGAGTAGACTTAGGACAGTTGTACACCACAAAAGATTCTGTTCTCCAAGATGAAGTAACAGAGGCGGTGGAGTATGCATGCAACTACCTGTCAATTGAGAAGGAACAATATCACAAAGTATGGTACAACCTACATGTTTGTCCAGATGCAAACAGATGGCCCCAAGTTTGTATTCATGTTTCAGCATTCCGCATGTGCATGTCTATTCTGCATACGTGTTGATATGCCTCTCAACACAAAATTGGCAAAATCTGGATAGTTAGACCCCGGGACCCCTATCTCATCAAAAATTAAATCTAAATTCGTATGCATCATAACCTGCATTTTCAAATGTTAGTGTTGAAAGAATGTTCTCAATGCTGAAAGTCATAAGACAGATCGCAGGACAAGGCTTCATAGTGACACTTTGAGTGACCTATTGGAGATTCAAGTAGAGGGAATCATTCTCACCAGGTGGAAAGATTGCAAAACTACACGAAGACCCAATCAGAAAAAACGTAAGCCATACACTCCACGAAACATGGGTGCAAGCACCTAATGATTCACTGTCCGAAGGTTCTTCTGAAGTTTCACATACACTTTCTGAATTTCAGCGAGTGAATCTCAGTCAGTGGAGTCTAGTGTAGACTAGTAGCTAAGTTACTATGAACACCCTAGCCAAGAAGTAACATACACTTTTTTTCATTATGATGTTTCACTGAATTGTACATGTAATGCTTTATTCCTATATATATTTTATATAGCATCTTCAGTGATGAATTATGGTTTTCACCTGCACTAGAAATAGTAGTGGAGATACGTGTTACTGTAAACAATGTCTGAACAACTTCAGCAAATGACAGGCCAACTTTTCAATGACCTGATGTTTGTCAAAACCAATTGAAATTGTTATAATCCACACTGGAAACATGTAGATACATTTACATCATTATGGCACTGTTAGTCAATATTCACATATATTCACAGAGTAATATTCATGCACCATAGGTGTGTTGAATTGTGAAGCGTAACTGCACCAGCAAATCATAGTGTAACTTAATCTGCCAGCAATTTGGAGCCTTGATTCCAAAAGGCAGCTCACATAATGTACATGGAATGGAGATTGAAATCCTTGGATTCGGGATGTAGCATTATATCGAACCGACATATGACATCGTCCTTGATACTGCGTCAGTAAATTGCAATGTTGAATCGACATCGATTTCCAGCCTCAAATCTATGTTGATGTGGCCATAATATCAAATAGGGATTGAAATTATGGTTTACTGATTTGAGATGAAGCATGGTTGATACAGCGTTTTGCCTAGAACTTGCAATGTAACAGCACGAACCCGAAGACACGCATGCGCTTTACTCTGGCCAGCTTATGAGCTATAAGACTAACCGCTGTAGAAGGATGACTACCAGCATGATAAATGTTAGGGGACAGAGAGTGATAGTGCAGGTCATCCCCCCATCACAGGTGGCAGCAGTTTCTGGGGGTAGCGTCATGATCAGTTCTTGTGAGCCACAGTCTGCGGCCACGCCTGGTCGTGTGGAGACCACATCAAAGGTAGGTTGTAACGGATCGGAGAATTTCTACCAGCATCTCTGGCAGTTTATATATCACATATTTTGTATGTTTTCTGACTACACATGTATATAGGCCTAATGTGGTGGGTTTCAATTAGGATGCAATTTCCCCCATAGGATTGTGGTTACACATACAAGGTCAAGATTTATGACCGATCGAAACACACCAAGTTCTCAGTGCAGATGCATGTCTCTCAAAGTTCAAATCTGTCACTGCACTTAGGTCTGCCATGTGGCATGAGTTTGGGGATGCTGTGCCTGATGAGGGCGAGTTCAGTGTGGGCTACTTTGAAGGCAAGCAACACACCAAAAAATGGCTGGTCACCTGTCAGGACTTAGATACTATGTACAATTACTTTGTGGGGAAACCATGCATAAATCTGCGGTGTGATGGCAGAGTGGTAGAGGAAGATGATGAGGAGACAGTTGCTCAAAAAACCAAGACGTGAAAACAAAAGAAAAGAAAGAGAGGAAGAACTTGATGATGTGTTTAAGCAGTTGAAAAAGAAGCATGGAAGTGATTACTCTGGCCCACAGTTGCGGCTTTGGGCACGCATGTTTGTTGCAAACACCCATGATGACTTGGAGTATCCTCCAAATGTGCCTCTGATAACGGGCTCTGTCCAACGACAGACATGCAAGGAATCACCTTCACAAATGCTGCAAGTGCCATCGCAAAGGCACTTTCTCCACCAACCACTCCATCATCAACCTGCTTTCCGAGTACGGTTGTTGATATTAGAATGAAGAACCTGGAGCAGCTCCGCTGCCTTCAGCAGCTCAGGGAGGATGCGGTATTGACAGAGGAAGAGTTTCTCCTACAAAAGGACATTGTTATCAAGTCACTCAACAAGCTGGTTTAATATGAAGACTGATTACATTAGAATTTCACATTGACATGAAAACTCATATTGCACGCACTACATTCCAATAGGGCTACACATAGACAACTGACAAATAACATACAAACCACCTACAAGTACAAAACACACCTAGAAAAATGGGGGAGTAAAAAAAGATGATATAGATGCTACACAATGTCATTGTATGATATCATTGGATATTATAAATTCCTGCATTCCATATCCACTGCTGACAATTTTCAACTGTTAATGTTGAAAATGCTGCCATTACCAGATTTTCTGGATCTTCAAATGAATCAAAATCTGTTGCCCTTAAATATACCTTAACCTTAGAAAAGGCTTCCTCAATTTGGTTGTAGTCTGGTGAGTATGGGGGTAAAAACTGAACCAGAGCACCAACTTCATGGACCATATTTACAATGGCATCTACATGATGGATGGAACAGTTGTCCATAATAAGAACACTGTGTGGGTTTACTCCATTGAATGTCATCAGGTGAGGAAGTACGTACTATGGCTTGCATGAATTGATAAAAAGTTTCACCATTAACAGAAGGCTTCACAGTCTTGCAGTCTAGCATTCCACTCATCATAGACATGAAGGCAATTGCTGATATTCTCTCACCTCGGACCAACAGCTCATGGGACACCTTGTGCAGATATATAGTAGAAAGATCAACAGCAACCCCTGCCTGCTCAATAAGCACAGCTTGGAGCTCATGTAGCATGATACCAGGATGTTCCAGCACTTGAGAGACAATAAACAATTCTGTAACAGGTGTAACCTTTTTAATGGCACCTCTTCTTCTGCACATCTCCAGTCTCTCTAAACAACTTCACTGTTCTCCACACCATGGTACTATCAACACCCAAATTTGCTGCAATCTCTCTGCTGTTCAAATCGAACACTTCTTTCTGCCAAATTATCCTCCACCTAAGGTCTATCGAGTACACAGAGGCCCTCTTGGGCTCGCATGAATAGGCAATCAGATCTCTTTCATGCAGCAAATAAGTGATTTGAAATCTGCGCACGCCGCACAATATGCACATGCGCATTTTCGAACTTTGGTCAGTTGCGCAATTGCAAGTTAAATGCAAACCACTGTACTTCATTTAAGATTCACGAAATATGCTTAGTAAGCATGCTACCATGCTAGATCTTAACTGAGTCTTTATGCACTTTAGAGCACTGAAAGATCTTTCTGAGGAACAGGATATCACTGGCATGCAAAGAATACGCAACAAGATGTAAATCTTAAATGAGGTGATCCAAGGCTGGTATAGTTATGGTACGATGATAATACTTCTTCCAGAAAACCATGAAAGCTACCTGCATCATAATATGACATTTCTTCAGATTTCAAACAATATGATTCCTTTATATCTTCATGATCAGTCACATTGCCATTTTCGAAACTGTACCTGGGTGTTGATGGGAGTCATTACCTATTTATTTCTGCAAAAATCCCCTTCTGATAATAATTGATGAAAGTGTTTTTAGCAGGGAAGGAATGTCACATGCACATGCAGCTATTTTACAGAACTGGAGAATTAATAAAAAGCATCAAGTACTAAAGAAAGGTGAAGAATGCACAGCAAAATGAATGCACTAAAAGTGCAGAACTCTCAGCACCATGAGTTCATGCCATTGTAGACAGACCTTGCTTGGAGGCATGGCCAATGGCTAGCCACTGTCATTCCCAGGCCTCTCCGCTACGTCAGCATTGTGCATGCAGACAGGAAGAAATGTGCATGTGCACAAAATGGCTGACTTTACGTATGGTCTTCAATGACGGGAGTGCTGGATCTTTGCAACGCAGTGGTTTCAGAGAAAACCCCACAAATTCTTTGATCTATGTTGCCCACTGAGTACATGACAGTATTTTCAGGACAAACAGATGCTCCAGAGGTGAGATGTGACTTAACATACAGATAGACACATAACCCTCCTGCGAATGCATGCCGAGGGTTAAAAATGCCTAAACCAAAAAGTAAGAACTTTGGTAGGGAAATTGATCTTACTGTCTGCTCATTAAAAGCTAACCTCCAATTGCTTTTTATCTATGCAAAGATTATTCTGCCCCTAACAGTGTTGCATCTATTATTGAAAATGCTGTAAGTGATGCAAAATCATTTCTACCAAAATATAGTGGTGAATGAATGCTGAGGGAGATGAAACATATGAACCACCACCTAAATGCCACTGTAGTGAAAAGTGCATTCATTTGTAGAAGAGCCCTAAATATGTGATTACATGCAAACAATTATTGACCCATATATATGAAGCGGGTGCTATCTGAAGATGATTCCAATGTATTCTGAGTTCAAATACTTGTTTGATTGAAACAATAGTCAATAGTGCTCAAAATATATTAAGAGTTCACTGTAATGCTAATGGATTATATGAAACATCTCTTGGTCACAATCCAACATATCCAGAATGAAAAAAACTCAGTCATTTTTTTTCTTATTCATGACAGAGTCACGAATCATTGGATCTTGATAGCAACTATGATTGGTTCAAACAATGCAAATGTTGTTATCAATGTGTAGCTTTTACCAGCTGTACAGAAACAAGCAGCAGCCGAACACAAGCACCAGAGATAATGTTTTCCATTCAATGCATGCAGCACACCAAAGTAGTTAGGAGAGTGGAGTGTAGGAGAGTGGGGTGTTTGCATTGGCTTTTCTTGTTGATCTATTGTCTTACCCATATAAAATATAATGAGAAGGAAGTAAGGCCTTTCTTGCATTTGTGCCCCAAAAGTGGAACATTTGAGCTAGGTTGGATGGAATTCATACACATGGTCTTCCATATGATCCATCAATATCTGTGTATTGTATATGCCGAATGCCTTACTTCAAAAGTTATGAGGAGAAACACAATTTACAGATAGCTGACTGTGACTGCTGTCAAGCTTGGTATCATAGAAAGTGTTATACAGTGTTTTCAGAAAAAGAGTCAATTTTGGATTTGTCCTAAATGCTAATATTCACAAACCAAGTAGCTAGCCAATCTTGACAACTTCTGAATCTATGACTACTCACACTACGTGTATATTACCCCTGTAGACAACTCTCACTTTTTCACTCCATATCCATGACGGTAGCCAGCGATCTGGGTAGTGCGCTCTCACGTCTACGTGCAAACGCATCATGGAAACAATACGCATTATCAATAACATCATTGGGACAAGATCTCTGACTGCTAGTCAATCCCGGTGTACATTATACAGTGTATTTTAAACATGCAAACCACAGCTATATACACTGCTCATGCATAACTCAAATGTTAAAATCAAGTAGCCCTTACCATTTGCATCTGCAGCAAATATTCGGTTGAAGCCTTGATGTGCAATTGCTTGTACACTGCTTGCTGATGTACCATGGAAGAGGCGCTTCAAGAGCACTTGACCACTATATTTGTCTTTCAAACTATCCAAGAATGAACAATGTTTTGTATACTCATTGAAATTCTGTATGCGCTCCACACTGATGATAGTGTACTCCATTCCATACATAGTCTCCTCAAACTCTTTCACTGCACTGCGGTATTCTTCAGTACCACTGGCAACATTGAAGAAGTGGCACAGTTTTTCTCTTCCATGTTCAAGTGGCTGGGACTGCCAGTGTGGAGGTAATTCTGCAGATGTACATTATCATGTGCTTCAAACAGCATTTATGTGACAATAACTAGCCATACAAACAAGGTATGTAGGTAGACGGAAACTGAGAAAAGAAGACTGACTGCTGCCAGGAATCAAACTCAGGATGTGTGATGTACATTAATCACTTAATCAAGCGAAGGTTAGTCTCCCCACTCCCCCTCATGTGGTAATCCCAACAAAAGTCCCACACCTGATTGTATGTCCGATGTCAGTTAACTAAATTAGTCTTGTTTACATCGTGTTAATAACTCAAAATGTCAATGGACATGCACATTCATTTAGAGAAAACCATACAGTAATCTTCTCAACAGGAGTCCAAAAATAACCTAACATGAATACATACAAGACATGACTTTTATACACACAAGATTCACCAGTCTCAAATGCTTATCAAACTCATGAACCTGAGCTTTTGTAATGGGGAGTTCTATAGATACATGTACATACCTGCACCTGCAATATTAAAAAAAGGCTTACGTACCTATATTAGAAATCTTCTTGATTCGTTGAACACAACTTGTTTTTCCTGATCTTTGGTCAATGTCTAGCATCTTTTTTAGGTCAATCACAGCATTTAGTCTCCCAGCATGTACTTCCAAGAAATGGATTTCCTGAAAAATATTACAGTACACACATACTTTCATTCATAACTGTAATCACAAATCACAAATTTCCCAAGGCCTTCTTCGTATATGGAGATGCAAGTGTAGCAGATGAACAAATGTGTACACCATACAAAGACAGCAGCATGTAATGAAGTAGCACACACTGTAAAATGTTTGCATGCTACATGGTTTAGCCAGTGAGGCTGCACATATACTCATCACAAAAGCTTGGTTTTCAAAAGGAGCATTGTGCACCAGTGGCGTAGACAGGATTTAGAGGAAGAGGGTGCCGAGTGCTAGCGCCTCAAAAGTTTCGGCCGGAAGCCACACCTCTTTATCATGTAACTTTTTGCGGCTCGAGTGTGCGCTACTATTAATGTATGTTTGCTTGCAGATATCGAGCTAAATCCAGAGATAAACAAGGTGCTCCAAGTCGGCTGAATCTTCAGGTAAAATGTAACAATAACCTAGGCCTCTAGCCTCAGGCATAAAGGGGGTGCTCGAGCACCCAAAGCACCCCCCCCCCCTGTCTACGCCACTGTGCACATTACATTTCCTAGGCTTAAGCAGAATAAAAGTAGTGGGTACACATGTTCAGATACATATTTCCATATGTATATATGTACATGTACTCACTTGAATTTGTGCCATTTCCAACCGGAGACTAACTTCTTTAGGATACAACTGAATGCAATCATCGGTCTCTCTCTGCCATACAAACTGATTTAGCATTAAATTGGCATGTTGAAGGGAGTTTAACAACTTCATAACAGCTGCTTGTGCCTCCCACACTTTATTTTTCTCCCCTGACAGTATAATTTTCTTCTCTTCTTTCTTCACATCAATTGCTACTCCCAAATTACCAAGAGTATCTTTGACGGAAACTAAATCACTTTCAATGAGTTGTTGAACATGATCATTTTGAATACACTGAGTGGTAAGTTCATTTCTCACTTTACTCTCTATTTCTTGAATAACCCAACTACCATGATCTGACGTGCTATAAACTTCAATGACAGCATCATTATTTTCCAACATTTTTAAATCAACTGCATTCCATGGTTGTACACTCTGATATGCTTGTTTGGAAACCACTCTTGATCGAGGCTGTAGTTCCAACACATACTTATCTTCTTCCTCTTCAAGAGCAAAATTACTACAGTGACCACAATACTTCTCTTTAAGTGCAGCAAAACAAGAGCAGGCCTCATCATAAAGGCATTTATCCCTGACTACAAGTCTAATTTCATTTACTGAAGATGGGATACCGTCTCCAAATTTCAAAGATGCTTCGATCACTGCCCTAGTCCTACTCTCCACAGGGTATTCATGCCCTAATAACGGAAGCGACAGAGACTTGTACCCTTCTTCCTCAGTTCGGTTCAACGCATCTAATACAGAAGAACGCATGACGGAATTCACATCATTGTGTGATTCGCATTTGGTAGGTGTATATATATGCAATACCTTTTTGCATCGGAGCTGACCACTCGCTTCAGTGAATACACTATTATTCTCATTCACCACTTTACCACTTTCACTCAGCTGGTGGCAAAGCACTTGTAGTCGCAAGCCACCTTTCTTACAAATCGCTTGAGACTCTGGTGTACTGGAAAGATCAAGATCATGAGTTGTAGGATTAACGATCACATCAACGATTTCTTCTTCAATACAGCCATGATGAAGGCGAAGTTGAGTTGAGAGCATATAATTGTCTACCGTTTTGTCTTGCATCTGCAGTGACTCAACCTGGATATGGGAAAACATACATATATAATACCATGCATTGCCAGTTCCAATCACACAGTACAGTAATACTGCGTAAGTATATAGGAATTGTATTCTCCACAGAATTTCTCATCTAAAAGTGGAAGAAGGATTCTGTTGGTTAAGGAACATGCACCCAAAGAAAAAGAGCCGTTTCATGTAAAATCAAGGTAAGATGAGTACTTACACAACTTTTAGGGTAGGCCATTCAAAGAAGATGAAAAACTCAACATTTTTTACAGTGTCCAGGAATCATGGTAGTCTTGTACTTCGTACTCAGGCTCTTTCAAGGGGGAGAGAAAAGAGCCTGGTACACACTGTATGCACATGCGAGCCATGGAATTCCACCGCGATAAGATACTGTTGCAACATGTCTGTATATTAATGACATCACATCAAAGCAGTTGAAATATAGACGGCGTCTTACCGTGGTTTTACCGTTCATGTTTGACAAGAAGCACGGCAAAGACAACAGCCTTGTCGTCGTTGTATCGGCGCTTGTTTCTCTTATGGTTGATCAAGTCGGCAGTTTGAGATCAAGGTCTGTAAACTAAAAGGCTTCAGTGATATCTTCAGGAAGCAGGGTGGAGGAGTTCTATATCACTACTGATGATGATTTAGTTAGTAACAGCCGTCTGTTCTGAGCTCTTGAGGCACTAGTAGCTGGTAGATGGAGAAATATGCTATTGAGAACCCAGCAGTGTCAAGTAGAATCGTAGATACGACTGACGAAATCACCGACGCCTGTTACTTTCTTCTATATCATCTGCAATACGCCCCACACAAACACAATCTTAATTAAGTGCATGCACATACAGTGCGTACCACACTCTTTTCCCTCCCCCCAGAAAGAGCCTAGGTACAAGGCTACCTTGTAATTTGAGAACATTACCATATATTTTGAAAAACTACAAAACTGTCTAAAAAGGTGAAGCTGTTTTGTATATTTTCAGGGCCAATGAGAATAGTGAAAGAAGAAAAACTACGGAACCATCAGTAGCAGTATAGAACATGCTGCCAATGGTTGAGATACGCACACAAATGAGAGTAAGCATTCTCCTGATTTTATACAACCTAACTTGCTACATTTCAATTCCTCTCCTGTAGGAGCGTGAACTCTGCAAATACAGGCAGTACAAAAGGCTAAACAGAAAGGCCAAAAATACAGTCAAACCTCAACCCCAACAATTAACATTCAAAATGTTCTTCAAGCTTGCCACAAATGCAGAGATTTCACAGAGCACATAACAACGTTTGCAGTCTCTTGCACCTTTCCCTCAAGCCATATGAGCAGGTAGTCCCATCCAGTTCATGATGGAAGCAAAGAAACAGAAACTCATATAGTAGGTCTTCATCTTCATCACTTCTGTAGCTAGCATCAACACTGTCTACAAGGAGTTATTCCAGCACATTGTAGAGCAGAAAGTAGAATTTCCAGCAGTTAGGGATGAGTGATACAATACCTCTGGTACTCAATACCAGGGTCACAGTATCCTACTTAATACTCTAGCTCACGTTATGTCATGCCTACATGTACACCTGCCATTCCACGTGCACTTCACAAAATAATACTTCGATACAAAATACTCTGCAGCAGTGACTCACCCTATGCCTCTAAGAAGCAAAGGACTGCTATGTGGGACACCCAGCCTGAAATGACTACTGTCAGAATAAGCTAAAACATTCCCAGAACACTTCCAACATCTTTAAAAGTTTAAAAAAAAACCAACCTTCATAAAAAAGTTGATCAGGAGCATGCTGAGTTAGAACAAAGAAATATGCATAAATGGACATTGGAATCATCCTTGCTCGAAGGTACACATTCAATTTGTTCAAAAGAATAGTTGAGCAAGCCAGGCAGTGACAACCGCTATGTACCAAAGGTTTGAAGCATTTTTCAGTTGCAACAAGAGAACTAAGAGAACTGAGTGAGTTTCTCATTCAAAAAGCACACCTCTCAGTCAGAGTCCTATTCATTTAACCTCGGAAAATCCTGCCTCATCTGTTCATCTTGCGGAATCATCCCTTTGTAGGAGGTTCTCAACTGTTGAAACACATAATGTATATGCAGCTTCAACTTCACCTGATCCTCATTCTAAAACTTGAGATCACTAGCAGTTCTGCTATTGAAAGAGCTGTTAGCAGAATTTGACAGATTTTCTTACCTAAATTTCCTAAGAGCTCAAACACTGAGGAATATTTGTCTCATCAGGCAAATTCATGAGACCCACCTGTGGACATGAGCATGTTGTTCTCGAAGAACTTCAAACAGAGAAGCCATTGCTGAGACATTGATTATAAAGCACACACTCTTGAGTGCCATTATCAAAGCCACAGAAAGCTTAGCATTATCTTAAGAAAGTATTTATGTACCATCACAAAGCCTTTCAGGAGAACTCTTTCAGGCAAAAATATAAGCATATAGATGCATATAAGGTGTTTAACAAAAATTCGCAATTGTTTGAATTGTGAATATTACTTAACAACATCAATACCACCTGCTAAGTAATTTACAGTAAGTATCGCCACATCACTAACAGCAGTTGTACAGTGACTATGGTTGGTACATATGTATGTACCACTCACAGGATTGAAGAGGGTAAGAAGTACCAGACAGGGAACGGGACATGGAAGAGATGGTATGATTATCTTATGTCCTCTTGTATAGCCACATGTCTCTTACCTGTATGTCACTCTACTGAGCAACTCAGATTAAACTAAAGAATTCGGGAATTCAAGTAACACATTTTGAACCCAATTACATTGGCATGTGTATTTTCCCGCCCAATAAGCACATGTATAATACTGTATGGTTTAATTTATGAGACTAGGAGGTATAGTGGGAGCCCTTTTAGTACATAGAATAGTACTGCAATCAACAGCTTTCTGCAAAACAAGTATTACTCTAACTTACATACTTTGTCAGAATTGTAGATAGATAACTGCTTTATGTAGACTTTCATGAAAGATTCATAAATTTCTTTCTCAGAGATAACAAACACAACATCTCGAAAGAAGGCAGGGTGCTTATTGTTGAACACGAGCACTTCGGTAAATAGAATATCTGCAACCACATGTGGTGGGTAGC
Source organism: Theonella swinhoei (assembly GCA_963970385.1). NCBI lineage: Eukaryota > Metazoa > Porifera > Demospongiae > Tetractinellida > Theonellidae > Theonella > Theonella swinhoei. The sequence goes on along the minus strand of OZ019960.1, from coordinate 2,767,102 downwards.
CCAATATTCCTGTTCCCAATGAAGGAAAGGCAACAGAACTCAAACTCTTGTTCCGACAGACATGAAGCACATTCCGTATAGTCTCCCTCAAAGCCTGTATGAAAAGAATGCATGTATATACATGTTTATGTATATGTGTTGGAAGTTGCAAGGTAACCTCATGTACTAGTAATACATGGATGCAGTAGTGCCTCGTGCAAAATGTGGAAGGGATTACAAGGATTAGCACTCACAATGCAGAGAGCATTCACATGCAAAAATACTGCATTTTGCGTAGAACCTGCAATAACAATACAAAATCCGAAGTCGTGCACGTGTTTTTACTCTGGCCAGCTGCAAGCTAATTATCCGAGTGTTGGATAGATCATTGTAGAATAATTATATTATGATGACTACCAGCATTATAAACATTGGTGGACAGAGAGTTGGAGTGCAGGTCATTCCCCATCCCAGGCAGCAGTTGTTGGGGGTAGCGTCAGGAGCAGTTCTAGCCCGTCTGCGGCCGTGTTTAGGCATGCAGAGACCACAGCAAAGGTGAGTGTGAAGTTGTAACAGAGAATTTCTACTGACAGCATCAGCTCTGGCATACTTTGTATGTTTTCTGACAATGCATGTATACATGTTTTAATTAGGATGTAATTTCCTCCATAGGATTGTGGTTACACTTACAAAGTCAAGATTTATGACCCATCAAAATGCACCAAATTCTCTCCGTGCACCAGATGCATAATGTCTCTCAAAGGTTCAAATCTGTTGCTCCACTTAGGTCTGCCATGTGGTATGAGTATGGGGATGCTGGTTTCTGAGTTCAGTGTGAGCTACTTTGAAGGCAAACAACACACAAAGAAATGGTCGGTCACGTGTCAGGACTTATACAATTACTTTGTGGGGAAACCACACATAAATCTGTGGTGTGATGGCAGAGTGGTAGAGGAAGATGATGAGGAGATGGTTGCTCGAAACAAACCAACAAGTGAAAGCAAAAGAAGAGAAAGAGAGGAAGAACTTGATGATGTGTTAAGCAGTTAAAGAAGAAGTATGGAAGTGATTACTCTGGCCCACATTTGCCGCTTTGGGCTCGTATGTAGCCTGCAAACTGTCCAACAACAGACATATAAGGAGTCACTCACAGATGCCTTCACAAATGCTCCAAGTGCCACCGAAAGGCACTTTCTCCACCAACCACTCTATCATCAACCTGCTTACCTGAGCTATCTGGTCTTAATGCATTGGAACTGAGACTGCATTTGCCTTTCATGAAAATGGTTGCATTGTCATGTGGTAAACAGAGATCAATCCATGGTCCAGCTCTCAATGCTCCTTCCAAAGTTGATACCATATGCAATACATTGCCAAGATTTCCTTCCCAGTCTGAGTTAGTGCCACTAAAGCTAAAGCGCAAACTAGCATACAAAGGCCTCTATATATGTATGACTACATAACTCCTCAGAAACTGCTAGATGCAGTGACATTCTTCAAGGTAACAATCCCATTGTATGCTGACATTGATATGACTACTGTGTGACTAGAAACTGCTGCATAATCTAGAAACACAGGCCAGTCAGAATGGTTTCACTATCCATAATGTGCCACATGATGGTGACTGTATGTTCAGTGCTATTCTACAGCTAAACAGTGTGTGATTTTGACAGTAAAGCATTGAGATAAGCTGTTATTGACTACTTACAAGCTAACCAAGCCAGATATGTGTATCTGACATGCTCAGTGTGACTATCCATGTTCTCTCTAGCCACTCTCCACAAAACCATTGTGCCACTAATGATGCAATACCACTATGTTGGTCTTGAAAATACCTGAATCTGCCCTACCCATTGCTGATAAGGCAGTGTAGTGTACAGTAAAACCTCTTTTAGTGGATACTCAGAATAGTGGACACCTACTGTATAGCAAACAGACGCTCCAGAGGTGAGATGTGACCTAACAGACAGACAGACACGACAACTACAGTAATCCTCGCTGCGCATGCGTGCCAAGGGTTAAGTAACACTGATCTGAGCCCTGCTAACTTGCTAGATAAAGCAGATATGACTGAAACAGAGTAAAATGAAGCATTAGAAACCTCTTGGACTGGCAATGTTGTTGTACTCAAGCGTCAACTAGATGAATGTTCCTTCAGTATAGCTACCATGGCAAGCCAACATGGACATTCCGTTTGTGCTAAATGCTTATGCCTGTGTGGTGTATGTATCATAAAAACTGAGTGAGCCAAGGGTAAACCACTTGAAGCTAGAACTGATGACTTGAAAGCCGAGTTGAGAAAAGTTGGCTCAGCATTCCTAACACACAGAGATGTGAGTGCACAAAAAGTAGATTACTGTCACATGCATGAACTGACTAAAGTAATGAGACAGAGAAGTGTAATATAGGAAATGCACAAAAATGAACAGAGACAAGATTGGGACACAGACATGCTATATGTATATCAATGTACTAAAAGGTACATAGCATGTCTGTGTCCCAATCTTGTCTCTGTTCATTGTTGTGCAATTCCTATATTACACTTCAAATTTCATAAATATTTTATTTACTTGTGATATACGTATATATATATAAGTCACACCGTGTCCTTTAACTTGGTATCTACACAAATTCAGAATATCTCAGGCAGCACAGTGCCCTTCAATACGCTCGGGACACGAAGCAGCCCTTGGGTTTCTGATTTCTCATACATATACGTAGCTACCTCACGTCCATTGTCTAACATATATATTCCTAAATAAGGATGTTTATGAACTAAACCATGGTAATTCATATTAAGTGTCTCAAAGAGCATACATACATGTGTATGTACAATACTTCACTATGGTCAATACATGTACTTGTTCAGAGAAACAATTGAACATGCTTCAATTTGTGTGGCCAGGTCACTAATAACACTATGCACTAGCGATGCAGGTATATACATACATGTACTCATAGACCTGGTGTGGTGATACCCACTTACTACAGCACATAAACCCACTGCCATTATATATGTACACAACATACCCTTTCAGCTCCTTTTTCTTTGTAGGCAGGAAGGGAAACGTGTAGTAAAACATTACAGAACAGGCTTTGTGCAGATGTAAGAGCTACTTCACCAGTGGATAAAGGTGCATACGCATTACATTCTTCCTGAAGCTTTGGGCCCACTCGCTTAGCCAGTTGTTGGGATAATTTTCCACGTGACAGATTGAGATCAGCATTTGTAGAATTTACATATGCATCTACCTACAGAAGCAGAGTAACAATATATAAGATCTGGAATACAACAGCACAGCACATAAATGTAGCAGAAGTAACACAAATTGTATGTATGATATGAACTAGCAACTGTTCCCCCCAACCTGTAAAATCAGTTGGTACACGTATATTAGACACTGCTGTGTATGTTTAAAGCTGGCTGCATATCCATGCAGAGAGATGTCTTTCAGAGTTTGTTTGATATGTACCAAACAGTTCCTAGCATGTCTGTGTCCCAATCTTGTCGGTGTTTCTTACCTATAAATTTTTTATTTACTTGTTATATTATTATTTGTATAGCAGTTCCTACATGCACACTACTGTCACAGTGATACACCTAACAGGGCAACTAAGAATCATACATGTACAATACCTCATATCTACACACACACACACACTATCTTACCCTCTGTTGAAGTAGATCCCCTTTGACAACAGATACAAAGGAGGGCAAGGTGCTCTTTAAGACCTTAACACTTGTGTTTTTCAGTATGCCATGTAGAGAGGGATTCAGCTGTGAGTAGGCATTCTTCAATTGAAGGTCAATACCTCTCTGTCGGAAAAGCATTTCAATGGCCATTGCTTCGTCTGCAGTTGCCACATAGAGGGCAAAAGAAACTCCAGAGATACCACGCCTACCCTTTATTGTTTTGATAAGTGCTTCTGCCATCACCACAGGGGGATATTGGATTGGAGGTAATGTTGATGGTGAGATAACAACACATGGTAAAGAAGAGCTAACTACACCACGATTGAGAGCTTCTTCCAACACATGTTTTACTTTTTTTTCTTCTTCAGCATGCCACTTGAATACAACACAGTGAACCAATTTCTTGACTCTGAGGTTATGAGGTTTAGTTTCAAACACCTGAGGTAATTCACAGGTTGCCAGTTCCTTCATCCGACCTAGTACATCGTCATATACTTTTCTTCCTCCAGTCTGCACTAATTGATTGAGATATTGCTGATCACCATCTTGTACAACAATATTTAAAATTGTCGTAGCAGACGAATGTTGGGTAAAATCTCCGCAACACACATCAACATCGCATTGATCAACGGTTGCTGTGAATAAAACACAATTCATTCCACCATCAACATCATTGTTAGAACTAGAACATGAGGCACTAATGGCCACTGCAGCCTTGTAATCATGCTCGAGAATACGTATCTTATCTTCCATTAACTTTAAGATTGTCCACAGACCAGGGGAATAGGCAAGGGACTTGGATGACAAATGGATCGACTTCTTCATGTCCTCTAAATGTTGTACAACTTGTGGTACATTGGACAAATCACCAATTACTTCAACAGTAGAGACCGAAGCCTGGCTAGTTGGAAGTACAACTTCTACTCCAAAAGATGAGGCAAAGCTTTCAATTCTTTGTACAAGTTGTGATGAAAATGATAAGGCTTTCCATTCTGGAAGCGTGAATTTTACATTTCTCCTGATCAGATCACTTTGAACTGGGGTACTTTTATCACTGCTACCCACACTGGGATAACTCTCTGCAGTGAATAAAGTGGTTGAAGCTTTATCACTAAGCGCAGTTTCTTGTGAACCCATTGTACCTAGAGAATTATAGAAGACAAATACAGTGCAACACCTCAATAAGGACACTCAAAAATGACACATGATTAACCCTCGGCACATGCGCAGGAGGGTTACAGTACTTGGTTTGTTTGGGTGTGTGTGTGCATGTGTGTGTGTGTCTGTTCAGACGATTTCTGCCATTCCGCCCAATAAAAAAAAAAACAAAAAGGGACACCATAAGAATCAGTGCCCCATGGAAAAGATTTTAAAAGGTGTTTTTAAAATAAATGGTTCATTCCAAAGTTACAGCTATTTCCCGTTTATACAGTATCTAAAGTCGGCCATTTTGTCACGTCAGTGAGCATGCGCAAAGGGCTACGTGCATTTGGAATAGACGATAAAGTAATATGCGTTTGGTATGTACCAATGTACTGATCAAAAGCCTAACAGGACAATAAACGCTACCTGAAGTATGGGCTAATGTAATACAACACACCTCTCAAGCCTTCTCTGTGGCTGGGCGCTATTTTCCATAGCTAGATGGGGATTCAATGTATAGCTCATTAATGCACCGAGGGTTTTGCATTTTAGTGCTATTCAATACTCTAGCATTTGTTTGCCAGACTCCACTGCATACATGTACAGAGTATGTACCACATGATGTATAAGTAAGGGAATTATAAAGTTTATCACAACATTGATCATAAATTTAACCACACACACACTAAACCACATTTAGAGGTGCTTTTGTTATGAGATATAGTTTTCCCTGAGACAATCACAACCTTCATCATTGGGGTATTAACTTTACCAGCACAGTTAGGAATTAAGAAGGAAGTGGTCCAATTGGTTATTGTGCTTGGATTCCAGCTCTACTACATGTACATGTATGTAAAGGATATTAAAACATCTGTCTAGAACTCTGGAGGTCCCAGATCGGAATCTTGTATAATGAAACACATTCCCTACAGCATGAATATGCGACAGGCTACAGATCTATGGAATAAGACATCCAAAATTAGACACCACGAATTCCAGAAATTTGTGTAGTTTTCCTCACACCTTGAGAAGATGCAGTTACATGTAGATAAGATTTGGTAAAGTCAAAAAAATTTTAACTGATGTACAACACCCCTACACATCATTTACATCCTATACTGAAACAACGCGAGGAGGTTATGAGATTCAGCGCAGTTCAACCACCTGGAATTCGTGTAGAGTTATCCTCCATGTTTCATACAGTCGAAATATTATGTACCAATGTGGAACACCTCTACACCTCATGCTGTTCCTCCACTGAGGATGCTCAAAATGGTTTAGTGTAGTTCAACATCTATATTATTTCTTTGCGGCCCATGAGTTGACAGTAGTCTCCACCTCTGCGGCTGAGTCTTGCATTCTCTTCCTTGCCTGCCTGCCTGCCCTGCTGTTGTCGCCACCTCTTCACCAGTAGCACTTACCACATCACAATGTGAGTTGGACAATTCTTCCCCTTGAAGACACCTACAGTATCTTTACACACACGGTATCTCTGACATAGACACAAAAGTGGACCAGCCGAAAGCTCTCACACATTTAAATACTTGAACCTTTTGTCAATATTAGAAGTGTGTTTTGAGATGTGCAACAAAAGGTATCTCAAAATGGGAGTACTATATAGAACTCAAGGGGATTTCATGGTAACAACCAATTACTTGGAAAGAACTGGATGTAGGTGGGCCAGGCCCCTACACAAGGTCACTGGAGCATGAACTTCAATATGGAAAATGCCACATTTTGCGCTGCTAACATGTGTGCAGAGTATGAGGGCCATCCAGCCAACTGCTGCAAATGCCAGCTGGGAGGGCAACCTGCTGTGTAGCAGCTTTTGTCGAAGGATCGAGAAACCAGAGTAGATAACTACACCTACGTATGTGGGAAAAAGGTTTCATCAATCAGCAAATGGGACAAGCCAACAACAACACAAGCTGATAGAAAGGCAAGGCAAAACAAATACACCAGGCTAGGCATCCTATATGCCATTTTGTCACTATTGCAGTTGTTGACAACAGAAGATGCTGGGAGACAGTAGTGGACCTACCATATCTGCTGATACCACTGAAATATGTGCACAGTGTCGATCTTTTGTTTCACAATATGCTGACACTTTCAAAAGTCTAGTTCACCAATGTTCCCAGCCAAAAGATGTATCCCTACCCCAAACAAAAATCCATTATCCCAATTTGAAGCAGCAAAATGAATAGCTCAGGGAAATGTATCTGATGTGTTAGGAAATTATCTTAATTGATGTTCCTGCATTCAACGAGCATTGCATGTCTCAGAGGGTGAAATTACTCAAAGCAGCATCAATCCATTATTCCTACAGAAAAATGCAGTCGTGGAGTAGTGTTATGCCTCCTGCTGTTGAACTGTCTTTAAAAATTGGTAGGGGACCCTTAAGGACAACAGTGTAGGAACCAGGGGTGGCATGGGGTGCTGGTGCACCCCTAACATTTGGCACATGCACATGGATCGCTACCAAAGAGCTGTTTTGCTGCTGTTGACTGAACCTTTAGATGAGACAGTACAGGTGAGTGAGATACTGCATGTTTCTTTCATGTTTATGAACTTACATAGTTGTATCGCCAATTGACAGAATACGGAGATTTATTGAAAAATCAGAGGTAGTCTACGTGATGCATTCCATCATGTAATTAACGGCAGCTCAATTTCCGGTAAGTTTCTAGAGCTCCCCCCTGAGAAGTGAGCACAAACTGTGCTAGCGACAGTATAGAACTATGAATGGTGTCTACATATACTAAGAATTAAGCTGAAGTCATGTCGCGTTTCGCTGGTAGAGCTCGTCAAGTGCGAGATGTCTTTTCGCAGCTCGTGCGAGGTAGGCGTGGTTAACCATAGAGCACTTTTTGTGCCCAGCCTCTGAGCACCATGAAACCTATACCAGTCTGCAGCATAGGAATAGGGCTATAAAATATGTAGTACTACTCTGGGATCCAGATCCGTACGCTGAGATATGGAGGTTCCCAGGATATACCTGGAATACTAGTCAGTCATGTTAGAGAGGATGAAGGATTCCTCTCTTTTGTTAGACTCATTGGCACAGTGTACTACAAAAAAAAACACCTGGCTGGGTTCACTGTAGACACACCGCATGCACTGTACATGCCACTCTCACAGGATGGTGTAGGTCCTGTACAGAGATTCATTGAAGTGATCAGAGAGAGTGCGTGGAGTACGATTGAGTTTGAAGATGATTGCCTCCATCATTTAATGCCCTGTGGCGCCACTGGTGGCAAACATGCTGGGTTTCTAACATGTAGAATCTGGCTGCCAGTAATCACATGAGATCGCTAGACCTCACCCAGTACAGTTGGAAAATCGTAGATGGGAAACTTGAGTGTAATTGGAAGTTAGTAGAAAACGGAGAGGCTGTGAGGTGCCAACCGGGCCGAAGTTGCTCATGTTCAAGTGTTACTGCATGCAACGATGCAGTTGTGTCAAGAAAGGCAACAAGTGTGGTCCTGGTTGTAGATGTAAGGATTGCAGTAATTCTCCCAGTGTCACAGATACACAGCAGCAAAGCTCAGATGAGTTAGAACAGATAGAAGAGGAAGAGCTGCTGCATGATGACTCACAGAGAAAGGAATATGGTGAAGTGTGTGTGAGTGATGAAGAGGGTGGTGATTCTGGCTCCTCTCTCAGTGATGCTGACATTGATGAGGATGACCTGTGAGCTGCCCTCTGAGCTCCACTGCCTACAATGATAGATCATACACCAGCCTCAATGTCATGTGAATAACCTTAGTCTCTTCTATCATGACTATGGTCTGCAAGACTGGAGGGTACACATATAGAAGGCATTGTTTATGCAGTATCGTGTGTTGTATATGTAATGTATAAACCATGGCCAAGAGGTGTATATGTCAGATATACACCTGCTGTGAGGAATTTATTTGTGATATTTCCCGAGGGCCAACGGCCCGAGGGATATATCACAAATAAACTTCCGAACATAGCAGGTGTATATCTGAAAATATACACTGATTGGACATGGTTTATACGATATATACTATGTTGAATATTGATGAGGTGTATATGCAATATATAAACCTACCGTTACCATAGCAACATAGTATATATATATATATATATATATATACTACACATGTATAGAATACACATGCATGTATGCGTTTTATCATGAAATTATTGTTCACATACCAAAGCACATAATATCTCCGCATACAGATGTGGATCCCAGAGCAGTACTATATATATCGTAGCCCTATTCCTATGCCACAGACAGATGATAGGTCAGTATCCAGTGCCTCTTCATATCCACCCAGTATTTCACTACATCTGCTACACTTGTTCATATAACGTTTCACGACAGGTTCTAATGGGTTCTCGACCCTCTCCCCACCAGTTCACTATGTAAGTAGAAATACTAGAGCACTTCCCTCCTCCCTTCTCCCTCCCCCACTACTAGTGGAATGCTAAGCATTGTAGGCAAGCTGAAGATGCAAGGCGGCTACGTTTCCACATAGTGTGAGGGCACCCCGGAGGTCCATATGAAATGTACAATTTATATACATGTACATGTATATGTTAGTCGGTCGGGCATATATATACATGTACATATACCCTCTGCCAGCCGTATGACTAGGTGGGCTTGCTCAGCTTGCCCAATTTAAACACATACATGTAGACTTACCATCACCAGCAATCTCTGTAGATTCCACTTTCCGATCACCATGATACGACGGCTCTGAGAGTTCAGTACTAATTACATGACGTCCAATTTTATGATTAGCTGACAAAATGCCTGCAATGACTAAGTGTGTACAAAGTCAGCATGTTAATAGATATACATACAGTTAACTATCTGCTACTGATCCAGCTCAAATGGATTTTAATATTATACACTAAAGCTAGTTAGCACACTACCTCATGCAAGCTTACATTTACAGCCACAGTAACTAAAAACTACGACAGTAACTAAAGAAACCACAATGACATAACCTCAGAGTTCTTCCCTACACCTATACCCAGCCTACCACACCTAAGGGATCCTCAAACTCCACAAAGGCCCTTCTTTCATCTGCGCACATTCGAAACGCCCTGATTTCTCCTCCTCGAGAAAAGAAGTACTGGCGGATCACGTCCCCACTGAGACCGAGCGGGATGCCTTTCACAACAATACTGCGCTCTGCCATGACACTATAAGGCCTCCTCCTTAGACTCGGAACGGATTGCAGACAGCGTCTAATTGCAAATTCCTTCCTAAGATATGTAGCAACCGCGCATGATCAAGCTATCACACAGTACGGTAGTACTGTGTATATAGGGATTGCTATGGTCTATTCCCATTGAAAACCATATATTAGGTTTTTCATCAATTTCACTTTCAGTTTGCTACCTACTGGACTTCTGCATGAATGTGTAACTATACCCAGATACTAACTGTGATTATAAAATGGTATAATTTGATGCATGAGAAAGGTGCAAAAGTCTATTTTGTAAATTCTTCATCTTCTTCTTCTTCCGCTTAAACAAGCGTAACTCACTAACGGTAACACATCTAAACATGAAACTTGGTAAAGTGATGTAGTTCCACTGGGGGTAGTGCATCATCATGTTAAAAATTTGTAAACAATGTACTTCTTGTAAAATAAACAAAAACAGCCTCAGGCCATGTATTATTAATGGGGGGCACACAGTCCTATATCTGACTAATGAAAGGTCTGCTAAATATGAAATTTTTTATGATAGTATAGTTCAATACCCCAATGATCAACGTTGTGATAAAATCTCTGTTAACAATATAAATCTTGTAATATAACAACAAATAGCCTCAGGCAAGGATTACTGTATCTCACTAACAAAAGCTCCAATAAATGTGGAAATTAATATGATGATAAAGTGTAATACACCAATGATCAACATTGTGATAAGATCTCTGTAAACAATGTAAATCTTGTAATATAACAACAAATAGCCTCAGGCAAGCATTACTGTATCTCACTAACAAAAGCTCCAGTAAATGTGGAAATTGGTGTGATGGTAGAGCTTAATACCCCAAAGATCAACATTGTGATAAAATCTCTGTAAACCATGTAAATCTTGTAAAAAATAGCCTCAGGCTAGCATTACCATATCTCACTAACAAAAGCTTCACAAAATGTGGAAATTGGTGTGATGATAAAGTGTAACACACCAATGATCAACGTTGTGATAAGATCTCTGTAAACAATGTAAATCTTGTAATACAACAACAAATAGCCTCAGGCAAGCATTTCTGTATCTCACTAACAATAGCTCCCTTTAATTAAATGTGAAAATTGGTGTGATGGTAAAGCTTAATACCCCAAAGATCAACAGTGTGATAAAATCTCTGTAAACCATGTAAATCTTGTACAAAATAGCCTCAGGCTAGCATTACCATATCTTACTAACAAAAGCTCTACTAAATGTGAAAATTGGTGTGATGGTAAAGCTTAATACCCCAAAGATCAACATTGTGATAAAATCTCTGTAAACCATGTAAATCTTGTAAAACATAGCCTCAGGCTAGCATTACTGTATCTCACTAACAGAAGCTCTACTAAATGTGAAAATTGGTGTGATGATAAAGCTTAATACTCCAATGATCAATATTGAGATAAAATCTTGTAATCTTGTAAATAGTAGCCCCAGGCACTGCTTTGCAATATATCATTAACAAAAGCTCCACTAAAAGTAAAATTTGGTACACAAAAATTGATGTTGCAATAAAAATGTTGGATAGCCTCAGGCTACAAGCTCTATTAGCTAATATGTTAGCTACCAAGCAAGCTACAAAAATAGCAAAATGCATGTACCAAGGTCCAGAAAAAAAATGATGGGAGAAAAGTAAATAAAAAATTTAGGAAATTTGGAAGGAAATATAGGGATTGCATAAAAAGGAACGGAGACAAGATTGGGACACAGACATCTTATGATATATCGACGTACCCATAATGTTACGTTGATATATCATAACATGTCTGTGTCCCAAACTTGTCTCCGTTCCTTTTTATGCAATCCCTATATTTCCTTCCAAATTTCCTATTTACTTGTAATAGTAGCCCCACCTCTTTATTGCTAATTGCGTATTAAACGCGCGTACGTATCTCGCCCCCCAACTCCGAACTGCTGCCGCCGCCTCTGCCCTCAGTGTCCATGTATGTGAGCTGCCTCAGTAGCTCAGTTGGTAGAGCACATGCATAGAACGCAGAGCATAGAACGCAGAATGTCTCAGGTTCGAGTCCCACCTGAAGCAGCTTATTTTTCTTTGAAAAATTATGACTGTCTAGGGCAAGTTTTGTTGTGTTGTATTGCTGTGAGAGTCTCTTGGTCTGATTATTTTATGTACCTCTAACTGTTCCTCTGCCCCCAGCTGGCTACAGCTACTTTGGTAATGAGAGGATGTACAGTGGAGTGAGTGGTAGGGAGATGGAGGCCGACATCTTCTTTGGAGTGGTCTACTACCAGAGACTGAGGCACATGGTCTCGGACAAGTTCCAGGTCTGCCTCCATATTGAAAGTGAAACTGATACAGTGGATTAGGTGGTGGTAGATTTGTGTGACTGTATGTATGTCCAGGTGAGGACCACGGGACCTATTGATATCTTGACCCATCAGCCGGTGAAGGGTAGGAAGAGGGCCGGAGGGATTAGGTTTGGGGAGATGGAGAGGGACTCTCTCCTTGCTCATGGAAGTTCCTTCCTCCTACAAGACAGACTGCTCAACTGCTCTGACAGATCCTTTGTATGTACCAGTCACACCAGATACAGTAGTAGCTACCATATATAGTGGGGCCTCTCTGGACACCACTGGGACATAGAGAGGTGACCTTTATACAGTAGGACCCTCTACAAGAGTAAGAACATTTTCACTGAAATGTTGAAGGATGTAGGGATGGAGGTGCCTGAAAGCATAGAAACAAGTTGCAGCATGCAGGCAAAGGCAGGGGATGATAGCATGCAACCAGATGTATGGATATTGTGATTTAGAGGTAGTCTCATTCCCAGGCCCCTCCCTCTCCCTATAGAGGTATGGGAATGAGACTAAGTAGGAATGGATATTGAGAGAGATCACAATTCATTTCTGGTCACTGTAGAGTCATGTGTGCAAGAAGTGTGGCAGTCTGCTGTCTCCGATACTTGTCGAGTTCCCGCCCCCCACAGCCCCGACAAATAGTCTCTCATCTGGTTCCCCATCTGAGGGTCCCTCCCAATGGAAGTGTCAGATGAGTAGTGATGGAGGTATCATTGAAGTGGTCTCAGTACCATATGTATTTAGATATCTGGTAGCTGAACTGGCAGCCATGAACATTAGAGTGAAGGTCGGGACCAGTTAAATCACTTAGTACTGACCTTGCGTCCCTAGCCTCCATCAAAATTACGTTTGTGTGTACGTTTTCGATATTTCATCGTCATGTGCATGCGCAACAATATTCAGCTTACAACCACTCCACTCCCCCACAATGATGCAACCATTCATCTAGTATAAGGGAGTAAAAACATTTCTTAAAAAAATGTTAAAGGATGTAGGGATGACAGTGCCAAAAAGTAGAGAAACAAGTGTAGTGTATATATATGCAGCAACACAGGGAATGAGAGACTATATTTATATGCAGCAAGACAGAGGATGAAGGCAGTATATTATATGCACCAAGACAGGGGATGAGGGCATGCAACAATAATAACATGCGTAACCCCTACATCTTTCATTATGGTGTTACGCATGTTATTATTGTTATAAATGGCGTACAGCAGAGAGGAAGTCTGTGGGCGTGGTTCTTAGTTGTTCTTTATATAACCATTTTTTGGTGAAAGGCACTGCGCCGGCCAAAAAGAAACCGATTTGTGCAAAAATGAAGATAAATACTTAAGCCGATTTTGAGTTATGCCTGTTTACTGAAGAAGATGTTGGAGAAATCGGGTTTTAGCAAAATCACGCATATCATTGTAGCGATGTATTTTACCACCTTTGAGGGTCTTATCGTGTATAGAAACACTCGTAGGCCATGTTATGTTTCTAAAAGGGCTTATAGCTGCCGCGTTGGAGAGTTCTGAGCCGTTACATTTGTTAAGGCTTAATGGGCGTGTCGGTGCCATCCCTACATAGAGAGTCTACCGACTCTCTGATATGATCTGATATCTCATGTAGAATGACAGTCATGTTATACATACTAGCTATAGGAGTCTATTAGTACATGGATGTGTGGAGTACTACTAGCAAGGACAACAAAATATAAATGCATGACACAGCAGTAAAGAATGCCAGGAGGAAACACCTCACATATGGCTTGGCTTTGCCTGATGATGCACTCAACTAGTTGCTCACTTAGATGGAGGGCTTGAAAGGAGGATTAATTAGAAAAATATAACACGAGGATCCAATGCTAGTCGTTCTGACTCTGAGAAGTACTGGTAATGGTATTCATCAGACAGCCGCAAACTCCGCAGGGAGTGGTTGTCTTTCAGTGAGTCTATTATATCATGTACTTCATCTTTGTCTAATGGAATGAGGAGCTTCAATTCTTTCAATGATGTATTCCCTCTGAGAATGTGACTCAACTTTGTACCACCTTTGACCCTACTGGGGTTAGCTGTCAGTGGACGGGGAGAAGTGTTTGGTCTCAAATCACGAGAAGGATAATGAAATTCTAAGTTGAAAATGCTGTCACTAATTGTTTCTATATCATCTAGAGGATATTCGCAGTTTCGTATTACGACTGTTATCAGTGATGAAGGTGAGAGCACTGTCCTCACTAACTGATTTACCACATCTACAGCTAGAGGTGGTCCACTTGATAATGGAGATCCACCTGGTCTATAAGAACCACCAACCCACAGTTGTCTCAAGCTACTTGATGACTGAAGGAGATCTGCTAGAGCCGCTACATCATCCATCAATATGTCGCTCATATCTAGTGTCTGTAGTTTCCCATGTTTCTTCAATGCCTTAAACAGTTTCACTAAACTTCCATCACCTCCTGAATTGACAGTAATGTCCAGTAATGTCAAACTGTGTAGGTAAGGAATGCACTCAGCAAGGTTCTCAAACCCTCTTTGGTCAATACTATTACCCTTCAACTCCAGTATATCGATGTGTCGGAGGATCTGATGAGGTATTTGTAATAAATGTTCTCCTTCATTCATAATTCCTTTAGACGCCAACAGTTTCAACTCCTCAATAGACCCACCACCATAGTCAACAGACTTCATCCCATGACATAACATCTCAAGACCCTCTCTTTGTATATGTGATATGACTACATTCCAAGTATTACTGCATACAGATATACAGTAGCCAAGAGCATAAAGACCATAATTTGATAGTATTGTATCAACTTTCACTCTATACCGACCAAAAACCCTCTCACAGCTCTGCACATCATGTGCCTCATACAAATACTCAAGCAAAGAGGAACCAACATCCACCACATTCATCCTGCAATTGTACACGTGTCCCATTGATTCCCACTTCACCCACTTAAACCTCTCCCATCCAATGTTCTGCATTTTCGTCAGACCAGCCACAAACCTCCACACTACTTTCATTGATATTGAGTGTTTACTAAACAATGTTCTCTGCTCATCGCCTGGAAGTTGGGAAATGTAGAATGCACTCATATACTCCTGCAGTGTTAAATGAAAGAAATTGTAAGTGGTTAATTCCTTTCGTGTGTACAGAGCTGTGTGTTTGACAAGTAGTCCCAGATCACTGCAGCCTTCAGGAAGCTGTTTAAAGATCACCTGCTCCCTCAGTGTACCATTAAGGGCTACCTTCCCTACCTTCACCAGCTGCTGGTAGAAGTCACTGTCATGAGGAAGATCCTCAAGATTATCAGGTAACTTACTAGCCAATGGATCACCTTTTGCATTCAAGTATCTAGACAAGAGGCACAATGTCAACTCAGTGTACAACTGGGTCTGTGTGTGGGGAACAGGCTTGCCTGACTCATAGGTATCCTGGTAGACCCCCACAACAATGGTACAGTTCAGGGGATTGTACATCATCCCCTTCACAACTGGGTTGGCAGATAAGTACTGTCTGAAGTTGGTGAAAGAATCAGCAAGTATGCTATGTGCAAACTCAAGAATCTCTTTCTCAGAGAACCCCACTACCTCAATATGCTTGCCAATGCCTGTCTGCAGAAGTGTCTGCAGCTGTGCTGATGCAGAAGGCCTACTGGTAACTAGTACAGTGGCTTTGGGAAGCTTAGAGCCCTTGATGGTATCCATCACTAATGACTGTTCATCTCGGAGCTCAGATGGGAACTCATCAAAACCATCAAACACAAAAAGCACTCCATTTCCATTCTCTCTCTTTACTTCCTGTACAACAAGACTACTCAAGCCAGGGTCATCCCCACAAGGAAAGAGGTCACTGATGTCTGTGGCTGACTGCACTCCTTCCTCTCGTAGTCTGAGGAGCACTACTAGTGAGAATCTCTTCAGTGATTCCAGTGTGGGCCACTGTCGACACAGCTCCCATGCTAAGGTACTCTTACCAATGCCAGGTGCACCTTCCACCACAACAAGACGTACCTTGTCATCTGCTTTCAGGATGTTGTCCATTTCAATTGGTTTCTTGACTTGCAAGATCTGGTCAATGTCTCCTCGAAGTGTGAGACGAGTGAAGTTTTCAGCCTGTGCTTGGCTTACCTTCTCTTTCTTCACAAGAGCCAACTTGATGAACACCTTACTAGGAGTGGGAGGGAACTTGTCAGATCTGGCGACTGGACAGGTAGAGTAGACAGCTCTCAGGAAGTCAGCATAGCGGGAGAGTACAGGGGATGTAGTGGGTACAGAGGGTGAGACTGAAGTGGATGATGATGGGAGGGGACTAGATGAAGGTGGTGATAAACAAGCTTGAGCTGTTTTTACACATTTTGTGGGTGGAGTGTGGAGTGGTGAAGAGGTGGAGAGTGAAGGTGTGGGGGGTGATGTGACACCTGTGAAGTGGGTTACATTTACACCGATAATGAACAGTGACTTGTTCCCATGCAGGCCCTCCCTCTTATATACTGACCTAGTACCTAATGTATACTTGCTAGCCTCCATTCCCAGGTTTCCTCCACCCACCGGAGGTAAAGTTGGTATCAGCTAGACACTGGATGCATGGGATCTACAGAATTCAGAAACTCGAGGGCCAACTGTAGTTGCCCGAGCGTAGCACATACCTTAAGGTGACCATTTTTTGCGGGTACTAAAGTTTGATATTTCTGCGGATTTGCACCAGAACGCAAAATTTAGCACATATGGGAAGAATCTGGTCGAGGTAAGCCAACATCTCTGCTCATGCGTGCCACCCAGGATGGCTAGCAATAGCAAAATTTGATATCAGTAAATGCACAGAATCCTAAATCCGCAAAAAATGTACCTGTAAATAATTGTCACCTTAAGGTATACATATGGCCCGAGGGTTTCTGAATTCTGTAGATCTCTTGCATCAAGTGTCTAACTTGTATAGATCAGAGCATGCACCAATTCACACAGCAGCATACACAGAGTAACCATCCTAGGGTGTCTATATGTCTGGTTGTTAAAACTGTAAGGTGTCTACATGTTTGCTTGTCACACAGTACGGTAGTACTGTGTATATAGGGATTGCTATGGTCTATCCCCATTGAAAACCATATATAAGGATATTCTTCATTTTCACTTTCAATTTGAAGTTGATTTCACTTCTAATGATATCAAGGTGAAGAATGCGTGAAAAAAAAACATGAAACAAAAATTGGTTGATCTGTGATGTAAGAAATGCATAATATCACAAAAGTGCATTTCACATTTTTGCCCATGTTCTTCATCTTCTTATTATTATTCTTATTATTATTATTATTATTATTCTTCTTGAAGAAGTGTAACTCAATAACCGTAAAATCAATGAACTTGAATCTTTGCATGTGGAAATGTAGCATTACGTACTGGGGAATAGAGGTATAATTTTTTCGTTAACCCTTGTAGTTCATGTACTACTGATCGTTATCTCTCCCAACAATGTATTATGAATGAGGATAACTACTGACCAAAACTCAGCAACCATGGTAACCATCAACCTGAAAGTCAGCATGTGTAGAGATACCATCGCTAATAGCAACATAACAAAAGTATTTGTTGTTAACCCTTGTGATTCTTGTAATACTGATGTTGACATTCCTCTCAATGTAATACATGTACATGTCACACAGTAGTACTGTGTATATAGGGATTGCTATGGTCTATCCATATATAAGGTTTTTCATCACTTTCACTTTCAGTTTGCTGCTTACTGGATTTCTGTTAACATAAATATGTAGAAACTAACTGTGATTATAAAATGGTAGATAAGGGGTTAAATTAACAAGAGTCTATTTTGTAAATTGTTCACTTTCCGACACTACTTCTTCCACTTGAAAAAGCGTGACTCACTAATGGTAACACATTTAAACATGAAATTTGGTACAGTGATATAGTGCATCGTCATGTTAAAAACAATGTACTTCTTGTAAAATAAACAAAATAGCCTTAGGCCATGTATAATAGTGGAGGCCACACAATCCTATATCTGACTAATAAAAGCCCTGCTAAATGTGAAATTTTGTATGATAGTATAGTTTAATACCTCAATGATCAACGTTGTGATAAAATCTCTGTAAACAGTAAATCTTGTAATAACACAACAAATAGCCTCAGGCAAGCATTTGTGTATCTCACTAACAATAGCTCCCCTAAATGTGGAAATTGGTATGATGGAAAAGCTTAATACCTGAATGATCAACATTGTGATAAAATCTATGTAAACAAAATAGCCTCAGGCAAGCATTACTGTATCTCACTAACAAAAGCTCCACTAAATGTTGAAATTGGTGTCGTGGTAAAGCTTAATACCTCAATGATCAACATTGTGATAAAATCTATGTAAACCATGTAGATCTTGTACAAAATAGCCTAAGGCAGGCATTACTGTATCTCACTAACAAAAGCTCCACTAATGTGGAAATTGGTGTGATGGTAAAGTAAAACTCAGCAACCATGGTAACCATCAACCGGCAAGTAAGCATGTGTAGAGATATCGTCGCTAATAGCAAAATAACAAAAGCATATGTTGTTAACCCTTGTGATTCTTGTAATACTTATGTTGACACTCCTCTCAATGTAATACATGCATTATGTGTATAGTGATCACATTTTAATGTACATACATTGTACGTTTATAAAAGCATGCTAAACCGATTAAAAAATTTATACGTACTGGGGAATAGAGGTATAATTTTTTGTTAATCCTTGTAGTTCATTGACTACTGATGATTCTCTCTCCAAGCAAAGTATTATGAATGAGGACAGTAATCAGCAAAAATCAGAAACCATGGCAACCAGCAACCTGAATTTTGTCATGTCAATATATATCATGACTACTACAAAAACCATAAATTGGTTCATCCATAATTATATATCACATGTAATTATATATCACATTTTTCTTGTAATAATATTGTGTTATCACCCTTAGCAATAGGTTAAATACATCACGAATGTTGCCAATATTATTGCTCATGCGCATGCATTTTGGTGATGTAAGTGCGTAATTTAACATGTGTGATGTAACCATACAAACGTCATAGTAAAAATGTTTACGAATACACGTCCTGAATGATGTCATCGCGTTCAGCGCATGCGCGTAGCAACAGGCGGCAAACGGTAACCACTTGGCAACCAACAGCCGTTCCAAAGAATCGTGATTCTAAAGAACTCCCTGCTTTGTGCGAGTGGTGTTATTGAACTGGTTCTACTAACGGAGCCATCAACTGCAGTCTATTTACTCCCAGTGCAGACAGTGGGTCCGTTACATCGTGTTTTCCAGCTCTCGCATAAGGTGTGTTGCCAGTGCAGTAGTATTCCCTAGCTATTTTCATAGCTGTATTTGTTGGGTTTATATTGTCATTGGCACTGACACTGACTTACCATAAATAATGGCACGCTTCTGTAAGAAGGCAGAAAAGGCTTATAAATGCCAATACTACGGCGCCAAAAAAGGTGAAGCATTGAAGCAGTCAAGCAAATACTATGCGCTGAACTTAAAAGTTAAGAAAGAGGAAATGAAGAAAGCTTATGCCTCAAATCCTCTGCCAAAGAAAATGGCAGCAAAGAAAAGCTATGCCGCAAATCCTCTGCCGAAGAAAATGGCAGCAAAGAAAAGCTATGCTGCAAATCCTCTGCCACAGAAAATGGCAGTAAAGAAAAGCTATGCCGCAAATCCTCTGCCACAGAAAATGGCAGCAAAGAAAAGCTATGCCGCAAATCCTCTGCCACAGAAAATGGCAGCAAAAAAAAGCTATGCCACAAATCCTCTGCCACAGAAAATGGCAGCAAAAAAAGCTATGCCACAAATCCTCTGCCACAGAAAATGGCAGCAAAGAAAAGCTATGCCACAAATCCTCTACCACAGAAAATGGCAGCAAAGAAAAGGTATGCCGCAAATCCTCTACCACAGAAAATGGCAGCAAAGAAAAGGTATGCCGCAAATCCTCTGCCACAGAAAATGGCAGCAAAGAAAAGCTATGCCACAAATCCTCTGCCACAGAAAATGGCAGTCAAGAAAAGATATGCTTCAAATCCTCTTCTAATGAAATTAGCAGCAAAGAAAAGCTATGCCTCGAATCCATTGCCTAAGAAATTGGCAGCAAAGAAACACTATGCTTCAAACCCTTTGCCAAAGAAATTGGGAATGAAGAAATGGTACAGAAAGCATAGCTCTATTGTTTTGAAACACAGGCATAGTCATTATTATCAATCTATAATGCATAGAAGAGCAGCAAGATTACTGCATCATGCTTTACACCGGGTGAGAGAGAATTTAAAAAACAAAGTGTACCGCATGCAGAACAAGCAGACACTCTCATCTGAAAGAAGAGCCCGCTATGCACTAACAGAGCCAAAGCTTGACACGAAACAGATGTATGTCAAGCTTATTAAACAAAAAATTGCTCAAAAACCCTCACTAAGGCGTAAGCTCCTGAATGCCTTTAAAAGTGCTCGCAAGCCTCTTGCTGAAAAAATAAAGACTAGCAAGCTTGCCTATGCCGTTTTAAGTATAGCCTCACGCAGGCTACTACAGCGAGTACTAAAGGTACGTAAACAGAGTGTGGGTGAATTGTTAGGCTGCATAAGAGCAGTAAATTCATTGAAGATGTCAGATGATGATTTTGGCGAATCTCGCCATACTGCATCCTCTGAACCCTTCTTCTATGATCAGAGTTATTGGCCAGTCAAACACACCTCTCCCATTGTTGTTGACAACCTTGGTAGATGTGTAATCGCAGAGGAAGAAGGGGAACGAGATGTAAAAACAAGCAGGCCTAAAAAGTGGAAATGCACTTCTGAGTGTAAACTTCCTACCTGTATGGAAGTGAAGTGTATTAAATCTTTAAAAGATCTGTTTGAGAAGCCTGTACGAAAGCTGAGGGAGGCCTTAAATGGCATTGATAGCTGTAGTGAGCATGGGCACTACACATGCCCACTTGTGAAGAAAGAAGAGGCTTACCATGAGCTTGCTGGGCACCCCCTCCCCTGTAGCATGGTAAATGCTGAATGTGGCAGTAGCCTCAGAATTCTAAGAGCAGCAGCTACGCATTTCCCCCTATTGCGTAGGTTTGTAGTTTTGCTGTATGAGCCATCGCCAGCTAGACAGAATCGATACTGCATTGTGTGCTGGAGATTTCAGTCGTCTAGTACAACTGTGTGGTCTGTCAGACTACAAGGTGCTGTTCAAAGCTTGTTCAGTTAATGAAGCTTGTAGTAGTGCCATAGGTCTGGAGGACGATGACACTAGTCAGCCCATTAGGCTACAGGAGCCTAAGCTTCCAGATCTAGAATCTGATCTGCATGTACAACATGCTGAGCTAATTGAAGCTATCGAAAAAGATTTTGCTGATGATGCAGAGTTTCCCTGTTGCAGCTGTGAAAGGCTGTTTCAACGCAAAAAGGTCACGGAATTCAAATTTTCTGATTCCAAGTTTCATTCAAATGTCTGGAAAAGCCTTAAATGCTACATATTGCAAGTTAATCCTAGTGCCGGTGTACAGACACAATATGTGTGTCAGTTTTGCAGGCCGAAGTTAAATGGCAACACAATGCCCAATCGGTGCATCCTCAATGGTTTGATAACTGAGCCTGTCCCCAAAGAACTAAAAGAATTAGATCCACTTAGTAAACAAATTATACAGAGGGGAAAAGCCTTTCAAGCCATTATCAGGTTAGGCACATATATGGGAAAGGTGCCTTCCTACAATTCTCTGAAGGCATGTAAGGGAACAATGTTCTTCTTACCTCTGCCTCTAGACAAAACACTGCAAACCATCGAGGAAGTAGAAAACAATACCACTGTAGGGCTCCCTGACCCGGAGCTCTACATTTTAATCAGTGGTAAGCCGTCAAAAAATAAGGTTCTCTGGCAGAGCCTCGTGAATGTAGATCAAGTTAAAGCTGCAGTTAAGAAGCTAAGGTCCATCAATTGGCTTTATGCTAATGTAAATGACAGCAGTATCGATGATGCTTCTCAACGTATTGTCGAATGTGTCAGTAATACTAGTAGCAAAATGCTAGTTAAAGCCAGTGCTGAGGATGTAAGTTCCTTTCAGGCCTACACAATAAGGCGTTTAGACCAGAAAGGGTCAAGCCTTACTGACACAGAGCATTACAAGCTTATGAATGTAAAAGAAGATGCTCTGAGTAACAAGTTAAAGCACTTGGATGTGCTGTGTTTTCCTACATTGTTCCCTACTGGAAAGTTTGGGGAATCATATGCACGTTCTGTTCCAATTACAGCGAGTGAATATTCAAAATCGCGCCTCCTGAACCGTGACTCACGGTTTAGGAAAGAGTCTCAGTATGTCTTCTTTCTGCTGTGGCAGAAGGAGATGCGTGAACTGGCAGCCGGTGTGTACAACCTAATGAAGGGTACACGGCGGCATGCACTGCCAGTAGGTGAATTTATGGACAGATTGTCTGCCTCTGATGAGGATGTAGAAGCCAATCTGTCCACTGTATTTACGAATATGAGGGGCTCTAAACAATATTGGTTCATCAAACGTAGTGAAATTAACTGCATGATGCGTGAGTATGGCCCTCCGACCCTGTTTATCACTCTCAGCTGTGCAGAGTATGAGAGTGTCGAGATATCAAATTATCTCAGAAAAGTAAATGATGTTCCAGACAGTTTTCCAATTGGAAAACTGTGCACGGAAGATCCAATATCTGTATCGCGGAAATTCTCCCAGAAATTCCATGACTTTTTCCAAAAGGTTATGGTCAAAGGTAAGGTATTGGGACCTGTAGCTCACTTCTTCTACAAGAAAGAGTATCAGGCCCGTGGAGCACCTCACTATCACATCCTGCTCTGGATAGAGGATGCTCCAATAGCCGGTAGAGACGAACCAGAAGATGTATTGCGGTGGATTCAGAACAGAATCACATGCCGCATTCCAGAAGAAGATAGCAATCCCGAACTACATCAGCTGGTGACCAAATACCAGAGTCACAGGTGTAGTGGGTATTGCCAGCGAAGGAAGAGGGTGAAGAGCACTTACATAACCTACTGTAGGTTTGGTTTCCCACGTCCAACGTGTGAAAGTGCCACACTAAAATCCACGGAAGAATGCCTTAAAAGTTCACAGAGGCAGATGTACAGACTGCCTAGGTCACCTGAAGAGATCAGGATCAATAATTACAACCCTCTCCTGCTGATGCTGTGGAAGGCTAACATGGACATACAGTATATTGGTGAATCCTCGTTAGCCATTGCTCAGTACGTAACTGGATACGTGACCAAGGCAGAAAAGAGCAATATGCAAGACGTTTGGCAGGAAGTCTCCTCTCACCAGTCTCTCTACAGCAAGCTGTGGTCATTTGGTGTGAGGAGCTTACGATCTAGAGAGTGTGGTTTGTACGAAGCCAGTGATCTCCTTTTGGGGGATCAACTGTGTGGAAAATCACAGACCATCCAATGGGTTGATGTATGTCAGCCTCACAACAGGAAACGTAGGCTGAAGGATCACTCAAAGCTCCAAGAAATCAGAGAGCAGGATCCAAACTCGACTAATATATTCGAGCCCAATCTCGTCGATACATTCTATCCCGAACGGCCAGACGAGATGGAAGATGTGTGTCTCTATGACTTTGTGGCAAACTACACAAAGTCTGAAGTAGACAAAAATGGTCGAAGGCAATACCGAAAACTCCACAAGGCTGTTCTCCCCAATCACAAAATGTTTAACCCCAGTAGGGAGAACGAGAGGGAGAGCTACTATTATTCTCTCCTGCTGCTCTTTGTCCCTTTTCGTAATGAAGGTGAGCTGATCGAGAAGGGTGAGAATGCCGAAGATGCTTTCAGTCGGCACATGAAGCAAAACAGTGCTTTGAACACTCATTCTGAGAAGCTTCAGACAATGCTGAAGGCAAAAGAAAACATAGAAAAAGTGAACGAGGCCAGACAAGCTGCAGAGGAGAATGTACCAATGTCTGAGCCAATGGAAGAGGATGAGGGTCCTCAGGTTGCTGGAGAGGCTACATCTGCTATGCACGATGTAGCCAATCTCCAGGACAATGAAGATGGTGGTCCTAGCTTGGAGGAATCGGTGTCGTCACTGAATGCCGATCAGGCTAGGATCTTTGAACGTATTAAAGAGCACTTTGAACATCAAGTGCAGCATGAGAAAAACATGTGCAAATGTAGTGACTTAAAACCACTCAACATGTTTGTAAGTGGTGTGGGAGGAACGGGTAAGTCTTTCTTAATCAAGACAATCCGTGCCCTCGTGTCTAAAGTATGGCATGATCAAAGTGACTCCCTCCTATGTGCTGTTACAGCACCAACGGGACTTGCAGCATTCAATGTGGGTGGAGTCACCATTCATCGACTGCTGCAGCTCCCCATTGAACATGAGGGTAGGACAGCTGGTTACTGGAAATTGGGAAAAGATGCAATAAAAGTGATGCGTCGATCACTGTCCAATCTGCGCCTCCTGATCATAGACGAGGTGTCTATGCTGTCCAATCTTAACCTTGCATACGTTCATCTCCGCCTGGAGGAGATATTTGGACGTGACCAGTGGTTTGGTGGTGTCAACGTGCTCTTTGTGGGGGACATTTTACAGCTCCCACCAGTCAATGGAGCACCAGTGTTTGACAGAATCACCAACAAATCTGTTGCTCTGAAATTGGGTTGCATGACGTCAGTTAACATCTGGCAAGACACAGTGCTCTATGACGAGTTGACAATCAATGAGCGCCAAAAGAAAGATCGGGCATTCAGCTCTATGCTGGATGAAGTACGCCGTGGCTGCCCAACTGATGAAACTCTCCAGTTGTTGGAAGAGAGAGTCATGAAGGCACCAGTTGTAGATACATTCGAACAGCTACTGGCTGGAAAACAGTCTCCACTGTGCCTTTTCCCAACACGCAAAGCGTGCCAGGAATTCAATTCTCAAATGCTCCAGAAACTGGATGCTGAGATTAAACAGATTCCTTGTGTTGACGAAGTCGATGAAACTGCTAGTGGCACATTTAAGTGGAACAAAAAGGCTACACAGGAAATGAAACGTTTGAACAGCGATTGTAACTTGACAGCAGGTCTAGAAGCTGTTCTAGAGATAGCGGTAGGAGCACGTGTGATGCTTCGTCGCAATATTGACACCAGCCAGGGGCTGGTGAACGGAGCTGTGGGTACTGTCATTTCTATTAAGGCCCACCATATTGAAGTACAGTTTGACAATGTACCACAGCCATATCAGGTTGAAAAAGTCAAGAGTAAATTTGTCATTCTAAAAAATGTCTATGTTTTCCGAAAACAGTTTCCACTGATTCTGGCATTTGCTGTCACTATACACAAGTGTCAGGGTCTGTCACTGGACTGTGCCATGATGAAGTTGTCCAGTGAGGTGTTTAGTCCGGGAATGGCATACGTTGCATTGTCACGTGTAAAAGAAATGAAAAACCTTCACTTGATTGCATTTGATGCAAAGTCAGTGATGGTGAGTAGCAAGTGTTTGCAGGAAATAAACCGTTTGAGGCAGACATATCGCCCAGATCTGCCCCTGTACACTGTGCCATCTGCTCAAAGTAAAAATAAGCGAGTAAAACTAACTGCTCCTTTACTCTCAGTTCCTCCACCTCCCAAGCAAAGCAATGCTGTCTCTGCTGGGAAGAGGAAGAAGGCAGACAAAAGCCAAGACTTGCCACCTTCCAAGGCACACATAAATGTAGTGTCAGCAGTGTCCAGTGGGAAGAAGAGAAAGGCAATAGTAACAAGATACGATGAGAATTTGCCCCCTGCAAAAAAGAGGCGCTCACGTCGTCGTGCTGACACACGACCTCCTGTTCAGAGCCGGTACAGGTACAATCCAGTGTCAGTAGACTGGCAACAGCGGGCATGTCAGCAGCTGGGTTTACAGTTTGTATGTGATAACAGGACCACCCCAGGTGGTCCAGATGTTAGACTCACTCACCCAGCTTCAGTGCATGAAGTAGATGGGGATGGTAACTGTTTGTTCCGTGCCCTGTGTTACATCATAACAGGGTCAGATGACCAACACCTACTATTACGAAGACGCATAGTAGAATATATGCGGTCCACTGACCTATGTATGAGACTCCTAGCTAACCATATTGAACATGAATTTGTTACAATAGATGAATATATTGAAGGTAGTAGAATGGACCGTGATGGTTCATGGGGAACTACAGCTGAGGTGATAACATTAGCACTCATGTTGGGAGTCAATATTGTATCCTATAACTCAGATCAGTTGCAGTATCAACTGTATAACCCAGGAATCATTGATTTTGAAACATATGGAGAAGATTACTCTCGGCCTACCATGTATATTATGTTTGTACATGGTAATCACTTTAATGTGATGTTGTCACAGAAGTGAATGTGAAAGTCATCCTTATCCCAGGCTGTGCATCAAGCATACAGAAACACAGACTGGAACTGGATGGCTAATGATATGGCTAAGTTTTCATAGAAAAACAAACTAAGACATGCATTGTAAGTATGTCTCGCTCTCTCTGTTCTCCACACACACATGGCATATCATAACACAGTCTGTGTCCAAATCTTGTCTCCATTTCTTTTTATGCAATCCCTATATTACACTTCAAATTTCCTAAATTTTTTATTTACTTGTTATATATGTAGGGTGTGCTTGTTAAAATTGTAGAGTGTCTATATGTTTGGTGTAAGTTGGAGGGTACGATGCACCACTAAATGACCAATCAAATTACAGCATTTGGGATACTAAAATCACATATGCTGCCCAAGTGTAGACAGAGCATTGACTGAGTGTGGGCAGGCTTGAAGAGTGTCCATGTGTATCTGGGATGTTTCATACATCCATATAAAGTTTAGTGTATTGTGCATATCAGTGGTAGTAAGATGTAGGCTTTGAGGTTCATGTTAAATTAACCCTGGATAGTACGTGACTTTAGATACAGGCTCCTTCTGTTGTCACTTCCAGAGTGGCAAGTGGGTGGAGGGAGCCCAGGGACAAGGCTAATGCATCTCTACTTTTTCATGTACAATAAAGCACCTAGCCTAGGGTTCAAATGTTCCTTTCTGCACAATGTCCAGTATGTAAGATATGTACTACATCTCAACTCACCTGCTGTAAGTGTTGTCACAATCAGGTCCATTCCTTCAATATCGCGTAACATGTCAATAAACAGGTCAAACTGGCTGGGATCCTGTTTGATCCTCTCCAAGGCGAGAGTAACCAGCTCATCTTCTGCTGGTCTTGCTGCAATATCCAACCATTTTTTCCGCTGGTAGAGCCTTGTTAACTTGTCTCTGGCACAATGATTCAATTGTAGTGTTTTGGTGATGTCATCCAGCTGATTAAGAACTTTGTCATATCCTGTAACAATATTCATAACATTCCATCACATGCTATAGTAATGATACATACATTCATTCCCCTCAATAACACACACAGTGTGGTGAACATTGATCTAAGTCTAATTGGGGTGAGCACAGCGAGCCTGTACTAGCACTCTGTTTGTATGTATGTTTATATATGTCATCAACTGACCAACCGTGCCAGTATGCATGCATCCCTGTGCAATGTGGAAATGTAGCTAGTCTTGCCTCTTCCGATTGTTGCGCTCACCCCACAAATGCTTTGCAGTCTTCTAGTATTAGTGGAGGGGTGGAAAAGAGGGGTGTCGCTAGCCACCCCACCACTCCCCCTGGATCAGCCCTTGGTGTTGGTCTACAAGTTGTATATGCACAGAAAAGTGTGTAGGAGGTATTGTCCTTTTTCTGGACACCACCACGACGTACCTTGCCTTTCCCTTTACCTACAGTCATGAAAGACATCACATTCTCTGAAGGATATTTGTGTACCATAATCAATGAAACCCAGACCCTTTCCGCGCGTGCGCAACACAGGAAGTGGGGGGGGGGGGGGGGGTTGGGGCCCGAGACTAATTGAAAGTGCATACACAAAACAGAATACTGTATGTCTAATGATGATATGCCACTCACCAGACATGACAGTCTCTGAAACTGTAGCAGCTCTTACGTAGAGGCTCCAAAGCTCAGCTCAGCTCAGCGGGATAAACATCCGGTAATGAATCTCTGCAGCAGCCCCACCCTCGAATGCGTAGTAATAGCACCACGTGATTATGAGCCCCACCCATAACTAGTCCTTTGCAGTGCGTGGTCAGACTTCGCTCCTAGTCATGGACAAAGGGACGGTGAGACACCAAAACATGACCTCTACTGCACTTACCTACTCTACCTGTCCTATACAGCACTACTCTACTGTAACCACTACAGTACCGCAATGTAGTATATAGTTCAACAGCATAAAATATTTGATGCACACCATGGACTCTTCCGCCATAGATAACTACGGACAGTCCGTAGTTATCTATGCTTCCGCTAAGTCCCAGTCTCATCCAGAGTCGTTTCGCCATCTAACCGGAAGTGCATTGAAACGCGTACAATTTTATTTGCAACGGAAGTTAGCGGTTACCTAGAATCGACCCGCTCATCAATAATTCATTACTTTTTCTTTCTGTTTTGTGCACGGTTTCCAATTTCTATATTTAGGCCATATAATTAGGATGGATAGCTCCACCTACCATGAAAATTTGGAGATGTTCCCGTAGGTGCAAATTCGCCGCAAATATTCTAAATACGTGGCAGCCAGCGGTAAATTGACTATACAAACAAGGGAATAGAGACTATAAAAACAAAGGTAAAGCAGATATCAAAGGAGTATGAACTATTGTGAACCATCAACTGTAGAGGTGATCATGAATAGCTGTTACACACCACTGTCCTTGCTCTAACACGTGACGGTAGAGCCAAATCCGTCGTTTGTGTTGTGAGTGTATAAGAACTTGTTCCCAGATGGGCAAAAGAAGGGCAGAAAGGTAGTTGTTGCATTCCTGCTACACCTGCAGAAATAGCACAGATTCTTTAGACAAAGAGGAGAGTATTCCTTATCCAACACCGATATGTAAACATTACCACAAAGTATATGATGCCCTTTAGGGCAAGCAAACACACTGTTGTACATGTGGTACATCTGAAGTCAACCCATTCATGTTTGCCCCAATGCAACACAAATTCAAATGTATTTGTCAGGTTTTGAGGGTACTTATCTACTTATCACTGAAGGTGATCAAGTATGCACAGCGTGCTACAAATCACATCTTCAGATCTGCATTCTTTCGTATAGCATATATAGTGATCTACAAGCAATTGATACACTCAAAGGCTCTGTATCATCAAGTGATCACTTACACAGCACTGATGATGTAATCAACAGAGCCATGTACACGTACATTACTGCAATCTTTGTGGGAGAAAGGTTATAGCGGGAGGAGTCTCTGCTCTTGACTTTCATACATGACAAATTTAGTGCTTGTGCATCAGAAATTTTACACACAGCCAACCTAAAAGGAAGATACAAACATGGTTACAACACATTGATCCTAAGTAACTCAATTATTCACCTCAGCTATGCATGCCATGTTAGAAAGGTAGGAACCCTTTTGTACTGGACAAATGGAGACCTACTAACTCCCCTAACTCTCTCCTTACACAGTGTGTTAAAGTCAAGCGACAATGGCAAGATTGGGGATGAGTCACAAGACTTTACCAATGCTTTTGCCAGGGTCAATTCCTGCATACACAATGAAATTCACAAGCATCTTTCAGCTGATCTAAATGTAAGTATGGAAGAAGTTCTAAAGGTGAAGATGGTGCAGAAAGCAGTGACCAAGAAGGCTAACTCATTATTACAAAGTTGGAAGTATAGTAGGCATTTCTGTACTATTTCTCACGCTCTAAACAACTACATTTAAACATACATCCTGGACAAACACTGTCCCAATATATTTTGTGTGCATGCAAATTGAACAAAACTCTCTCAGATACACAATATGTACAAGTAAATAAAAAAATTTAGGAAATTTGAAGTGTATATAGGGATTGCATAAAAATGAACAGGGACAAGATTGGGACACAGACATGCTATGTACATCAACATACCTTTTAGTACATTGATGTATATAGCATGTCTGTGTCCCAATCTTGTCTCTGTTCATTTTTATGCAATCCCTATATACACTTCAAATTTCCTAAATTTTTTATTTACTTGTACCTTGTAGATCTGTGCAGAGTTGACTATACTTTTAACCATTTCAATGTGATCAGTGCAGCTAGCTGTATGACGTAGATCTATTATGGCTCTACCAGGACAGAAATAACGGAGAGCTGCAGCGTGGTATTCTTCTCGACAGCTTTGACAAAGGCACACGAAGCTGTGGAAAGGGTATCCCTCAATGAGAGAAGCTGCTGCAACTAAAACAGGCTTCAGCATTAAATCCGTAAACGTGAGTACAGTAATCAGAGTTATCACAGTCACTGCCCTGTATATTAACCGACTTTAAATACCTACTTCCAGGAATCCTGGAAAATAAGTATTGAAAGGAAATATACATAAAAAGGAATGTGGACAAGATTGGGACACAGACATTTTATGATATATCAAAGTAACATTATGGGGCTTAGCTATATCATAAACATGTCTGTGTCCCAATCTTGTCTTCATTCCTTTTTATATATACAGAAAGCATATGAAAGCATATTTCAGAAAGCATATGATTCAATTTGTTATAATATTTTATGGCCCAAACTACAAGTATATGGCATAACTGGAAATGTTTTAGAACTCATACAGAACATTTATTGTGGAATAAACAGTATTGTGAAAGTGAACAAGTACACCACTCAACCATTTCAAGTTACACAGGGTTTAAAACAAGGATGTGTACTCTCACCAACACTTTTCAACATCTTCATTAATGATTTACCATTAACACTACAACAACAGAGTAATAGGCTAATGTTTGGCCACCTCAGTCTACATAGCTTAAAATATGCAGATGATCTGGTTATCATTACTGAAACCTGTGAC
The DNA here is from genome assembly GCA_963970385.1 of Theonella swinhoei. Classification (NCBI taxonomy): domain Eukaryota; kingdom Metazoa; phylum Porifera; class Demospongiae; order Tetractinellida; family Theonellidae; genus Theonella; species Theonella swinhoei. The sequence goes on along the minus strand of OZ019960.1, from coordinate 2,735,822 downwards.
CTGCTTAAAGACAAGTTATTAGTATTACAAGAATAGTGTGAAACTAACAAGTTACATATAAACCCACACAAGAGTGCCATCATTCATTTTCGTCCTTCAGATCAACCCAAAGTCAAGAGTATGATCAAACTGGGAAATATGACCTATCAGATAACTAGTGATTATAAATACCTGGGCATAGTACTACATGAGCACCTCTCCTACACTCAGGCAGCTCAAATGAGTATAGATCATGCCATGAAAGTCTTTTGGTCCCTTTGTGCCCATACAACAGATATGTCAGCAACAGTGTTTAAAAAGTTGTATGATTCACTTAAACAACTGTTCTGGATTATGGGGCAACAATTTGGTTCCATCAAATACCTGACTATACTCTGGAGAAAGTTCAAAACAAAGCATTAAGATTCTTTTTAGGGGTAGGTATACATCACCCATTACCAGCAATAAAAGGTGATATGTGCTGGATACCAACAAGAAGACATGAACTACAATCAATAATGATGTGGCACAAGATTCTACAATCCAATAACAATAGAATATGCAAAATTGTCTTTCAAATCAGTTTAACTATAGCTGCAAAAAACAAACTTGTCCTATGGGCTAATAGAGTTAAGAATATTCTCCACAAACTACAGCTACAATCTGTTTGGGATAACAAATGTGCTGGACTTCTGAAATCTGAAATGAAAGAAATGGTATTATGCTCTATGTATAGGATGGAAAGACAAAAATGGAAATCGGATCTTGTTAAAAAGACAAAACTCAGAACTTACGTCATGTTTAAGCAATCTTTTGAACAAGAGGCTTACACCAACCGTGTTACCTGCAGAGCACACAGGTCTGTGTTTGCACGCCTCAGGGGGGGATCGGCATCCTTAGAAATTGAAAGAGGCAGGTACCAAGGGATACCTGCAGAACAAAGGATATGCAAACTATGTATGGATGAAGTAGAGGATGAGTTACATTTCTGCCTGAAGTGCAAAACAACACCTGCTGCCTGTATACCATTAATGAAATATATGAAGAGAATTTGTCCAACTTTTGAAACCATGAGTACCCAACAACAGTTCACTAAAATCATGTCATCAGGAGGGAGGCATGTTGCCAGATACATTCACAAACTGTTTCTGTTGCGCAATAAGTTAATCTCATCATGACCAATAATCCTTCAATTAACCTAGCTCTATACTCATACATAGTAGTAGTTGTAATTAGCTGTAGGAAACTGCAATTTAACAAAAAGCCTTTTCTTTATATAGTGACACATTATGAGCCTGTGGTGTTGGCTCGTGCATTTTGCTTATACACATGTCACATGTATTATTATTATTATTATTATTATTATTATTATTATTATTATTATTATTATTATTATTATTATACAGTCCCTGTAAAAACTCTTAGATGGCTAGGAATAACCATGATAGCTACTTAATTGACAAACACAGTTCAGTGATGGTTATTAAGTTTTATCGGCTAGTGTTCATCAATCAAGCAGCTATCATATGCAATCCCTATATTTCCTTTCAAATTTCCTAAATTTTTATTCATTTGTCTCACATCATTTTCTAGCCCTAGATACGTGCATTTTGTAGGGCCAGTTTACTTGTTACCAAACGTATTAGCTAATGCATTGTACTTCTGTAGAGATACATGTACGCGTCTATGAAGTGTGGCTATTATAGGCTCTATGTTACTTACCTGAATTTACCCAGTACTATGCTTGGCCATGTGCAATTGCACAATACGTAAGCATGTGCACACACACAATAGCATAATTATTCAAGGCATTTCTCATTGTTCTACAAAACTTTTAACATTAAGGCAATAAACTTTACCTTTCTACCAATTTTTATGTTTAGTAGTGCTTCTACTAGGCAGATAATAGAGTTTGTAGCCTGAGGCTATGTAACGTTTAAAGAGATTTTACCACAATATTGTTTGGGCTTTATACTTTACCACCTCACCAAATTTTACTTTTAGTGGTGTTTTTGTTAGCAAAATAGTGCAAGGGGCTATTATTTTACAATCTCACCAATTTCCACATTTAGTGGATGGAGTTTTTGTTTGTGAGATACAGTAATGCTTGCCTGAGGCTATTATATTACAAGATTTACATTGTTTATAGAGATTTATCACAATGTTGATCATTGGTGTATTACACTTTACCATCACACCAATTTCAACATTTAGTAGAGCTTTTGTTAGTGAGATACAGTAATGCTTGCCTGAGGCTATTTGTTGTTATGATTTACATGTACATTGTTTACAGAGATTATATCACAATGTTGATCATTGGCATAATATTATTACATTTTACCATCATACCAATTCTCACATTTAGTGGAGCTTTTGTTTGTAAGATACAGTAATGCTAGCCTGAGGCTATTTGTTGTTATATTACACTGTTTACAGAGATTTTATCGCAACGTTGATCGTAAGATTTACCATCACACCAATTTCCACATGTACCATAGCTTTTGTTAGTGAGATACAGTAATGCTTGTTATATTACAGAGATTTTATCACAACATTGATCATTGGGGTATTCGTCATAGAAAATCTCAAATTTAGCAGGGCTTTCATAAGGCAGATATAGGATTGTGTGGCTCCCATCATATTACATGGCCTGGGGCTACTTTTTGTCTATTTTACAAGAACTACATTGTTACAAAATTTTTAACATGACAATGCACTACCCACAGTGGAACTACATAACTGTGCAAAGTTTCATGTTTACAAGTGGTATAGTTAGTGCGGTACACCTGTTGAACGACGACAACGACGACGACGACGAGAAGATGAACAATTGGTGAAAGGGACTTTTAATATTTAACACCTTTCCTGTGCAGCAAATTACGCCATTTTGTAATCAGAGTTAGCTTCTAGGTATAGTTACATATTCATGTTCACAGAAGTCCAGTAGGTAGTGAACTGAAAGTGAAAGTGATGAAAACCTTATATATGGTTTTCAATGGGGATAGACCATAGTAATCCCTATATACACATTACTACCATACTGTGTGATACTACCACAAGGAAATCACAGTAAACCCAGAGAATATGCACCTGAGATAACTATAAATATTATTTAACATTTTTACCATGTAGAAGAACCAACTATGGTCTACAAAGCAATAATCAGAGAGTTGGTAGACTCTCTTGGTGCCGACACACCCATTAAGCCTAACAAATGTAACAGCTCAAAACTCTCAAACGCGGCAGCTATAAGCCCTTTTAGAAACATAACATGGCCTACGAGTGTTTCTAGACACAATAACACACTCAAACGTGGTAAAATTCTTCTTCAGTAAACAAGCCTATCTCACAAATGGTACAAGTATTTACCTTCATTTTTGCATGAAACAGCTCCATATTCACCTTTGCCCAACGGAATCTTCGTAGGACCTTTCCTGCACGAGTAGAGCTAGGAATACATGTATTTCCGTGTGCTGCTCCTTATTTCTCGTGCCATCATCACTTGTTTTGCCTGCATATACTGTATCTTGTTCCTAGCATTGTCATCCCTACATCCTTCAACATTTTAATGTTTTTCACACTTGTACTATAATGTAACTCATCAACTACAACATAAGGTGTACTATGGTTTGATACTATATAACCAACCACAGTCAGTAGCAGGCGGGTAGAGGTAATGATCTATTGTGCAGTAATGAATCATTGTCCACAAAGGAATTGACTGATAATGACGATCAGGAAACCATCAGCTTATAATGTGAATATGCATCAACATGCCTCCAGGGTAAATCACTGGAATAGAAGTCAACTATAATGGCTCAGGCATGGAGGCAGATGAGTGAGGCAGCAAAGAACAAGTACTGTCATGGCAGTAGTAAAGATGAGGTTGCATTCTTACAGAAGAACACTTCCCTGCTGAAAAGAAGTAACTGGTTATGAGTGTTGCTGAACGTCATCAAAGTGATGTATGTGTTCCTGCTAAGATGAAGAGCACCTGGTCCACACTTGCTAGTCTCCTGGATGCAATGTTGCCGCAATGGTTTTTGTTGATGTGCGGACAATTGCTGCTGGCTCTAGTATTAAAAGAGGACTTTTTTCTCTCACATCAAGCTATTCTTTCAACACTTTATGGTAAGTTCTAAGATTTACTTCATGTACCCTTAAAAATCTGTGATATATACTCCATCAAACCTCAACCATACTTTGTCATCCATGGGACAATGCTCTGGTGCATGAGTACACTTAGTCAACCACACACATTGATGAGCAAGACTCAAACCACAGTAGAGACAATTATCTTGTTTGAATCACTGTTTTATTTTGAAGAGAAATTTTGCCTCTTTTGCCTGGCATCATCAGGCTCAGCACATGCACAATTGCACACACTGCACACACACAATCACCTGAATACAGCTCAGTTTCAAGAGCCACTTCCCGAACAAGAAAAGATTTATAAAAGAACAAACCACACACATTAAATAACAAGATTAAAAATTTACAAAAAGTAGTGGACACACAGAGCATTGTATAATGTATACATGCAAAATGTCCACCCTATACACATGGACATACACATACACATGTACACAAATTATTTTTTGTCAGTATAGAAGGATGGACTAGTGGTAAATAATGGAGGCGGTGTAGTGCCAGGCATATAGAGTGAAGGTGTGTTGTTGGTAGAGTACTTGCTAGGAGCACTATACGGATATCTAGCTGTGGAGCCATAACCAGCTCGAGATGGTGAAAATGACATGGGTCCAGGAATTGACAACTGACTGCAAAATGTGTGTGTGTGTGTGTGTGTGTGTGTGTGTGTGTGTGTGTGTGTGTGTGTGTGTGCATTGTGTAGAGTGAATGCCTTGTCAGATATTGACTCAAGGGATGGCAAAGTTTGGAAAATGAGATGAGGCTCATGAGATGATGAGGCTCTAGCCATGTGCAGGAGAATTTCTTTGGGGTGGTTAATGGCATCATAGTACATCTTTCTAGGGAGTCTGAAGCATAATACATTTTACAGTCCAATACAAGTGCAGCACATAATATAAGTGTCAATTAGTGGTTATGCTAGCATTACAGTTACATATATATGTTTTCCCAAATCTGGGTGGACTCAAGCTAGGAGTGAGTAAATTATTAGTATGTGAGGGTCCACCTACAGGAAGAGGTGTAGGCAATCATAGGCAAACCTGAAAACATTCTGGACACTGTAGCAAAACATGAAATATCTCAGATTTAACCCTGTGATACCTACTCAAACTTGGAAACTCACAGAATTTGATTATTTCCTGCACATACATGTAATGCGTTCCTTTACAAGTATTTCACCTTGATCTTTGTAAAGATCCAGTTATTTCCTCTGTATCAGCATCATAACGATCAGGGTTATCAAAAAAGTGTGTTCTCTGAGCATTTTCAACCACAAATCTCTTTTTACATCTAAAACACTGTGAAAACATTTCAGTAACATATCTAGTATCAAATTGATGAACTTCACATGCAAAGCAGTGTAGTAACCAAGATACAAGGCCAGAGGAATTTAAAAAGCACTGAAGTATGTGTAATAGGAAGATTACAGAAGACTTTAAAGATAGAGACTAAAGAGAAAGAAGCTTGCTGTCTTACATCAAGTTGTATTTCAGGTAGAGTTTAGCCTATTGCTAACGTTAAAAAGGTTCCACTATCGAAAAATTGTGTGGAATGTCGCTGCAGAACCCTCATAGGTATCATGGGTAAGCAAATGACACCATAACTTTTGAATGAAGCATTTATAGGAAAATTCATTCTTATAAAAGTCTGCTCCATGTTGCGCCAAAGCCGTTCATAACTTACAAGCTTACCATGTCTGAGAAATAGGGCGTCAGACAGACAGACAGAGACACAGACAAAGTACAGTAACCCTCGCTGTGCATGTGTGCCGAGGGTTAATTATATTGTCAACAACTACTGTATTGGTAGAGCATCTGCCTGGAATGCAGAATGTCAGTTTCAATTCCCGCAAGACAGCTCATTTTTCTTTGAAAATGACTATATTGGATTGTGCTATGTTACACATGAGTTTTGGTATGAATATTTCTTGTATGTATTATGTACCTGTGCAAGTGTCCTGTAAGAAGAGTAGGGAAAAGATACTCTGAAAAATATAACTATCAGGTAGGTAGGAATAACTTCCCAGAAGAACAGTATAGTGAGGTATACAACGTAGCCATATCTCCCTTTGAATTCATAGTCTGCCTGCAATAAATATACAAATACATGATCATTCACTCATACAGTGCTTAGAAGGACAACTACTTATTCATAATACATTTCTGGGAGAGAGAATCATCAGTAGTACAAGAATTACAAGGGTTAACAAACTATGTACCACTATTTCCAACCTTGTAATGATACATTTCCACATGCAAAGATTCAGTTACATTTCTTCAAAGAAGATGGAGAATATGGCAAAAATATGAAACAACTTTTCATCATGCACATCTTACGTCACCATATACTACCTACATGTATTATTCACCTGTTCTTCACCATCATATAAGTGAAAGTGAATATCCTTATATACAGTTTTCAATGGGGATAGACAGTAGTAATCCCTATATACACAGTACTACTATACTGTGTGATAGTAATTGAAGGGATAGAGCCAAGTCATTGGGGTCAACTGAAAATCAGACGTATCTATACATTTGCACATCATTGCCAGTGTTATACCACATGTTCCCTTATGCCTTTGATTAAATAAAATTGAGCAAAACAGAGGGAGCAACTAGTGGAATGCTGAGAAATATTTACTTGTTTACCATGTCTGTGGCCATCAAGCTGGAGCCAAAACCATAAGCATGCATGTCCTTTTCATTCACCACGGTAATTATAACAGTGATAATATCATAGACTGCACGGGATACAAACAAGAAAACCAGGACAAGAGAAAAGATCACTGGCTTCCATTTGTTTACATTCTGAGCTTCTAAAACATCTTTGCCAAGCTTTGTGGTATACATCTGCAGAATGAAGAGACAACAATTATAACAAAATGAAATATAAATAGTAGTGCATCAAATACACTTACATCCATCCTTGTACATGCCATTGCCCAGGCAACAGAAAATGATTTAACACTGCATGAGACCCACAGTAGATGTGCAAATGTATGTGTGCACTATGATGAATTTGAAACTACATCACTCGGTTTCTAGGCTCAACTTAAGGTACAGAAGCATGTACACATACATGTAGCTTTACTGCTCAATAAAAGGTTGCCTAAATTACACACAGACCTAAACTTTGATGTGTAGGATGATTTATACTGTATACACTTGGATTATGTATTCCAGCTCGTGCTGAAAAACCATAAGTAGATTAGATTCTTAACTGCATGTACATGTATACAGGAAGCATGATCCCAGCAAAAATGTACTTGGAAATGGAGTGGCAACTCCTATCAGATAGGTTGACTCTCTATGTAGAGAAAGTGCTAACATGCCTATCAGATTTAGCATACACATACATTGTACATTACAAAAAGGCTCAGAACTCACGAACACGGTATATAGTTATATGCCCTTCTAATACGGCCTTCAAGTACATGTATGTCACTTTTAATGGAGTGTTTTTACCCTTGTATACACAGTACTACTGCACTGCATAAGTGGTGCATCTCATACAGTGTACATGTATATTGAAATTGCAATATACTCACTATCAGGATGCAGACAGCCAAAGTAATGCCCATGATTAGGAAAAGTCCATCCAAAGTAGCAACCCTAAGCACCACCAAGACAATGTTAGGGTTTTCACGACCATCACACAGTAGATGTATGAGCACACTAAACACCACATTACACGTAAAGTATGTTATTATGGCAGTCAACCACATCAACCAACCTTGCACCCTGCAAATGTAAGGAATTTAATGTAGAGTACAATATAAACAACAAGAACAACTCCATACGAACAAGGCTTGTTGTTTATAGAAATCAGCACAAGTCCCTAATGCACTATACATGTATTCATCACACAAATCAGTCCTAGCCTCCCTCCTGTGCAAATATACACTTTGCCTATAGGGGAATCAAAGGCTGTGCTGTTTCATACTCCACTTTGTCCTCATTCTTAGCACAACTGAAACCTTGAATGGTTCCTTCTTAGTTAAAAGCATAATTAGTAGTGAACAAACATGTGGTTCAGCAAGAACAACTAAATAGATGGTATGCCTGAGTATAATTACACTACGCAGCCATAAATTATTGTAGAGGTATATACAAGGAGGAGTATCCTCGGAAAAAGAGTGCCTGATATCCACTGTCTATGCATGCTCAAAATTACCGTTCATTTCAAATACTGCAGTTAGAGTAAATTATATGGATCGAGCTGCGCAGCATATCAAAGAAGAGTGGAGCAGTTGTGTCGTATTTACATGCATATGTGCAGTGTGTTGCATTTGTGTGTGCCCACACACAGCATGGATTTATTAGTCCTTGGTGCATCAGGTTTGTGGAGTACTCACTTCAAAATTGACTAATCATTTCACAACCTTTAATGTATGTCTGTATGAAAAATCACATAATTTCAGGGAATAAACATGGGAGATATTGTGGTGCCACACATGTTGCATTTGTGTGTGCCCACACACAGCATGGATTTATTAACCCTCGGTGCACATGCGCAGCAAGGGTTAACATGGTTTGCTTGTGGGTCTGTGTCTCTGTGTGAGTCTGTCTAATGCTCTAGTAAGCTTATACGTTCATTAAATGAAGGTACAAATGAGTTTGGTGCAACGCAGAGCAAGACTTTAAGTACATGTAAGAACAGATTTCCTATAAACACTTCACTCAAAAGTTATGGTGTCATTTGCTTACAACAAAAGCAACAAAGCCTATTACAGCAATCAAGAGCTCATTCCTTCAAGTACATATATACATGTAAGTTAACAAGGCTGTTCAAAAGCCTAACAGGGTGTTAAAGCTACCTGAAATATGAGCCAATGTAGTGAAGCAAGCTTTTTCTAGCCTTCTCTGTGGCTGGGCCAGTACATCCTTCACTATTTTCTGTATACTTTCATTATCCTGAGAGGCGGAGTTCTAAATAGGGTTTAAACCCCGTTTAGACCCAGTTAACTGAGAAGGGGGCGTGCAAGCGCAGCTGGCACGGTCAGCCCGGCTATAGGCACGTGAGAGCACGTGTGCTTGAGATTGTCAACGTGCTTTGACTGCCAAGATGACCTGCACAACTGGATCTTCTTTCTTGCCCATGGAGTCAGACGGTTCTACCATGGGTGCTAGCGGTTCGTCCGCATTCCCGTCTTCGACAGATTTGAAGGGACTCATCAAGGACTCACTTTGCAAGCTGTTGCAGAATGAGCCTTCTCTTTTCAGCCAGGGACCACGGGCCTCCTTGAGCGGCGTCGAGGGAGAGACTCAGGGAGGTGAGTTCACTGTATTCTTCCACCGGTCGGCCTCTTCTTTACCAGCATCTCATTGTTGGTGAGCCATTCCACCTCGGCGTCCGTGGTTGGCCACATGACGGGGGCCGATGGCACACTAGGCATGTTGCCGCACCGTTGGCTGAGGTGATATGTCACTGTGTCTCTGCAGGAGTCGAGCTGTGTGCCATACCCAACACTGAGAGCGTTGGTCGGATGGATCTGAGAATCACACGAGCAGACGTGGGAGAAGGCATGGCAAACGAGGCGGAGAGTTCGTCCCTGTCTCCCGATCCTGATCCTGGTCAACAAGAGCAGCAGGTATGAGTTGGGAAGCGGTTCGTGTTAAGTGAGGGTCTGCCCCCAGTGCCCCATGAGCTGGCGACTCAGATTCTGCACAGAGAATTCATTGACATGGCGGATTCTCTGTGACAACCTGGAAGAGACGGTCGTTATCTACCTTGTCATACAGCGTGTTCTCAGGGTTTAACTCGGCCCATAACAGGCGGGAGGTTCCAGACCTGCTAAGCTGGGTTCAGTGGTTTGGCACCTACATGGCGATTGTGACTAGTACATGTAAGTACCCAGAGAGGATGCGGCAATTGTTGGCCTACCAGACGCTAATTGTGAGAGAGGCACAGAGGTGCAGAGGCAAGGGGTGGCTTGCTTACAACTCGTACTTTCATCAGCAGGTCATGGGCGATGAGAAAGCTGATTGGTCTCGCTTCAATCAGTCATTGTATGCCGTCACTTTATTGCCCGGGGCGAAAGAGAAAAGGGGCGATGCTGTGTCATTTACCTGGAGAGTGACCACGTCAAGGAGCAGTGCACGTTAAATGCCCCTCCTCCTAAGCCCGCTGTTCCCAAGTGGACAGCCTCCGAGGGAGGCTCATTGGAACTGAGTAAGCCTGCCTCCGGTCGGGGGAAGAGTGTGAGTCGTATGGCGTGCTTCACTTGGAATCAAGGCGAATGTAGGTGCCCAGCATGCAAGTACCGCCACATTTGCGTCTGGTGCTCTAGCGAGCACCGCATAGCACAGTGCCCCTTGCTAAAAGGGGAAAGGGAGGACAAGACGCCAAGGAACCAACTCCAGACTGAGGGACACTGATCGATCATAAGGCAGGCTGTCTGTCACACTTCATTAATATGTGCAGCATACCTGCCACCCCATTAGTCAGTTTGTGTTTTTTCTGTTTGCCTTGATCGTGATTGGTTATCAGATTATTATCCAACATCAGATAACAATACACAATCAGAGTGTGGTTTCTTCGTCCATGCAGGATGTAGGTGCGTGGCGGCCGGAAATTCAACTGTGAACCAGCAGGGGGAGTATGTTTACATGCAAGACCTTCGCATCCTAGCCCTACCAGGAGAAGTCACACAACCCGCTGACCATCCATCCAGGCCCCTAGAAAGCAACACATCCGGGATGCACGCTTATAATGTTGAATGACGTAATGCCAATCTAGGTTACATGTACATGTACATGTAGAAGGACCCTAGGTGGGTTTGCAGATTATGAGTGACCACGGGAAATTGGATATACATGTACATGTACATGTACTGTATATACACATATACATACATTGTATACCTGTACGTCTTCATTTTCTTGTAAGATGAAACTAAACTGGACATCTCTTTCCTTCTTTTATAAACACGATATAAATTCTAGAAAAACAGAATACATTTTAGAGACTTAGCATTGGTACTTTGATTGTATATGTACATGCAAAGCAGCCATATATTTGTAGCTTCAGACACATGACAAGAGTGAAACGCAATGTTGAAGCAAGGATGGCAGTCCTAACAAATGTAGGACTAGGCAAAATCTGTGAGGTAGCATAACACAGACATGTATTGTACATGTATCAATGATAGTATGAATCTGTCATTGCTTCTGTATCTAGCACATTGGACACCCCTACATTTAACATGAAACCACCACAATACACAAATACGAATACCAAGTACATATAAGTACAATGTATGTCTGCAAGGCTAACATAAACCATGGATAATATAGCTCCATACAAAGCTCTATACACACGGAATAACGTCATACCTGCCCAAAATAATGTACAAGAATGGCAAGAGATATGAATTGTAGAGCAGATGGGAAAGCCACCAACAACCACTTAAAGAATGGAGAAAGACGGGTCACCAGTTCACAGCAATGAAAGAAGTAAAACGAGTAAAGTGTTAAACGAAGCCCAGCCCATAGAAGGATATCAAACAATAGTACAGTTTGATAGGAAACGAGCCTGTAACCATAGTAAATCACCATGCACAGTTGAAGGTAGACCACAACAAACAAAATTCCCACAAAAAGAGAAATCGTAACGGTGACAGCAAGATGAATTGGAGTTTTTACTGCAGCGGGTGATATAGTCTCCGGTGTGGGACTAGCTGTACCCACATGTAGCGTAGCTGCTTCCATCGAGGTTGCCTAGCCTAAATCTCCGACGTCACATGACTGTCAGTAGAGCGGCACGTGACGTCTGCTACGATGGCTGATAGTGAATTCGGTGACTTCAGCTCGGCTTTCCCGAGCAATGAAAGTGGCGAAGGAATTAATCTTCAATCGAGAGATGCAGAGTTCAAGGGTGTTGATAAATCGCTTCCTGTTGGGGCTCACCCACCTCAAAGTGATGACTTCTCTATGAACTGGGAGTTTGAAGATTTCCAGGGTTTTCCTACCATTCCCTTCTCCCCTTCGACCATTACAACTCTTCCAGATATTCCTCCTCTACCTGAGGACCTGCAACTGCAGTTTTGTCAGGATGCAGATGGTACAATGAACATTACAGATGCCACCTCTAGACAGACAGCTAGATTGCAGCAGACTAAGGAAGGAGTGAACACTGCAACTTCATTTGCTGTACCTGTCAACAATGAGAGTAGAGAGTTTGAATATTCTACCGAAGTGAATCTGCCACGGAAGAAGGAGGAGCCAGAGTTAGGTATTAGCAGTGTAAGTGGTCACTGTACATCTGCTGACAAGTCAATGCACTTAGCCGCATTAATTTTTTATGTGTATTTGCTTATACACTGATAATTACATAATATGCTTGTACACATCCCATGTTACTTGGGTAGGCAATATGGGAAGATTTTTGAGGGGAAATTTTCCTGAATTTTATATATATATATATATATATATATATACAAGAGAAGGGGTGTGGTCCCCACAAGGGGAGAGCCCCCCAAAGGGGGGCGTGGTGACGCTCCCGACCACTTTCTCCGGAGTGGCCTGCTGCGGCTCCTGTCCTCGCAGTCTCCGAGACTTGCGCGTGGGTCTCTGAGGTAGAGGCTCGGAGGTAGCCATGCGCAAAAACACCAGTAGAATAAGAATAATACTTCCCTAGTACTTTCGGTGATCGGTGACCTTCTTCGGGGGAATGATGAGGATGCCCAATCTTTATACTCAACATGTATACATGTTGATTGCATACAACAATGAAAGTATTGAAAAACACATACCAAATGGCATGCTGTAGTTGAAGCATTTGTATGATGTATACCACATACACCATCTATGGATGTACCCAATTCCCATAGCATTTTTCTGGAAGTATATTTGGCAGTGTTACCCCATGGCATTGATACACAAGATTAACGGTAACTATTACCAAATAATGTAGCAAAGAATCTTATATACATGTATTTCAAAACACAAGATGTTTCGACCACAAAGGCCTTCATCTACTGGCAAGTAACGTAACAATATACGTGTGTGTGTGTGTGTGTGTGTGTGTGTGTGTGTGTGTGTGTGTGTGTGTGTGTGTGTGTGTGTGTGTGTGTGTGTGTGTGTGTGTGTGTGTGTGTGTGTGTGTGTCTGTGTCTGTCTGTCTGTGTCTGTCTGTGTCTGTCTGTCTGTCTGTCTGACGCCCTATTTCTCGGACACCGTAAGCTTCTACAATGTATGTTGAAATGAAGGGACCAACAGCTTCGATGCAACACGGAGCAGACTTTTATAAGAAGGGATTTTCCTATGTTCGAAAGTTATGGCGTCATTTACTAACCTACGGGTGTACTGCAGTGACATTCCACACACTTCTTCGATGACAGAGCCTTCTAAGGGTCCTAAAAAGGCTAAACGCTACCTGGAATATGACTCGATGTAAGGCAGCGAGCTTCTTTCTCAATAGTCTCCATCTTTTGCCTAAAGATCTTCTGTATACTTCCCGTTACACGTACATGTAGATCTCAATAGAGAGTGCGCTTTCAAGGATTTGCACATGCATGCATGTTATATACACACTGAGGGTTTAGCACTTCAGTGCTGTTCATTATACTACTGTTGCAATGAGCCTCTCCACACTATCGTTATATTACTGTAGTAATGAGCCTCTCCACAGTTCTTATACAACTGACGAAGGCCTTCATGGTTGAAATGTGTTTTGAAATAAGCTGCTCATCATGGTGATAATCATCGTTATACTACTGTAGCAATTAGCCTATTCACTATTACATAAGATTAAGCCAGATTGCACTTCAAATTTGTTTTGATGTCCAACCTCTCGAATTAAGCAATTAGATCCGTCTGTCTGTATGTTTGTGTAAAATGTTCCCCTACAACTTATGTCTTTATTCGCATTTGCACACACGTGCATACAAGATCAAATTAAAAACATTTTCAGTAAAATGTTGAAGAATGTAGGGATGGAAGTGCCAAAAAGTATAAAAACAAGGTGCAGCATGCAGGCAAAGGCAGCTAGGAGATGATAGCGTACAATAATAATATGTGTAACCCCATATCTCTACATCTAAAAGGGGTTAGGCATGTTACTATTGTTGCATGCTATCATCCCCTGCCTTTGCCTGCATGCTGCATCTTGTTTCTATGCCATCCCTACATCCTTCAACATTTTACTGAAAACGTTTTTACTCTTGTTTAAGTAGTTTTTACTATGTGTAGTAACACGCGTATAAACGTACAATTTTTTGTGCGAAATTCTACCTCCCTTGCATACCTATGTATAAGCAGGATAGCTAGTAATTGTCAGTGACTCATACATCTTGTTTGTACGAGTAGTGCCTACAGAGTACAACAGCGTGACCAGTTGCCTGTAACAGTTAGTCGGGGACAAAACAGCAATATAACTAAAGAAGGACAAAACACAAAACTAACTTCCCGTGTTCAGCACACAAGCAAACAAGGAAATGGTGTCGAACACTAAGACTTGTAGGGTTGCAGCCCTGGAGTTTGACTGGATTTGGAGAAGGTATGAGGATTTTGTTAAGTAAGGATCATGACACTCCGGTATAAATGGTTTTCATCAAAGAGTTAGAGCGATTACTAATGCCAGTTTCGCAGTAGGCCATTGAACTGAATTAGAAGAAGAAGAAAAGAAAAAGATGAACAATCGGTGGTTTTACTATTTTCCGACTGTCACTGTACCTGTGAATTTCATGTACTTTGAGAGTATTATAGTGTACCAAAGCACTCATAGAGCTGATTGTCTGAAAAGGCTTATAGCATCCGCATTCTGGCTGTTACATTTGTTAAGGCTAATGGATGTGTCTGTACCATCCCTACATATAGAGTCTACTTACTATGATATATACATAGGTTGAAAGTCTGCTTCAGTTTTAGTTTTTGTCCATGCATCTAATTCCCAAATCCTTAGCATTCTTGGAGGGATAGTCATATGTGATTGATATATATATATATATTTATAGCCTGGCTCCAAGCTTGATGTTGCCCGCACTATATTTAAGCCATAGCACACTCAGCAGTGCATTATCAGATATGTGCACTGCTGGGGGGTACGAGTAGTGCAGCAGCTTGAACCTCTGGCACTCACACTAGATGAGGGAGCAGCAGTTTGGACAACCGCCTTTTTTTACCGAGACGGGCGACTTCACGGGGGTAGATCTATGAGTAGTGCAGCAGCCTAAACCTCGCTCTCACTGGCACTATAGTCAGTCCAACTGTCTCCCAATTAGAAACAACTGTTCTGCTGCTTGGTTGCGTACCAAGAACCGCTTGGAGCCAGGCTATATATCACTCATAACACCCCCTCTTCGTGATCTGGCTGGTACATGTATATACGTGCAATATCACTTGATATATATGCCTGTGTTAATGTGCTTAAATATGTTCGTGTATGCATATGCTCATGCATATACATGTATGTCTACATGTATATTTACACATTACCATATGTGTCTTTACAGGGCATAAATCCAGTTATACCACAAGCACTGCCAGGATGCCAAACAGATAATTTCAGTTCCTTTTCTAGTATTACTGATACATGTCATAATGAGTTTGGAAATTTTGAGACTGCTACCATTTCTTCATCAAACCTGATTCAGAATACAGTTGGTAGTGAGAAAGATGACGATTTTGGAGATTTTGCCATGCAGACAGTATCATTTGTTCCTAGTAGTGATGTAAGTTCACTTGTGGCAATTCCCTAAATTACAATTAATGTACTTTCCCTGTGTGGTTATAGTGAATAGATATATATAAGGCAGGTACACGTACCATATACATGTGTCTTAGTTGTATCACCTGGAAGTTGATGGTCGTGGGTTCAAATCCCACCCAGAGGCACCAATTTTTCTTTGAAAAATGACTATTTTGGGTGAGGTGCCTTAAATTTCTGTTATGTTGTTGTTGTGTTGTCTTGCCTTTCTCAGCATCTCTTGAAGCGATTGTTCATTACTTCGAGAGTTTGAAATAACCTGTTTATCAGGCTCGACACACTCTACCTTCCTTTGCATGTGTATGTGTGGGTTGGGCTAGCCTGCCGATTTGCCTTGCTACATGTACATGTAGCTCAGTTGGTAAGATATGTGTCTGTTATGCAGAACATCATGGGTTCAAATCTCCAGTTTATTTTTTCTTCAACAGTTTTTGCGCAATACAGAGCAGACTTTTATAAGAAGGGATTTCATTACAAACGCTTCATTCGAAAGTTATGGCATCACTTGCTACACGTGACAGCCTATGAGGGTACTGAAGCGACATTCCGTGCACTTTTTGACAGCAGAGTCTTCTAAGGGTCCTAAAAATGGCTAACAATAGGCTAAACTCAACCTGGAATACGACTCAATGTACATGTAAGGTAGTGAGCTGCTTTCTCTTTAGTCTCCGTCTTTTGCCTGAAGTCTTCCGTATACTTCCCATTACAAGTAATTAGAATGCATTTCAATAGCACGCAGTGTTGTATACATGCTGAGGGTTTAGAACTTCAGTGCTGTTCACATTGTGTTGTTTTGCCTTCCTTTTCTAAGCATCTCATATGTGTGCTAGGGATATGTGTAGCTGTGCACTAGTATGGACGCTATTTGACTATTATACATGTATACATTAGGCATCCAAAAATTATATATAGTAAATGTTTCACAGTACTATCTTTATTACTGTTCAACCTCATTTTGAGCCAATTAACCCCATAATTATTCACTGTTTTTCTAAAGCCATTTAGCTTTGTGTGAATTAAAAATCCATGTACCCAGTGCAGGTGAGCAGTCATTAATGTCAAGCTCTGATAGTATGTATTCTTTTGTCCCCAGTCTATCTTCTCTATGTGTTTCACATCCTCTCCTAGAAGTGATATGATAGTTGAAAACGGAACGTGTAATGCTCTAAATGCTGGTACTAACAACATTTTGAATTTCAGGTACGATTACATGTACATGTAGTATTCATGTACATGAATTAGGTGGTGGGGGGTTGCCTTGGTAAGATTTGTGGTGGATGAATATTATTGTTCTGAAACCACAACTGCTCAGGCTACCTAGGGTATGTAAGTCTAGGCTACACAGCCACTGATGAGGGCCAACCAGCCTGCAGCTGTCCTTAATTGGCAAGCGTAGTGAGCCCTCCTAGTGATGTGAACAGACGATTCTCCCTCTCCCTCTCCTCTCTCTCTCTCTCTCTCTCTCTCTCTCTCTCTCTCTCTCTCTCTCTCTCTCTCTCTCTCTCTCTCTCTGTACATGTATATATGTAACCTGCTCTGTACATACCGTAATACCTTACGAGCTTATAATTTTGCATGCGCACTCTCCCGCTCGCCAACAATGCTTAGCATTCCATTAGTTTAACATCATGTCATAGTTAGTTTCTGGGTATACATGTAGTTACATGTTGTTTTTCGGAGAAGTCCACTAGGCAGCAAACTGAAACTGAAAGTGATCTATATATGGTTTTCAATGCGGTACTACAGTACTATGTGATACATGTACATGTAGTGTGTTTTCCACCTTCTTCTCTTGAAGAAGCATAACACTACTGATGGTTGTGAAACTCAGGAACCATGGCAACCACCACCCTGACAGTCATCATGTGTAGAGAACATTCATGTATCATCATTATAATGTTAACCTTGGTGTTTCTTGTAGTATTGCTACACTTGGACTCTAGTCACACTTAGGCATGCCATAACCCCACTGCTTATTGCAGGGGTGAGCACGAGCGATGCACGTGCGCGTGAACGCTAGGTGCCGCCGTCACACGCTTTGCGCCCTATTGTGAAGCACATGTAGCTTAGCCCTAACCCCAACCTAGTCGCGCCCACTCGTAATTACGACGGTGTTGTATGTGCACTGCTTTCTCAGGGCTGGATTCTTACTGCTTGGGTTACTCCTTTTTTGGCCTTTAATCAGGTAAGACAGCTTTAAAACGGGCCTGAACCATGCACAAGCCGTCTGGATGGCTTTAAAATGGGCTGCTGGTTTTAAATTTGTCCTCAACATATACATATTTATATATATAGAACTATAGGTAAAAGAAACTTCCAAAAATCTTAACAGTCAAGACTATTTCAGTACCCACTCCTGTCCACCTAGCCTTTTATCTCATTTATACATTTGGATCTTTTCCACTAAAAGGGTCACATCTTTGAGGGTACACTCACCTCCTTTTTATTCTTCAACATTCTCTAAACCTAGGGTAGCAATGGTGGTATGAATTAGTATCAATGCCTGAGGAGAGATACCCAAAGATTGTTTAGTCAGGAATGGAAAACTAAGCCTTGTAGAGGTAGACAGAGGAAAGCATAGGGTAGAGTGGTTGATGAACTCTTTGTGTCTTTAGTTTTGGATAGGCATGTATGGCTGAAGGGTATAGAGAGGGCAAAGGCTTCATTAGCTACAGAGGTGAGTATCAGTGAGAGGGGGGATAGGCAGTTTGAGGAAGGATGGAATAGTAAAGTAAAATGGAAAGAAACTAAAATTTAAATACATGTATATTTGCATGGGTTGGTGATGCAGGAACTAGACTCCTGTTTAAGTTTAGGTCAGGAACACATGGCTTAAATGAAGAGTTAAGCAGGCATCGAAGTAGCTTGGTGTGTTAGGATAAAACACCCTTGTATTAAAAAATGCATTGCGACCATCTCTTCAGAAGCCTCATGCCACAAATGTTTGGTAGGGTCAAGTTAATGAAACCAGACAGCTTGGGTGGTTTAGCTACATATATTTCTATGCATATAATCTTTATATGTTGCATGGTGACTGGTAACTACTCGAGTGTTTATTATGTCTGAGCTGAATAAGCATATTTCATGTTACTGCTATTTGCTAACTCTACAAGAGTTATTTCTGTCGTGCATAAGTATCCTCCATTTTCTTGTAATTCATCACTGTTCAGTTGGTGGTCTAGTCTAAAGCGATGTATTGATTTTACCGTGCCACTATATAAATGGGATACCTCTCATCTCCAAGCCTGTTACTTCATCTCCATCAAAGTTGATCCAATGGTGAGTGTAGTTGAGCTGACTTTTGTAGCCAGTTCAGCCACTATATGAGGGATACGAGAAGGAATTTGTCAATGTTTCTAGTCCATCAATATGTAATACCATGTATGCACATATGTATATATATTACCTAGCCATATTGCCCAGCAATGTACTAGAGGTCGAATGCAGTGCATTTTTGGCGAGCAGGAGCAATCCAACAGTGTCAAAGCTAACTGAATATGAAACCATGCTTGAATTTTGCATGTGAGTAGTTTGTCATTGGACATCAGAACAGCCCAAAAAACGCATGCCAATGCAAACTGATGCTATTACACAGAAAGCGGGCTAACTCAGTTACTCTACGTTGGAGCAGACGAGCCTCTCAATCCTATGGCGTCTCCATTGCTCTTACTTGTCCTTTGTTGCTGGAGGGGTGTCAGCTGCACGCCGCGGTCGATGTGGCTGACCACCAAGCTGGAGAGGTTCTTCAGCTGGGCACAAAGGCAACCCTGCGTCCCAATCTTGCCTCCGTTCCTTGTATGCATATTTCAACTTATTTATTTACTTGTAAAGGATGTAGTGATGGTGTGTAGTAAGTCATTGTAGTAAGCAGGAAAGGCAGGCAGGGGATGATGATGTGCAACAGTAACATACATTTCATTTATAAAGGGGTGCATGACATCCTCCTTGCTGCTTTGCCTGCATACTGCATTTGCTCTCCTTGATTTGTCACTGCTCTACTATATGCTGTAATGCACAGTATTGTAATATATGATACAAAGGAGAGACCTATGTCAATCAGTACTTTCCCTAAAGTTTAGAGCTTGTTAGTGTTGCTTATGTGCACTGAATGTCTCTTGTTTAAATATTATCTTTCTCCAGCTTGCAACTAAGGTTGATACAACTTCTTTTTTAGCAATGGTGAGTCTCATGATTTTGAATCTCTAACTACGGAACTTTTGCTATTTACTATTTACATACATGCAAGGTTTTAAATGTCAGTACTTCAAATACATGTAAATACGTACATACCACATATATGCTCCCCACCTTAGTGAAGAAGATGGAAGAATTTCCTCTTTTCCTAATTCAGGCTTGCTGCTCCTGCAGTAGGGCATCCTAATGTGTTTTGTTTATGTATCCTGATATGCCTTTTGTTTTTTATGTATCTTAATGTGCTTTTTGTTTTGTTTATGTGTATGTAAGTTCAGTAAAAATGTACTGTCCTCTTGTAGATGCCTGTGGTGGATGGGCAGTCTGCTGTATTGGATCTAATGGAGTCATTTGGTTTTGAAGGAGGCTTAGAGCCATCTTCCCCTGTTGATCATAACAGTAGCTTTCTGTTAACTACTGCAAACAACTTTCAATCAAGCACTGGTAATAGTGTATTAATATTTTTTATTTCAAGTAAAAGTTGCCAGAGATGCAGAATGAAATATGTAGTTATGAGAATGTATATACTAAACACACAGGCTTTAGATAGAATCATTAGTGATATGCAGAGGAGAGATTTTGCTGCTTTCTGAGTCATTAGCAATGTGTCTGTGAATATTATGCAATTGACTTGTAACTTGTAACAGAGCTTCCAAGGGTGCCTGGGACATAACAAAATTCAAAAATCAATGTAGCCTAACCTAGCCCTTAACAACTGGGAAGAGTCAGGTGAATGTCACATAGTATAAAATATAAAAGTATAAAATATAAAATGTTGAATGATTCAGTGAAGGAAGTGCCAAAAACCATAGAAACAAGGAAGTATATGCAGCAAAGCAGAGGATAATGGCATGCAAAAATAACATGCATAACCTCATAAAATATGATGTAGGGAGGGGGTTACAAATGTTGTTATTGTTGCATGCTATCATCCCCTGCTCTGCTGCATAGATACTTCTTTGGCACTTTCATCCCTACATCATTCAATGTTTTATGTTTTTACATTTTTCTATTGTGCAAATGTGCATGCACTAGCCCCACTCTCTTCTACTCCCATTCACTTGAGCCACAACCCTTTATACGCATGTGTATAAAACATACAACACACATCACAAATAGAAAATGGCTTACAACAAAAAAGGATGTTTGCAGTTGTGCTTGAAGATACAGATTTTGTTGGTCAAGGATCATATATGTGAGGGAAAGGAGCTGATTCATGAAAAAATCAAGTCGACTACTTGTGCAAAATTTGTAGTAGGCCATTTTAGAAGATGATGATGAACTAATCAGCAGTTTCCGTATGTCATTTTAATAGTGTATTTTACAGGTCTTGGTAGATACATAAACACTTATTAGAGTACGTGTATATAATGGCTTACAACTTGCCTTAAGGCTAATGGGTATGTCGACACCATCCCTACATAGAGTGTATGGATTCTATAAAAAACAGCATTACTTACTTGTATGCACATGTGTACCTTAGATAACATCGGATCAACACTGCTGGACCTGAGTCTGCCCAACTCTCCATTAGAGGAAGTGCAAGGAGGTATATGTACATGTATGTATGCATGTGCATACATTTGGGCAACTGGTAGAAATAAAGTGCAGTATACCAGTGATATAATAAAGGATGTCAGTGACATGTGCCCCCTTACACTCGCATCTTTTACAATGTTGCCATTTTTTGCGCATGATTAAACCAAGCCAATAATATCAGCTGGCATATCAATAATAATGATATCAGCCTACTATATGTATTACAACAGAAAAACGTCAAATGTTGAAGGATGTAGGGAAGGTAGTGCCAAAAATCAAATGTACATTATGCATGTGCAGGCAGGCAACAATAACAACATGCATAACACCGTGATGTAGGGAGGGGTTACACATGTTATTATTGTTGCCTGCCTCCACATGCATGTATGTACATTTGTATGTTCCTTGTTTCCACAATTCCTACATCCTTCAACATTTATTTTTTCACAGCTTTTTTCACTGTATCATGCTTTAGTCTTTAAGAGTCCAGCCATCACACGAGCCCTGCATGGGTCACGTTAGAAAATGGCCACCAACATGTAGACCCTGTATATAGTACCTCAACTTAAGTGTCTTCGACACAAGTTGTTCATCAAGGATCATGCACCGCTAGATGTTTTGTGAAAGAACTTCGGTAAATACTAGCCCCAATTTTGAGGTAGGTCGTTTGAACTGAAGAATTAGAAGAAAATGATATTCAAATCGGAGGTTTGGCAGTTTTGCAAATGTTGGTCATACTGTGAGGGTCTTATATGGTAGAGAAACACTTGTACATGTAGACCTGCCTGTGAAATAATGCAAAGAGATTTGGATGCTAATACAAGCATGTCTACATTTGAGAATTTTTGGGCAGTCCACTCTGAAAAATAATAAAAGTATCCTGTGCGTATGCCTAAATCAATCTTAGTCTTCCTGGAGTACTGTTGTTATAACTTAGCCATCTTTATTTCCTTGTAGACTCATTCACATTGGATGCTGACTTGCAGGGATTGGACCTTTACTCTGCAGAGGGAGAACGGCAGACAACATCTATTGAGCAACTTCTCCTAAATGAGAGGCTGGTAATCAATCGTACTACTTGGGTGGACTCTGAACTGAAACAACTGGGTGATGCTGACATGCCAGCTCAACCTGGGCAAAACCGGGAGATGATGAAGAATGCATCATTGCAGGAGCAACTAGAGCAACTGGGCTTAGACACCAGTAAAACCACATTAACTAAAACCCTGCCATCTGTAGCAGAGATGAGCATTTCTGCTAGACTGGTATTTGATCGTCTTCCCAACCTTTCATTCATGTTGCATGACACACTTTCATTAGTAGATCACCATACTCTTTAGCAGATCTGCTGTAGAGGATATTATTCTCTATAATGTTGTGTAAGGGGTACAGTAATGGTGTACATTAATGTATTGGCATGTCTGTACAAAATACATGAAATGTACGTGCATACATGTATGCATTTATCTCCAACATATCACGTGAACACACATACACAGTGTCGAGCATGGTATTCCATAGACCACATGACACAAGTGCCTGCCCGTGAGATGTGTAAGAATTGCGTAGAGGAATCCACGCATGAGTGTTGACCTCTTACATTCACTGCACTTTAACAGGCATTTCAAGATTGCCATACATTTTCAATGGTGGAGTAGATGCTGTATCAGCAATTTGTAACATCTGATGCAATTTATGACGGTGTCCAACTGCTTCTAAATACCTATACACCACCTATTAACCCTCAAGAATCAATAGAATGGTGTGCTTTGCATGGTTTACATGTATGGTGTTATGCCGGTATACATACATTCACTTAGTAGTCAGCGTAGAATGGGACTCTCGGTAGTCACGGCCTGTACAGACGTCTGGAGCAGTTGCAGGTTGTTACATGTTCTGTTATACCACCTCTCAGTAACTACCATGATGGAATGGATCTAGCACTTAAATGGACTACTACATCACCTCCGAACTTAAGAAAATGTACCATCTGGAGATATGACCTTGCTGATTTCAAAGTGCTAACAGGATGATAATAATAATAGTACTCATGAAGCTACCATAGCATTACTGCCATCAACCACTCACCCACAATCATAGGCAGAGCCACACACACATGCACATACAGGCAAATCCTTACCATCTGTTCCTCCCTCACCTGAGGAACATAACTTACCATCCATTTACCCCTCAACTCCAGCTAGCTGCAGATCCTCAGCCAAGGACTGAAGTTGACTAGGGCACAAGTCATCACCGTACAGTTTTTGTTTACGTGCATCCCAGACACCTACAACATATTCCTTCACTAAGCTGAGTAAATCGTCAAAGTCATATTCCCAAAGCTCACTTCCTAATACATATGCAGTTTTCTCTGTACTATTACGCTTATCAAACTCTGCATATCCATTTCCTAAAAGCACCCGAAGCTTCTCCACAAAGGTGCCTATAGGCTGAACACTCCCACAACACATGAACTACACTCTCACACTCAGCACCACACAACACACACTTGGATTTGCTTTCTCTACCTCTTTGCCTGCCTAGCTCTTCATTTAAGCCATATGTTCCTGACCTCAACTTAAACAATAGTCTAGTTCCTGCATCACCAACTGCATGCAAATACCTCTTAAATTCTACTTCCTTCCAAACCTGTACATATCTAATTTTACTTTACTATTCAATCCTTCCTCAGACTGCTTACCCTCCCATTCACTGATACTCTCTTCTATACAAGCCAAAAATGAAGCTAATGAACTCGCTAACAGGATGATAAATGTAATTGAGTGGTCACAACTTTACAGTGAGACTGATATTGATGTAGCATGGGAGCTGTGGCAAAGCACATATTATATATACAAGGGAGTAAAAACATTTCCATTAAATGTTGAAGGATGTAGGGATGGCAGTACCAAAAAGTAGGAAAACAAGTGCAGTATATATGCAGCAAGACAGGGGATGAGGGCAGTATATATGCAGCAAGACAGGGGATGAGGGCATGCAACAATAGTAACATGCGTAACCCCATAATAAAGATGTAGGGGGTTACGCATGTTAGTATTGTTGCATGCCCTCATCCCCTGTCTTGCTGCATATATACTGCCCTCATCCCCTGTCTTGCTGCATATATACTGCACTTGTTTTCCTACTTTTTGGTACTGCCATCCCTACATCCTTCAACATTTAATGGAAATGTTTTTACTCCCTTGTCTCACTGCTTTTTCGTTGTAGACTCGCTTGCAAATACAATGCTCTGCGAGCCCCACCCATTTTGCTAATCGTGGTCATGTGAAACGCACGTGAGTAATAACGAGGAAATGGCGTTCAACTACACGGAAGTGGCTAGTATATCGTAGCTTTACTCGTCGAAGAGGGGTCCTACAAAGATTCCGTTGGTAAAAGGCACTGCCCACGGGAATAAGAAGCCTTTTGGTACAAAAATCAAGGTAAATACGTGTACATATTTTGTGCTAGGCCGTTTGAAGAAGAAGAAGAAGAAGAAGAAGAAGAAGATGGAGAAATCGGGGTTTTAGCAATTTCACGTATACCATTGTAGCGGTGTATTTTACCACCTTTGAGAGTCTTATCGTGTATAGAAACACTCGTAGTCCATGTTATGTGTGTAAAAGGGCACATAGCTGCTGCGTTCGACAGTTCTGAGCCGTTACATTTGTTAGGGCTTAATGGGCGTGTCGGCGCCATCCCTACATATAGAGTCTACCGACTCTATGATATATGTCAATTATGAATGAGTATATTCCTAAGACAACAGTTTCTGAGAAGTGCAACCTACCATGGTTTAACCAAATCAAAATCAAGAAAAGAAATGCTGCGTATAAAAAAAAAGATCTGGAAATTTTCAAAGGTGTAAGAAATTGAGGAATGAACTAATAATGGAAACACACAAATCAAGAAGAGAATATCTCAGGAAAGTGTCTTTGGGAGGAAGCAAAAAGTTCTGGCAGGCTTTAAAATATATGTGGAAATCTTCTACATCAAATATTCCAACATTAACACTAGACTCTACTGTTGTAACACTTGTGAAAAATTTTAATTATGGTGCGGATCCACTCGTATTTGAATATTGAACGGTTTCTGACTGATCCCACCTCTCTAATATCGGAATGTAGCCTCCGGGCCTGACAAAATATCCGTCTATATGTTAAAAGGTACAGCTGAAACTATCAACACAACATTGACACATCTCTTCAATCTTTCCTTGAGAAATTGTAAAATACCTGAAAAATGGAAAATGTCATGTGTGGTTCTTATTCCAAAGGCACAGAGGTACACTGAAAATCCTAATAACTATCGACCAATTTCTTTGCTCTCTATAGTTAGCAAGCTTTTAGAAAAACATGTATACAACTTAGTGTGGCAAGTATCTTGAGGACAAGAAACTTATATCTGACAATCAGTGGGGATTCTGTCCAGCTAAATCAACCACTACATCCTTACTGTCTACTTTTCACTAAGTTATCCAAATTTTAGAACAGGGATCAGATATAATATTCTTTGACCTACATAAAGCATTCGATAGTGTGCCTCATGCTTTACTTTTAAAGGATATCGAACTTGATTCACATATTGTTCAATGGATCTCTTCATATTTAAGTGATAGAAAGCAATATGTTGTTGTGGAAGGAACATCATCTGACAGTGTATCTGTTGTTTCTGGAGTCCCACAGGGATCTGTCTTGGGCTCATTACTCTTTCTGACTTACATTAACTGTGTTGAGCTCCCAGATAGTTTAAGACTGTCCATGTATGCTAATGTTGTACTATGGTTGTGGTCAAGATCAAAGACTTTAGCTGGTGCACTGGACGAAATAGGAAATTTTACTTTTCGTCCAGTGGTGTTTATATAGCTTAGACCACACCTGTGACCACAAGTGTGATGTATCTATATAAACCACTGGTGAGTGATGGTTTATCTAGATACACCATTCTGATGTCATGGTTACTATAGCAACTCTTTGCTAATTCTATTGACAACTTATGACTTTCACTCAATACATCCAAATGTAAGTACATCATTGTATCTTGAAACAAACAACCCACTATTTCACTTATGGGATTACATCTGAATAATGATATTTTGAGTTAATAGCTACAGATATCTGGGGGTATTAATTTCTCAGACTTAGTTGGTCTGTCAACATTCAACAGATCTGTAGAAAAGGGAGAAGATTAGTTGGAATGTTGTATAGACAATTCTACAAGTGGGCTGATCCATCTGTCCTTCGATCAATATATATATAGAAGTAAATAAAAGCCTCAAGATGACAGGAGACAAGTAAATAAAAAATTTAGGAAATTTGAAAGGAAATATAGGGATTGCATAAAAAAGAATGGAGACAAGATTGGGACACAGACATGTTATGAAATATCAACGTAACATTATGGGTACATCGATATATCATAACATGTCTGTGTCCCAATCTTGTCTCCATTCTTTTTTATGCAATCCCTATATTTCCTTTCAAATTTCCTAAATTTTTTATTTACTTGTCTCCTGTCATTTTTTTCTGGACCTAGGTACATGCATTTTGCTATTTTACAATTTACTTGGTAGCAAATGTATTAGCTAATAGAGCTTGTAGCTTTAGCCTGAGGCTATCTAACATTTTTATCGCAACATTATTGTTTGTGTATTATATTGTAACTTCTAGTGGAGCTTTTGTTAATGAAATATAGCAAAATAGTGCCTGGGACTACTATTTACAAGATTACAAGATTTTATCTCAACATTAACTGATATTAAGCTTTAACACCACACCAATTTCCACATTTAGTGCTACTTTTTATAGCGAGATATAGCTAACTATTCCCTGAGGCTATTTTGTTGTTATATTACAAGATTTACATTTATATTGTTTACAGAGATTTTATCACAACATTGATCATTGGGGTATTAAGCTTTACCATCACACCAATTTTCACATTTAGTAGAGCTTCTGTTGTAAGATATGGTAATGCTAGCCTGAGGCTATATTTTACAACATTTACATGGTTTACAGAGATTTTATCACAATGTTGATCTTTGGGGTATTAAGCTTTACCAGTATACCAATTTCCACATTTACTGGAGCTTTTGTTAGTGAAATACAGTAATGCTTGCCTGAGGCTATTTGTTGCTGTATTACAAGATTTACAGACATTTTATCACAACATTGATCATTGGTGTATTACACTTTACCATCACAGCGATTTCCACATTTAGTAGAGCTGCTTTTAGTAAGATACGGTAATACTTGCCTGAGGCTATATTTTACAAGATTTACATGGTTTACAGAGATTTTATCACAATATTGATCTTTGGGGTATTAAGCTTTACCATCATACCAATTTCCACATTTACTGGAGCTTTTGTTAGTGGAATACAGTAATGCTTGCCTGAGGCTATTTGTTGTTGTATTACAAGATTTACATTGTTTACATAGATCTTATCACAATTTTGATCATTGGTGTATTACACTTTATCATCATACCAATTTCCACATTTAATGGAGCTTTTGTTAGTGAGATACATTAATCCTTGCCTGAGGCTATTTGTTGTTATATTACAAGATTTACATTGTTTACATAGATTTTATCACAATGTTGATCTTTGGGGTATTAAGCTCTACCATCACACCAATTTCCACATTTACTGGAGCTTTTGTTAGTGAGATACAGTAATGCTTGCCTGAGGCTATTTGTTGTTGTATTACAAGATTTACATTGTTTACAGAGATCTTATCACAACGTTGATCATTAGTGTATTACACTTTACCATCGTACCAATTTCCACATTTAATGGAGCTTTTGTTAGTGAGATACAGTAATCCTTGCCTGAGGCTATTTGTTGTTATATTACAAGATTTACATTGTTTACAGAGATTTTATCACAACGTTGATCATTGGGGTATTGAACTATACTATCATAAAAATTTCATATTTAGCAGACCTTTCATTAGTCAGATATAGGATTGTGTGGCCCTATTAATAATACATGGCCTGAGGCTATTTTTAAACCTCGGCGCGCATGCGCAGCGAGGGTTACGGTACTTGGTCGTGTGTGTGTGTGTGTGTGTGTGTGTGTGTGTGTGTGTGTGTGTGTGTGTGTGTGTGTGTGTGTGTGTGTGTGTGTGTGTGTGTGTGT
Source organism: Theonella swinhoei (assembly GCA_963970385.1). Taxonomy (NCBI): domain Eukaryota; kingdom Metazoa; phylum Porifera; class Demospongiae; order Tetractinellida; family Theonellidae; genus Theonella; species Theonella swinhoei. Next base: position 2,707,114 of record OZ019960.1, on the reverse strand, counting down.
GTGTGTGTGTGTCTGTCTGTCTGTCTGTTAAGTCACATCTCACTTCTGGAGCGTTTGTTCGTCCTGAAAATACTGTCACGTACTCAGCGGGCAACAGAGGTCAAAAAATTTGTGGGTTTTCTTTGAAACCGCTCCGTTCAAGAGTTATGGCGTGAAACACAAGCGAAAGAGCCAATATCACACAGTACCGTAGTACTGTGTATATAGGGATTGCTATGGTCTATCCCCATTGAAAACCATATATAAGCATTTTGTTCATTTTCACTTTCAATTTGAAGTTGATGCACTAGTCTAAAGTGCAGAACCCTCGGCGTCCGCGCGTGCGCGAATCCTTGAACGCGTGCGCGAATGCTGGAAAGGCACGTGCGATTGAAACTCAAGGTTGGCTCTGTACACTGCTAGACATGCTGGAAGCGCTATAGCTTTGAACGGAGCAGTACCCATGCTTGTACTCCCTCATGCAGTAACCGCTGGTGCTTTGCTGTACATCGAGCAGGAATACCTGATCGCGGGTAAGCCAAAGTAGGCTAGATCTAATTAGCATATTGGCTCTTTAGCTTGCGTTTCACGCCATAACTCTTGAACGGAGCGGTTTCAAAGAAAACCCCACAAATTTTTTGACCTCCGTTGCCCGCTGAGTACACGATAGTATTTTCAGGACGAACAGACGCTCCAGAAGTGAGATGTGACTACAGACAGACAGACAGACAGACACACACACACACACACGACCAAGTACCGTAACCCTCGCTGCGCATGCGCGCCGAGGGTTAATGATATCAAGGTGAAGAATATGTGAAAAATAACCATGAAACAAAAAATGGTTGATCTGTGATGTAAGATATGCGTAATATCTCAAAAAGTGCTTTTCACATTTTTGCCATGTTCTTCATCTTCTTCTTCTTCTTCTTCTTGAAGAAGCGTAACTCAATAACCATAAAATCAATGGAATTGAATCTTTGCATGTGGAAATGTATCAATACGTACTGGGGAATTGAGGTATAAGTTAACCCTTGTTGTTTATTTTACAAGAAGTACATTGTTTACAAAATTTTTAACATGACAATGCACTACCCCCAGTGGAAGTACATAACTCTACCAAGTTTCATGTTTAGATCTGTTACCGTTAGTGAGTTACGCTTCTTCAAGCGGAAGAAGAAGATGAAGAATCTACAAAATGGACTTTTGTTAATTTAACACCTTTCTCATCCATCAAATTATACCACTTTATAATCACTGTTAGTTCCTGGGTATAATTACACATTCATGTTAACAGAAGTCCAGTAGGTAGCAAACTGAAAGTGAAAGTGATGAAAAACCTTATATATGGTTTTCAATAGTGTAGCATGTTGTCATAGTCCATATCCCAACACTTAAGACAAACTACATGCAAACTTCTGAACAGATTCAATGTCTTTTACATGTATTATGTATGGGTCCCATAGCTGAACTGCATATTCTAGGTGAGGTCGAATGCATGTTATCACACAGTACGGTAGTACTGTGTATATAGGGATTGCTATGGTTTATCCCCATGCCTTGGTTGTCAGAGCGGCGTCAATATCTCAGGTTACTCACAATGTATTGTCAATGGTCATTTATTTTTCCAGATGGTATTTTTGTACTTCATGAACATCTTTCCCTTAGGCATAATTCATCTATTTGCTGCAGACCACATTCACACACACATAATTTTTCTCTTATGTACCTAGTGCAATTACTTTATGGATAACTTACTATTAAAATCATCTTCTGTCTCTACTTTCAAATCTGGTTTGTACAATTAGCTCATGTCCTGAATTAGCTTTATGCCATTTACATGTTGCCTATGGCATATTATCTTCTCTGTGTAATTATTTTCTTTTTTTTGTTTTAGTATGTATGTTAATATGGCATAGTGTATTATATATATATATATATATATATATATATATATATATATATATATATATATATATATATATATATACAAGTAAATAAAAAATTTAGGAAATTTGAAGTGTAATATAGGAATTGCATAAAAATGAACAGAGACAAGATTGGGACACAGACATGCTATGTACATCAACATACCTTTTAGTACATTGATGTATATAGCATGTCTGTGTCCCAATCTTGTCTCTGTTCATTTTTATGCAATTCCTATATTACACTTCAAATTTCCTAAATTTTTTATTTACTTGTCTCTTGTCATTTTTTTACTATTGTAAGCAATAATTCTCCCTAGCATGTCCTCTCCATATCTATAAACATCTGACCAAGTATTGAGCTACTGCGTGATTAGTACTGAGGGCGTGGTTTGGTTGCAAGCAGTACACTTTGGTCTATAAGCAAACCTGCTAGCAACGTACATCAGTCACCAGCGCTTTGGCTTGGTGGTATATAGTATCGTGGTAGAATAGCGTGCCGTTTCTCCAGCAGACGGCATATAAGCATATATACTATATGGTATCTATGATATAAGCTTACCGAGGTATATACGTAGAGGCAGAGCACTGTACGCGTGTGCAGTGTTCTGACAGTGAGAGTAGCACAAGAATCGTCAACACATCTCTGTTTTGCTTATGTAGTACTAAGTGCTAGTTGCTTTACAAATCGTCAACACGTTCTCTATCAGCCAGTTCACTCGTGCCTAGTTGTTACGCGCTAGTTGCTAGGCTTTTGCGCATGCGCGGCTGGTGTAAATGACGTCATTAATGAGTCTTGTCTCATGACGTAATCATGACGCAAGCTAACTATATACGTAGCCTCGGTTCCCAGGCCTTCCCCGTTGCGCGTAGATCTGCGTTTTTAAAATCGGGGAAGGCCTGGGATGAAACATCACGTGAGGGATGACGCGTTGCGCCCGCCCCGTTGACAACGAAGTCACTACCTAAGCTTCTCGCTTGAGAATAGAGCTAGACTTACGCCAGTGTAAGCGTAGCGTATATATACTCCATACTCACCAGCCACGTACATCGAACATCTCAGCTCTCGCGAGTATATAACAATTTGTGATGAGGTCAACAGCGGCGCGCGCTAGCGCGTCTACCCAACGTCTACTCCTCACGTGATGTTTCATCCCAGGCCTTCCCCAATTTCAAATGCTTCCCTCCCCCGCACAATCAACGCGCACAATTACGCGCAACGGGGAAGGCCTGGGAACCGAGGCTACTATATACGTGTACTATGCACGTACATTCAAAATGAATTACGTAATCGCTATATATATGTACATGTATTGCATTGAGAGGAGTGTCATTATTACAAGAATCACAAGGGTTAATAAAATATGCTTTTGTCATGTTGCTATTAGCGATGATATCTCTACACATGCTAACTTTCAGGTTGATAGTTACCACGGTTGCTGAGTTTTGATCATCTCATTCATAATACATTGCTGGGAGAGATAACGATCAGTAGTACATGAACTACAAGGGTTAACGAACAAATTATACCTCTATTCCCCAGTATGTATTGATACATTTTCACATGCAAAGATTCAATTTCATTGATTTTATGGTTATTGAGTTACGCTTCTTCAAGAAGAAGAATCACACAGTACGGTAGTACTGTGTATATAGGGATTGCTATGGTCTATCCCCATTGAAACCATATATAAGGATTTTGTTCATTTCACTTTCAATTTGAAGTTGATTTTACTTTTAATACTATCAAGGTGAAGAAAGTATGAAAAATAACCAGTATACAAAAATTGGTTGTGTTGTGATGTAATATGTACATAATATCGGAAAAAATGATTTACACATTTTGTCCATGTTTTCATCATCTTCTTCTTCTTCTTCTTCTTGAATCACCGTAACTCAATAACCATAAAATCAATAAACTTGAATCTTTGCATGTAGAAATATATCATTACGTACTGGGGAATAGACATATAATATTTGTTAACCCTTGTAGTTCATGTACTACTGATCGTTATCTCTCCCAGCAATGTATTATGAATGAGGATAACTAATGAGCAAAACTCAGCAACCATGGTAACCATCAACCTGAAAGTCAGCATGTGTAGAGATATCATCGCTAATAGCAACATAACAAAAGCATATGTTGTTAACCCTTGTGATTCTTCTAATACTGATGTAAACACTCCTCTCAATGTATACATGTGTATAGTGATTACGTAATGAATGTACGTGCAGAGTACACATACATTGTACGCATATAAAAGCATGCGTCATATAATAAACCGATTACGTAATGACAGAGTACTCGATAATGACGTCATTACATCTGCCGCGCATGCGCAAACGCTTAGCAACTAGCGCGTAGCAACTAATAGGTGCAGTGAACTGGCTGCTTGATAATAGAGAAATGTGTTGATGATTGGTTTAGCAACTAGCGCTTAGTACTACATAACAAAAGACAGAGGTGTTGACGATTCTTGTGCTACTTCAACTGTCAAAATACTGCATACGCGTACAGTGTGTTGCTCTCTGCCAGGCACTACTCTACGTATGTACCGGCTGCCGGAGTAGCAGTACGCTACCAAGCCAAAGCGCTGGTGACCGACAGTACGTTGCTAGCATGTTTGCTCAGCCAATAGTACGTTGCTAGCAGGTTTGCTCAGCCGATAGTACGTTGCTAGCAGGTTTGCTCATAGTGCGTGTACGCAGCTGCTTGTAGCCACTCCCTACTAATCATACATCTCAGAGTGTGATTATTAGGGCCTCTAGCAATAATGGGCCAGATGTTTTATGGATATGGTGAGCATGTGCTAATGGGAATTATTGCTTACAATTGTAAAAAAAATGATTAGAGACAAGTAAATAAAAAATTTAGGAAATTTGAAGTGTATATAGGGATTGCATAAAAATGAACAGAGACAAGATTGGGACACAGACATGCTATATACATCAATGTACTAAAAGGTATGTTGATGTACATAGCATGTCTGTGTCCCAATCTTGTCTCTGTTCATTTTTATGCAATCCCTATATACACTTCAAATTTCCTAAATTTTTTATTTACTTGTAATAATAAGATGAAGAACATGGGCAAAAATGTGAAATGCACTTTTGTGATATTACGCATATCTTACATCACAGATCAACCAATTTTTGTTTCATGGTTATTTTTCACGGATTCTTCACCTTGATACCATTAAAAGTGGAATGAACTTCAAATTGAAAGTGAAAATGAAGAATATCCTTATATATGGTTTTCAATGGGGATAGACCATAGCAATCCCTATATACACAGTACTACCGTACTGTGTGATAAATATCATGCCATGTTTTAAGAAGTGTCCTTGGCCACTATATTGTATTTTTTGGACACCTGACTATATTTCTTTTTCTTTCAGCTATGCACCACAATCCATGAGACTTAGTTGGCTATAGAACATGAAATCAGTTTTGTGAACATCATGCTTCTATATACAGATTGCAAAACCTAGTTTTGTGAACATCATTCTTCTATATACAGATTGCTAGAATTGGTTTATCACCACAGACCTTGTTAGTTGCAGTGCATATAGTGAACTAGATGCGTACACAGATGCATATTAACTGCAGTCACAGGTATTCACATAGCTCAGCATGGCGTTTAAGCAAGAAGGGACACATGCCGATGTACTGCTCAATTCCACCACTACTTTATTTGACTACTTTTTCAGCAAATGGGCACTCTAATCTTGTGCCTCTTTAATTATTGTATTCACTTGCTTTTATTATTTATACAAAACTGCCAGTTGTACAACTGTATATGTGGACTCACTCTCAGCATGAATTACTGTAACAAGTAACAAGACAATAAAGATAATTCAATGTGCTAAAACAAGTGCATATATGTTCATTAGATCTCCAAGCTGGAGAAACTATGACAGCCAAAACATGAAGATTATTAATTTCTGTAATGATAAACTACAAGCTAGAGTATATTCTGAAGTTATATCCAGCATAGCTTGATAAGAGCTTTTCTTACTCAGACCTCTGAATAGTTACCTGAAAAATTAAAGAAAAGAATACTCAATATGCTGCCACAGCACCACTGCCACCAACCATGCACTTACCAAATAAAAAATTTGAAAGGAAATATAGGGATTGCATAAAGGAAAGGTGACAAGATTGGGATACAGACATGTTATGAAATATCAACGTAACATTACCAGGGTTTCACACAGGATTTTAAGTTAGGGGGGGAGCAGTGGAGCAGTGCAGCAGTCAATCTTGCTCTTGGTTTACTTACTTGCTCCATTTCCTGGCTGGGTGTAAGGGCTGGTTGGACAGCAGGTCTCACTGGAACAAACCCAGCAGAACTCCGGGGCTGATATATATACAAGAGTGAAACATTTCTTTAAAATATTGAAAATGTAGGAATGGCAGTGCCAAAAATCTGACGAACAAGGACTCTATATATGCAGCAAGACATGGGATGATGGCATACAAATCATTGATTGTGTAAATTGTTGTCATTCTCATTCAAGAGGGATCTAACAACTATTCTTTTGGGCAAGGATCATGCATCATTTTATGCCAAAACAAAGGTGAGTCAATTATGAGGTAGATCATTTGAAGATGATGAAGAAAGTAGCAGCCTAGGAACTTTCCGTGTATCATTGTAGCGATGTATTTTGAGCTGTTACATTCTGAATGGGTGTGTTGGTGTCATCCCTACATAAAGTCTACGATATACAGTGTATGATGAATTGCTAATACTACATGTATATCTTCCATATAGGAAGTCGTTGAGTATTGAGTTGGCAATGTCAAGAGATATCATCAACAATAGCTAAAGCATTTCTTGTGTTTCCTGTAATATTATATAGCAATTAGGGAAAAAAATCAACAGAGACAAGATTGGGAGACAGACATGCTATATACATCGATGTAACAACCAAGGTACGTTAGCATGTCTGTGTCCCAATCTTTTCTTTGTTCATTTCCCTATATTACATTAATACTATAAGTTCCTATTTTTACGGACGCACTGACATTTCCACTAAGGGGGGGCTTGCTCTGCTTGCAAAAACACATCACTGCATTCACTTAGTAATATACATGTAATTACCTAACCAGGTAACTGGAAGGTGGGGGCTGGTAAGTTCCTATAGGTGGAGTAGATCTGGCCCCAGGTGGTGGGTTAGAAACTGGCCGTCTTCTTTCTGAAAACGTAGGATTCAACACGTTACGGAATCAGCTATTAATTGTTCACCATTTTTCATAACAATATAGTGACAACAATCAGAACAATCTTGACTTAATAATACTTCATGTACACTATTAGGTGACCTATGTACTGTATGTTCTCTAACACTGTACTCAGGCACATATGTCTAACATTTTCAAAACATAGTCAACATGTGTCTAACATTTTCAAAACACAGTCAACATGTGTCTAACATTTTCAAAACATAGTCAGTGTAACAAGCTTGTTAATATTATACTACATGAATATATATAAATAAGCATATATATTGACACTAAGTGATCCATGACTTGACATACACCTATATCATTTTAGTCTGTACCTGAAACTGTAACTGTATCTCGAGGATAACGATGCATAGGGTTATATAGAGCATGTGGAGGAGGGATAGGATGGCGACGGTCAAATGGAGGATATCCTCTACCAGCTGGAATTATTCTACGAGGAGGAGGATAGCGGGGGAACTCTAGGTCTAGGGGAGAATGTCTGTAAAAGGAATACAACCATATACAAGGTAAATAATTTTTGTTTATCCATAAAATTGAGACAAACCCCATTACACTAATGAAAAGCATTGACTTTCTACATGTAAACAGAAACTATAACATGCTTGTTCAAGGCAAGAAGAAATACATCACAAGGCAACCAACTCTTAATTTGGCTTGCAACCATAAATGTTATGGCCAATAAAACTTGATCCATGAATATATGTAAGTGAGTAAAAACATTTCCATAATGAATAGCACTAAGTGCAAAGCTCTGCATTCAATCACAGCATGATGAGTTATTATTATACAATTGTACTACTAGTGGAATGCTACGCATTGTTGGCGAGCGGCAGCGACCCAACTGATATGGATTCACACGTGTATACATTTTTGCACACACAAAATTAGAATCACGTATGACTACATAGGATATTACGGTATGTACAGGATTTGGCTGTATGCATTTTGCGCACGCAAAATTAGAATCACGTACGGCATTACAGTATGTACAGTGCGGGTTACATATAATTATATATAGAAAATCGGTCCGTTGACACGACTAGGTTGGCTCACTCCCGCTCGCCAAATTACATCAATGACTACTATTGCCAGCGCACGTATATGCTATTCATAAAGGAGGGTATAAAGAAGTTTCCAGGAATAGGCTTAGTATTGTAGTTCACAGCCTCACACATTAACCTGTATTCCAGGCAGCATTTAACCTACCATCAGCAGTTTAAAAAACTTTAGAAGGCTTTTTCATCGAAAAACCACATATCACCACAGTAGGAGGCTCCAGTAGGACAAGTGACGTCATAACTTTTGAACGAAGCGAAGCGAGAAAAATCGGGTCCAGCATGCAGGCAAAGGCAGGGGGGATAATGGCATGCACAATGAATGCACTGAAGTGCAGATCCCACGGCACGTGTCACAGAATGTGCATGTGCTTATCTGTGGAGGGGAAAATGGCTGACTTGCGTAGTTGCTGTAAAATGATGAAAGGACATGTAACCGAGGGAGGGAAGGAGGGAGGGAAGGAGGCAGAGAGAGAGAGGGGGGGGGCACAGTCTCAGTTTGCTCACCCCATAAGCAATGCATGCGTGAAGCAGCTAAGATGCACTTGCATTCCAAACAAAATCCTGAGTTTGACCGGTTTGAGAATACACATATGGAGCAAGTGGGCTACTGTGCGAGTATCCAGAGGTGAAGTGGCTGGATGAGCACCCATAGATACGCCACTGCTACAGATGCCAGTGGAACAAAATGAAGACCAGTTAATTCACAGATATTAACACAGCAATCATGTGACCAAATTGATTATTCTAGGTCACATGACCAGCACTAAAAAGGCAGAGAACAGCAGCATTCGTGAGTTTCGAGCCTTTTCGTATAAGGGATAATGGGCGGAGTACTAATTCTCTAAAAAGATACCCAGAGATGGTAAAACTATGCCACTATGTAAACTAGTCGAATGCTGCGCATTTTTGGCAAGCGGAGAGACCCAACTGGTATTTTACAATAACACGTGTTCAAATTATATTTATGGTATGCAGAGCCGCTATCTCTTCAGATATTTCTGCTGGAAGTCACCGCTACTGACCAAGTTGAAGCCGGGGCAAAACACGAGACGTTGTCTCCTGTGACTTAGCCGCCGCTCCTGAGTTTCGTAACTTCCGAAAGCATGGTATTTACTCGCTCTCTCACGGTTTATAGTAGAGCTTGGCTCTGCTGTACTCAAGGACCTTTCAGCATCCCTGACAAGCAAGAGTTGTAGCTTCAACCTTTTAGTCGTGGAAACTCTCAATGAGCTGGCTTTACATTTGCGCGTAGTTCGTGGGGAGTACCCTTGGCCTCGCGGGTCCCATATGCAATACACAGTTTATACGTGGGGCCAAATCGTTGGATACATATATACATACATACACATTATCAAGGAGTGATACATAGGTATAACAGTATAGTTAGGTGTATTAGGTAGTTAGGTTAATTCTTCTGTGTAGGTGAACTGTATAGTGACTAACTATACCCACAAGAGTAGCTGGCCACAGTGAACTCATTCTATTGCATATTATCACCTCTCTGTCTCTTCTCTGATGTACAGTCCCCAAAAGGGCCACTTCATGCAATGCCCACATTTATTTCATCACTCATGTTAGATCATTTCCCTTCTGTACCACAAGGAGGTCTGAGATCACTTTCTTATCTGTCTCTGTCACCTTACTCAGAACAGACTACTGTCTGCCTAGGCATCCTGTCGGTATAGTATTTAAGGGGCCAGATACTTCTATTGGTGTGTCTTAAGATTATTTGAAAAACTGACGTCTATAGCTCTAGATCTCTTCTCCGCGCAACCCTTCGCAACCTGCGATCCCTCACATTTGGTGGCAGCGGTGGGATCGTTGTTCACAGTTGTTAACGGGACCCACACTTCGTTCTTCTGCGTTAATGACTACTCGCTCGGGGACTAATTTTAAACCCATGGAGAATCAAGATACTCATGCCGAGGGAACACCCGCTGAGGGTTCAGAAACCACGGGAAATGCCCTGCCAGAGTTATCCTCTCTTACTGAGCTGGTCCGAGCCATGATAGCAGACCGTGAACAGCGAGAGCGCGAGATCGCAAGGGAGCGAGAACAGCGGGAGATCGAGAGAGCCGCTGAACGGGAACGGATGGACCGACAGCGGGAGGAGAATCGACGCCGCTACGCTGAAGAGAGCGAACAACGGATCCAAGATATGCACAAGCAGATGGAACGTCTGCAGCAGCTCATCGTTCAGCAGACAGCGGCGACCTCGTCGCGACCGAGGAATGACCTCGAGCCGGTTAAACTCAAGCAAGACTGAGTGAGAACGACGACATTGAGGCCTATTTAAAGACCTTCGAGCGGATAATGGAGGCACATGAGGTAAATACAGAGCGATGGTCATTTAAACTTGCCCCTCAGTTGACAGGGAAGGCACAACAGGCCTACGCCGCTCTACCCCCTGATGACGCGAAGAGTTACGAAGCAGTGAAAATAGCTATCCTGCGGAGATACAATATCAATGAGGAGATTTATCGGCAGCGGTTCCACAAGCTGAAGCCGAAGGAGGGTGAATCTCCTCAGGAGCTGATGACTCGGCTACACGACTTGGCAACTCGGTGGACGAAGGAAACCACCTCACGGGAGGAGCTCATAGACCTCATGGTGAGAGAACAATTTCTTTCCATACTTCCAGGCTATGTGAGGGTGGCTGTCATTGAGAGGAAGCCGAAGAATTGTGAGGAGGCAAGTACATTTGCAGAAAACTATTTGCAGGCCCGCTCTACCTCGATCGTTAAGAAGGATGCCAAGACTCCAACTACAAAGTGCCCGAGGTGTGGACTACATGGGCATTGGGCCCGGGACTTCCCACAACCCCGTCACAGCCATGATACACCCAGGGCCCCGAAGGAGTTTCGTCCCGTCACTTGGAAAATATAACCTGCTTCAAGTGCAACGAGAAGGGGCACCTAGCAGCCAACTGCCAGAAGAAGTCCTTCTATTGTGATATGGGAAATACTGATGAACCAGAACACGAACAGTCGGGCCGTGTCTACCGCAGGGGAACTATCAACGACAGATACTGTACGGATATCTTGTTGGACACGGGGGCAACCAAGACCCTGGTGCGGAGGGAACTAGTCTCTGAGGAGGACTTCTTGGGTGGTGAGATCACTATACGGTGTGCTCATGGAGATGTTGTCTCTTACCAACTAGCAGCGGTAAAAATATGCATCGGGGCTGAAAACATTGTTGTCAAAGCGGGGGTCTCCAGTACACTACCAGCATCAGCATTGCTGGGCTGGGACATACCTCAACTAATGTCACTAATGGGAGCCGAGAGAGAGGGCGACCCCAAACCAGACAAGGCACTCGCTGTGCTTACTCGTAGCCAACAGAGGGCCAACAAAGATCAAGAAAATATGGGGCAACCCGACCCTAACGATGATCTCCAGTCTACAGTTGAACCAGGGGACCCACCAATTCCACAAACTGTTGAGGATGATTGTGTGTTTAACTTTGATGCTTCTCTCTTTTCCCCTCCAGGTCCGACCAAAACGAGACTCACCAAATCGCAAAAACGATCGAATAATCGGAATTACGCTTGGTTGGCAGAGTTTACGCCTCCACCGTCCATCCTAAACCTAGCCGCAGACAAACTCAAAACATTACAGCAGGAGGATGAGACTCTACAGGGTATTCGGGACGCCGCAGAGGATAATTCAAGCAACAATGCAGGAGGTGGATTTTTCTATCGAGACGGGATAATTTACCGCCGATATCGCCCTCCGAAGCGCGATAACGACAGTATACAAGATATTGAACAGCTTGTGTTGCCGATTCAATGTCGACAGACCGTGATCAGGCTTGCGCATGATATCCCCCTAGCAGGGCATCTGGGAAAACACAAGACCTTGAGCCGCATTCAGCAACGTTTTCATTGGCCCGGAATGTTCCGTCAAGTAAAGGAACACTGTAAGTCCTGTGAGCAATGTCAGAAATCATCACCTCGGGGCACCGCCAAAGCCCCTCTAGTCCCGCTACTGGTAATGGAGGAACCATTCAAACGAATAGCAATGGACATCGTGGGACCCCTTCCTCGTAGTCGTTCGGGAAAACGATTTGTACTAGTCATCTGTGACTATGCCACTCAGTATCCTGAAGCAGTCGCTTTGCGGACAATCGATGCCAATGCAGTTGCTGAGGAATTGGTGAAATTCTTCACCCGAGTCGGAGTGCCTGAAGAAATCCTTACGGACCAGGGGGCTAACTTTACCTCCCAACTTTTGCAGGAACTCTACAGACTACTCCACGTAAAACCGATCCACACTACACCTTATCACCCGCAAACAGACGGCCTAGTGGAGCGGTTCAACCACACCTTGAAGGCCATGCTGAAGAAGACAGCAGACGAGGAGGGAAGGAATGGGGATGAACTACTCCCCTACCTTCTTTTCGCTTATCGGGAAGTCCCACAGGCCTCAACAGGGTTCTCCCCGTTCGAATTGTTGTATGGCCGTGCAGTGCGAGGGCCACTGGACATTCTGAAGGAATCTTGGGAGACCAGTCCCAAGAGCTCAGAAAGTGTCGTGTCATATATTCTCTGCATTCAGGAGCGTTTAGCTAAACTCCGGAATATCGTTAAAGAGAATTTGGAAGACGCCCAACAAGTGCAGAAATCGTGGTACGACCGCCACGCACGCAACCGTGAACTACAAGAGGGAGAGCAAGTACTCGTGCTACTCCCCACTAGCAACAAAAAGTTATTAGCTGAGTGGCAGGGGCCCTATCCGGTCACCAGAAAAGTCGGAAAAAAACTATGATGAAAGACCGACGAAAGCAGAACGCATATTCCATATTAATATGCTCCGTAAATAGCATACACCTACTGCTGTGTCACTCTTTGCTGACAAAGCAGTGTCACAGGCACCTGAAGACGATAACGACGACCTTGTGACATGGAAGGATGAGGATGGTTATGGAATTCCACAGCTAGGAGAACATCTACATCCGAAACAGAAACAGGAGATTCAGGGGATGTTAGCTGGGTTCTCTGACGTGCTTTGCCCTGAACCAGGTAGAACCACGGTACTACAGCATCAGGTAGATAGTGGAGCCAGGCCAGTTTGATTACCACCGTATCGCATAACGCACGCTTACCGTGACACGGTTCGAGAGGAACTTAAGCAGATGGAGAAGAGCGGAATTATCGAACGTTCATCTAGTGATTGGGCTGCCCCTATTGTATTAGTACAAAAGAAGGATGGGACTCTGCGTATGTGCGTAGACTACCGTCGCCTGAATGCCCTTTCGCAAGTCGACGCCTACCCGATGCCCAGGATTGATGACCTGATAGATCGGCTGGGAGACGCCAAGTATATAACAACACTGGATCTATCTCGAGGCTACTGGCAGGTTCCCATGAGTGAAGATGACAAATCAAAGACGGCCTTCACTACACCCTACGAGTTGTTCCAGTTCCGGGTAATGCCTTTTGGCCTACAGGGCGCTCCTGCCACATTCCAACGCATGACATTCTACTAGCCGACGTTGGTGAGTACGCTGCAGCCTATTTAGACGATGTTGTTATTCATAGTAAAACCTGGGAGGACCACATCCGCCACATTAGGGAAATATTACGTAGGTTGGGTTGTGCAGGTCTTACTGCTAAACCAAAGAAATGTCAATTTGCAATGGCCCAGTGTACTCGGTCATGTTGTCAGTAATGGGGAAGTACGACCAGAGCAGCCTAAGTTGCAAGCTGTCAAGGATTTTCCAACTCCCATCACCAAGAAGCAAGTTCGAGCATTTCTATGTCTTACGGGCTATTACCGTAAGTTCATTGCCAATAACACTGAGGCCGCCGTGGCACTTACAGATCTGACTCGAAAGAACTCTCCGTCCAAAGTTGTCTGGAACCCGGAATGTGAAAAAGCATTTCAATCTCTCAAAGAGGCACTGGGTTCAGCCTCAGTATTAAGGAGCCCCGATTTAATAGGCGATTTATATTGCAAACAGATGCCTCTGCACAGAATGCCCTGTGGCATTTTATAGTCGAAAACTGCTCCCACGAGAAGAACGCTACTCCACCGTAGAGAAGGAGTGCCTAGCGATTAAGCTAGCAACTCAAGCGTTCCGTGTATACCTTCTCGGTAGACCGTTCATCATTCAAACTGATCACCGTGCGCTCGAATGGCTACATCGTAATAACGCTAGACTTACCCGCTGGAGTTTGGCACTCCAACCCTTCAACTTCAGTGTGCAGTACAGGACAGGCAAAGCTAACGGCAACGCCGATGGTCTCTCCCGTGCGTACGTCAACGATCGACGACCCGACTTCGTCGCAGGAGAAGTGGGGAGGAGTGTCAAGGAGTGATACATAGGTATAACAGTATAGTTAGGTGTATTAGGTAGTTAGGTTAATTCTTCTATGTAGGTGAACTCTATACGTGACTAACTATACCCACAAGAGTAGCTGGCCACAGTGACCTCATTTTATTGCATATTATCACCTCTCTGTCTCTTCTCTGATGTACAGTCCCCAAAAGGGCCACTTCATGCAATGCCCACATTTATTTCATCACTCATGTTAGATCATTTCCCTTTTGTACCACAAGGACCTCCTTGAGGTCTGAGATCACTTTCCTATCTGTCTCTGTCACCTTACTCAGAAAAGACTACTGTCTGCCTAGGCATCCTGTCGGTATAGTATTTAAGGGGCCAGATACTTCTATTGGTGTGTCTTAAGATTACTTGAAAAACTGACGTCTATAGCTCTAGATCTCTTCGCCGCGCAACCTTTGGCAACCCGCGATCCCTCACACACATATATCACACAGTACGGTAGTACTGTGTATATAGGGATTGCTATGGTCTATCCCCATTGAAAACCATATATAAGGATATTCTTCATTTTCACTTTCAATTTGAAGTTCATTCCACTTTTAATAGTATCAAGGTGAAGAATGCGTGAAAAATAACCATGAAACAAAAATTGGTTGATCTGTGATGTAAGATATGCGTAATATCACAAAAGTGCATTTCACATTTTTGCCCATGTTCTTCATCTTCTTCTTCTTCTTCTTCTTCTTCTTCTTCTTCTTCTTCTTCTGGAAGAAGCGTAACTCAATAACCATAAAATCAATGAAGTTGAATCTTTGCATGTAGAAATGAATCAATACGTACTGGGGAATAGAGGTATGTTAACCCTTGTAGTTCATGTACTACTGATGGTTATCTCTCCCAGCAATGTATTATGAATGAGGATAACTAATGAGCAAAACTCAGCAACCATGGTAACTATCAACCTGAAAGTTAGCATGTGTAGAGATATCATCGCTAATAGCAACATGACAAAAGCATATTTTATTAACCCTTGTGATTCTTGTAATAATGATGTTAACACTCCTCACAATGCAATACATGTACATATATATAGCGATTACGTAATTCATTTTGAATGTACGTGCATAGTACACGTATATAGTTAGCTTGCGTCATACAAGAAAACAATTACGTCATGAGACAAGACTCATTAATGACGTCATTTACTCCAGCCGCGCATGCGCAAAAGCTTAGCAACTAGCGCGTAACAACTAGGCACGGAGTAAACTGGCTGATAGAGAACGTGTTGACGATTTATATTGCAACTAGCACTTAGTACTACATAAGCAAAACAGAGATGTGTTGAAGATTCTTGTGCTACTCTCACCGTCAGAACACTGCACACGCGTACAGTGTGTTGGCTCTGCCTCTACGTATGTACCTCGGTAAGCTTATATCATAGATACCATATAGTACCTATGCTTATATACCGTCTGCTGGAGAAACGGCACGCTATTCTACCACGATACTATATACCACCAAGCCAAAGCGCTGGTGACTGATAGTACGTTGCTAGCAGGTTTGCTTATAGTTCTGTAGTTACCAAAGTGTATGCAGCTGCTGCTTGCAACCAAACCACGCCCCTGGTGAGCACATGCTAGGGGAATTATTGCTTACAATAGTAAAAAAATGACAAGAGACAAGTAAATAAAAAATTTAGGAAATTTAAAGTGTAATATAGGAATTGCATAAAAATGAATAGAGACAAGATTGGGACACAGATATGCTATATACATCAATGTACTAAAAGGTATGTTGATGTACATAGCATGTCTGTGTCCCAATCTTGTCTCTGTTCATTTTTATGCAATTCCTATATTACACTTCAAATTTCCTAAATTTTTTATTTACTTGTATATATATATATGTATGAAAATTGCACAATAAGTAGTGAAGGTAAGCCAGTGCTAATTAACATATTGGCTTTTTCGATTGTTTTCATGCCATAACTTTTTAAAGCAGCAGTTTCAGGAAAAATTTTAAAATGCACTTCTTCCACTAATGCTGTTAGTATACCACTTTGTTGCCTTCAGTGCGAGAATAGCTATAGACACACACACACACACACACACACACACACACACACACACACACACACACACACACACACACACACACACACACACACACACACAAACCAAGTACTGTAACCCTTGCTGCGCATGTGTGCCGAGGGTTAAGAAATTGTACTGAGCAGTTCATTATAACACGCAAATCTCATCTCTACATCATTTGGAAGGGGGTGAAGTACTTATTCAAACATAGTATTGACAAACATACCTTAATGGACCCTGAACAGTTGGGAAATGTCTGCTATGTTCAGGTGGAATTTGAAGGGAGTGATTTGGGTTTCCTGATAATATAGGAATTTCGGTCACTGAGAGTGAACCAGGAGTGGGATCGGTTTGGTTAAGCAATGAGGTCATTTGATCATGGTCCTGAGAGTCCACTCCACCAGGGGAAGAGGTACGTGGGAAGTAAGGAGCTGAAGGTGGATGCAGTATGTGTGATCCTGCAGTTTCATTCATATACACATATAGTACAGATATATGTAAACGCAAATACCACTGTTTCTAGAATATTTTGCTGTTTTTAGCATCAATACTAAAACTAACCAATAACCAAATGTAACCAATGTGCTGATTGTGTCTATAAACCACATATGGACTTTTATTTTGGTGCACATATAGATAGCTATGGCGAGGTATGTAAGTGTTCATAGTAAAGGAGTTCAATGCAGTAATGTAGGTGTTGTTAAATGCAATACTCAGCCTAATCCACATGGCATTCAAACTTAATGTTAATTTTGTTGATAGTTCATAACACAGGAAATGTTGAAGTAAAGGAGACTTTCAAAGGTGAGTGTATACATGTAGACACACTGCAGGCTCATCATTATTTCAGCATGGAATAGAAGTTGAAAGTAAATTACATGTGGGACTTACTAGCAGATGCAGGTCCTGCTGCAGGAGGTGGTGCATTTCCAGAGGTACTACAACATAAACACAGTTATTGTCACATGAATCACATGAAACAACATTCTACTATGCATCTTCATCCAGACTCATATCAACATTTTACACACTAGATTGACATGAAAACCAGCTTCTTTCAAGGTTGCTATAGCTGTGGCCCTCATTATCGCAGTAACATCTACATGTTAGTGCTACTGCTCAGGTGGACCACACCATAGTAAAGTAGCACCATGGGGCTCTGTAGCATACTTACTGACCCCCAAACATTAACTTATTCACAGACACATACCGTTTTCTCATTTCTTCTCTCTCAAGTTTCAGTCCTTTATTTTCCTGCTCTAGTCTCCGCTGCTCTGCCTACAGGTAAATATTAGTCTATGTATTGGGATCACTCAATTATTGGACGCTATGTACATATGTATTATAGGAGGCCTCTGTAGCACTGGCAGAAAAGCAAGGAGGACAGAAGGGTACATCCTTCATCAATTTAGATATGCTGTAATGTGTAGTTGTGGCTCTATAGTGGGACAAACACCAATTAACAGCTTAGCTACCATCTAAACACTTAGAAGCATCTTACAGCTTAGCTACATAGCTACCATCTAAAAGTTAGAAGCATCCTTTGGGAATGACACAGCAAGAATTTGTGTGTAAGCTTGGCTAAACAACAAAGGAAGCAGGCTCTATGCTGTAGATAACTGGATAGACAATAGATGTAAGTTGTCAATGAGTGTATTTTCACTATGCCTTGTTTTGCTTCCATTGAATTACAGCAGGGACCCGATTGTACCTATGTATATATGTTGTGCGTAGCAGTGTAAGCATTCTGAAGGTAGTGTACGTAATTGACATTAGGTAGAAAATCTCCACTGATGCATATCTATCCTTTATGTCAAAACTATCCTTCTTATTGCCTAATGGTACTACAGAAACGTCAGATGATGCATGAGAGCCAAAATTGATGCCTTACTCTAGTTGCCATATCTCATATTAAAGGTTCCACAGTAGAACAAACAAGTGTAAAATTAGCTACAGATATAATGACTAGTTGAATGCAAAGCATTGTGGAAAAGTGGGAGCAAACCCACCTACGTAGTGGTACAGTTAAAAATATGGACATGTTGTGTAGGATGATAAAATATGACGACAACGCTGTATGTACATGTATTTTCCCAGCAGTATGACTAGGTAGGCTCGCTCAATGTTGCTTGTTATTGTTAAAACAATACATTACTATTACATAGGAATATGTGTACAAGCTTACAATGGCTTCTTCTGCTCTTTTTTGACATGTATGAACCTATGTGTATATAAAAAACATTATTAACGAGTGATATGAATTTGGTACTTAAGGTTACGACATACAATATGCTTATTAATATTCATACACTAATACTCTTTTTAATTATCTCTGTATAGGAAAAAGCTAGAGACACGCAGCAAACGCCATTATCATCATTCTTAAAAACTCTACAGCTACAATATGTATTGCAAGTGCACGTTGCAGCTTTGTGAGTAACAAACACATATGATATCTATGGAACGACTGCAACTCTTGCGCTAATTTGTTCCCTGCCCAGGAACGTCTTACCGTATGTATAACAGGAATTCAATTATACAATGAAAGGGGAAAGTCCGCATGAAAGAATTTCGAAAAAAATTCACTGTTCATGACTGGTGGGCCGAAAACAGCAGTAAATGGGTCTGCCTTCTACTTCTCAATGAACTGTTGTGAGAAAAGCCTTCATGCGGACCTAGAGTAAGCACAGTGCCTCTTAATATTGCCATTAGAATGTGTTTTCCTGCCGTGAAGTAAATAAAATCTGGTGCAAAGAAATGCGTGTGCATCTGTGCTTCAATCGCTATCCTATATAGTCTGTATGTATACTAAATACAAAAACAAAGTGCATGGTTATGGAGAGCTCATGATACTGCTGCTTATGATGCTTACAACAGGTCTGTAGACGTTACGTTATTACGTTATTGCAACTAATGAGCAAACACTGTATCGTAACCTGAGTGTAGGATCACCAGCAGTTACATATAGTATAAGGGTAATTACATTGTAGAGCTACGACTTTAAAAGGAACACCTTGCTATTTAAACATACACACATAGGTTGTGGAACTTAAAAGTGCAGTAAATATTTTAGAAACTATTATCTTATGTCCTTATTGTTGATGTAGACCTTTTCCTTATCTGTTTAGTGATGGAAAAGTCAGGATTAGCAATACTTATATTAGCAGTGGCACAAAAGGCTGTGATTGGAATTGTTAATAGCAACAATAAGCTTCAGAAACAACAGTCAAGGTTTTAGGCATCAGCAGAACACAAGCAAAGGCTTCATGTATGTAGAAAACATCTTGCTTAGGTGCATCTTCTAGTAGCTTATCAATGTAGGGATGGCACCAACATGCCCATTTAGCCTTAACGAAAATAACGGCTCAGAAATCTGGAACACGGCTGTTCTAAGCTTTTTCAGACACAAACCCTGCTCTATGAGTGTTTTTATACATGGTAAGACTCTCAAAGTAGTTAAAATACACTGCTATTCTTCTTCAAATGGGCTACTCAAAATTGATCATGGCATACAACAGTAATACCATGCATAACTAAAAGATGTAGGGAGGAGTTACACATGGAATTACTGTTGTATGCCATGATCCCATGTCTTGCTTCATATATACAGTCCGTATTTCTCTGATTATTGGCACTGCCATTCCTACATCCTTCAACATTTGGTTTTAACATATAAACATGGCCTCCGTCCTAATGCTGGTATGCAATAGTCGTACTTTCTAGTTTTAGCTGATGCTGTTTTTAGAGTCATGTCACAAAAACAGTAAAATGGCAGCCAAAAATGAACCCACCCACCCATGCATCACAGGAAAGACGGCTAAAATACAGTCTTTAGTCACAAAAAAAGACACTGGTTCATAAAACAGATACATACAATACAACTACATTTTTAGACAAAGACAAATTTATCTGGACAGAGCTGACAAGATTTATCATCCTTCAGAGAGGAATAAGGTATTGAGACATTTTCAATGACACTGTCCAATGATATAACTCTAACCTGAATATGCAGGTCCCAGATCTAATTTTTAACGTGCCATCACACTATGCAAACCACTTCCCACTTTCAGGAACATGTTATCATTCTCACAGTCTAATCTAAACCTCTGGTTAGAACCCCTTAGGCACCTAAGCCACGCAAGCTGATGGCCATATGGCACCATGATCATTTGGAAATAAAAGACAGACACCACCACAATTACTACTATGTAATGTTACAAGGTATGCAAATCCTGCCTACCAGAATTAAAAAACACCGAAGACACACTACGACAATGCTTACGGTTAAATGTTTGTAAGGATAGCTACCACAACTTTACCTGTGACATTAAACTTTTCTCAATCTCAAACATTTCACTGCGAAGTTGCTTTAGCTCCTCTCTGTAGGTATATATCATAGATATACTACCACACCATGTTATGTTATGTTATAGCCCATTGCTATGTGGTTGCTACGTGGTTTAGGTCGTGAACCTTGACAATTTACACACAAATGCTAATTAATAAAATGATGTCTCTTCACCTAGTTAACTGTGTAAATGCCCTGAAGACCATGGCAGCTGACGCTGCCAAACTCTGATATGTAGATTAGTATAATAGGTACTTGGCACTGCAAGAGTCTGGAAATGTGTTGTTGAAAGACTAAGGTATGTTAAATTAGAGATTGTAAACTGGACGCTAAGACCAGGAGTTCAATCAAGACGGCCAAGTTCATTTGGAGAGGATATCCGCAACATGAAAAAAGTTGATTAATCACAGAAGAGAATGTGCAGCATCAGACAGACAAAATCTCACAACTGTACTTAGAGAAGGATGGAGACAATTCATCACAACCTACAGCTAGAAGGGCCTCAGAGGAAATTGAGTGACTCTTCACAAGCTTCCCCATCCCATTTTCAGAGTAGAACAACTATGAAATACTCTGCACTTACTGTTCGAGGCCATTGTAGGGTATCTGTGTCCCTAGGTTCCCCTCCACCCACTGGAAGCACACAGACACTCCTTGAGATGTGTATAACTAATTGGGTACTCTTCAAGTCCCAAGTCTCAACATGCATAACACTACTCTGTGGTTATTTGTCATCATCCTCTTTCATGCTGCACCTTGTTTCTTAGCACTGCTATCCTTACAACATTATAAATGGAAATGTTTTACTCTAAATACATGTCAGGTACGTACATGATAACATGAGACATGTAAGAGGGCACAAATCATCACCTACTCACTTGTGTCTACTCTCCGTTTCCTCAAGGCTCTCAGCCCTTTCTTTGATCTGGGCTTCTCTACTCTCCACAGCTTGTCTTACTGCCTCTTCTACACCCAGCATTCTGTAATAAGGCAATCATAATTCCCCAATGACTGGACATTCAACATATGTGTTATGTACATACATATATATATCTAATTGTTCCCAAACTTACTAGCCACCACAATATACGAGTCCCGAAAATAGGTATTTCAAGAGCTACTCATCCTCAATTGACTGATACAGAAACATGAATTGATATATGAATTCCAATGTCACTACAGACGATGACCAAATATATCTAAATCAATGACTTTGCTTTAAACATACCATCATAGTAGCACCTCCATGCTCTCCATGCTCTCTATTGAGTATCATATTGCAGTTTCCAGAATCAATCTCTGGTGAAGGTCAGGGCAGCATTCAAACAGAACAGATGTTGACATTGGAATTCATATATCAATTAATGATTTCTGTATTACTCCATTGAGGATGAGAGCTGCATAGCCCTTGAAATAATGTATTTTCAGGACTCGTATATTGTGACTCTATGTAGGGATGGTGCCGACACGCCCATGAAGCCTTAACAAATGTAACGGCTCAGAACTCTCAAACATGGCAGCCATAAGCCCTTTAGACACATAACATGGCCTACGAGTGTTTCTATACACGATAAGACTCTCAAAAGTGGTAAAATACACTGTTACAATGACATACATGAAATTGCAAAACCCCCGATTTCTCCATCTTCTTCTCTTCTTCTTCAAACGGCATAGCACAAAATTGGTACAAGTATTTACCTTGATTGTTGAACCAAAAGGCTTCTTACCCTTTCGCAGTGCCTTTCACCAACGGAATCTTTGTAGGACAAATCTTGGATGAATAAAGGTACAATATACTAGCACTTCCATGTAGTTGAACGCCATTTCCTCGTTATTACCCACGTGCATTTCACATGACCATAAGCAGCAAAATGGGGTGGGGCTCACACAAACGCTAAAAGCATTGTATTTGCAAGCGAGTATACAACGAAAAACCAGTGAAACAAGGGAGTAAAAACATTCCCATTAAAATGTTGAAGGATGTAGGGATGACAATGCCACAAACTAGAGAAACAAGTGCAGTATACATGCAGCAAGACAGGGGATGAGGGCATATGTATGCAGCAAGAGGGGATGAGGGTAGTATGTATGCAGCAAGACAGGGGATGAGGGCATGCAACAATAATAACATTAACATACACATGTACGTAACCCCTCCCTACATCTCTTATTATGGGGTTACAAATGTTACTATTGTTGAATGCCATCATCCCCTGCCTTACTGCACATGTTTCTCTACTTTGTGGCATTGTCATCCCTACATACTTCAACATTTTAATGTTTTACTCCCTTTATAATATAGCCATACATACAAAGAAGGCACAGTGTGCAAAAATTGCATACATTACACACTTTTAAATACTAACCTATGTAGATTATGCTCTTTTTGCTCAAAGTACTCTGTCAAAGTCTTGTGCTTGTCCTGAAGTTTTTGAAACCTAGCATTGGATTCACCCAACTGAGATTCTATATCCTTGATGCGTTCAAGAAGGCTAGTGTTTTCAACTATATATGACAAAGGGAAATGTGACCATTAGTAACACATACATATATAAATGACATGTATATATGTAGTATGCTACTGCATACTAGGGAGTCTAGGGCTACTCTCCCACAGACATGTGCCCAACCTTATCAATTATTTGGGGGAAGGAGGGGGGAATTAAGCCTCCCCTCCAGCACTCCACTTTCTATGCCTACATATATGTGTAGCAAGTATTTAGCACATGGCCCTCTGATACACACCAAATAGCAAACCAATTGAGTAGAAAAACTGATATCGTGGTTCTCATACATACATAAGTACCTTCAAGCTCCTTTACACGTAATGTGTGTTCCTGTAGAGAAGAAGCCATCTTGTCCCTCTCCTCTGCTGTTGCCTGTAGCTTAGCTTGGACCTACACACAAACACATATACATACAGTCAAAAGAGTATCTTTACATGTTGTCAAATGTAAATCACACAAATGTTGTGCACTGAAAGTTGGGATGAGATAATGACATGGCAAAATAATCATGTGCAAACCATACATATGTAGAGAATAGGGCTAAAATAATGTTATCAGTGAATGTAGAGGTTTCCCAAAGCAACAACTTGCGGACCGCCATTTAGAAGTAGTCATTGTGTATGAATCGTGGTAATTTCTTCTCTTGTGTTGTATATATATACATGTCAGGGATTGAATTAGCCCACTTCAAATCTGTCTGAAGTGTTTAAAGCTGTCAAGCCCATTTTAAAGGCAGCAGAAGGCTTCAAAGCCATGGT
This sequence comes from Theonella swinhoei, assembly GCA_963970385.1. Lineage (NCBI taxonomy): Eukaryota > Metazoa > Porifera > Demospongiae > Tetractinellida > Theonellidae > Theonella > Theonella swinhoei. The sequence goes on along the minus strand of OZ019960.1, from coordinate 2,682,902 downwards.
GTAAATAAATGCGGTTTTACTGCCATCTAACAAGTCGACTTTAACCAGTCCCAGGTCCAAACCTGGTCTGGATGTGGTCCATGTCACATCGACCTTTCAAAGGAATTGCAAATGGTACATGTGGAGTTACATATGTGCCTTCTGCAAACATTTGTAGATGCACTTATGCCTATATGTATTTGCGTGTACACACATATTTGTGGCTATGCTTGTAGCATGTGTAGTGGCTATAGCTCTACTAAACTATACACTCACCAGCACCAAGGCCATTCTTTGTGAATGATGCTAGCTTAGCTACATGTATATAGTGCACTTCTGCAGATGAAAATGGGCAGGAGAGGAAGTTGCAACACTGTCAGGACAGTTTTGAAGCCATAGACTGAAACAATGAGGAGACTTCAAAGCCATTGGATTTTTGGGATTTCAAATCCGTCTGGCCAGCTTTAAAATGGGTTGGCACATACAAGTACACAATACTGAAGTGATATTAACTGCAGTAAACATTTGAATACAAAATGGTGTCTTTAAAATACTAAAGTGAACAAGAATGCATGCATAGAGCTTTCTTTGAATGCAGCATATGCTCAAAATTGTACACTTAAAGAACTACACACCTTTGTTGTGTCCAGCATTGCTTCAATTCTATTAAGTGTTTCACTTGGAGTCGTCTTAACAACGGACCCATCAACTTCATCCTGAATCACTTGGCCAAGGCAATCTTTAAGTGTCTATGAAAATAAATGGCTATGGAATGAACTCCAAACGGTGCCTTATAAGCATATTTTTCAGTATATGCACTGAAAATCTCAGCACAACAAATAACATATTTCTTCATCAATATACTAAGGATTAAAAACTTCCAGGCATTTTCCAGACATTTTCCAGACATTTTAGAAGTACACGTGTATCTCACAATGTAAATATATAGAGACTCACCTGTATCTCTTGCTCATTATCACTCCTTGTCTGCTGCAAAGAACATACCTCTTCTTGCAAACAGTTGAGTTTGGATTTCAGCTGAGCATTTCTACATATTACACATATCCACATTAAAACAATCCATCCATCAGGAGCCCATGCAATCATTGTCAAATACAGTAAAACCTCGGTTATCCGAACCGCGATTATCCAAACTCTCGATTATCCGAAAAGGTGCTGACAAGTAAATTCACTTAATTAGAACAAGTTATACGCAATACTACAGCTTGCTCACCGTAGGCAGCTGCACATATTGTTGAAAATGCTATCTGTCGCTGCTTAGGGACTCCATATAATCCTTGTAAACATGATGGTCTTGTATCACACTGTCCACAGTAATGGTCGAAGCCGCCATCCTACACGCTATAACCACGCAAATGCAAACAGGTGCGTAGATTCACTTATCTGAACAAATTCAGTTATACGATCACTGGAAATTTCATTGAGAACAGAGGTGTTCGGATAAACGAGGTTCAACTGTAATGGTGTACAACTAATGGGATACTCAAGATGTATCTACTATCATTCATGATGAACAGGTAGCTAGGTATGCATAGAGGTGGTATATGTACGCATATTTCTTGGAAACGTCTTTCTCCATGCCTCATGGCTATCATGGTGTCCAGTCTCTAACAATACACATACTTACTCAGATGATGAGTCTGCCAGTTCCTGCGTGATCTATGCAAAAATAAAGAAATTCAGAATGAAAGTACATCAGCACAGAAATAATTCCATGAACATACGTATACTAGCTTGTTAACCACTGATTGATAGTAGGTTATGGGAGTGAGTCTACCATGTAAGTCTACTTTATCTCCTACTTCAATTCACATGCTGCAATCACTCAATGTCAAAATCTGGTATGGTATTTACATGTGCAGGGTTCCAAAAGAAAACTAGTGTGAATGGCTATATGATCGAGTACCATGGTCATACGTAGGCGGCGGAAGCAGGGGGGCTTTGGGGGGGCTATTATTATTAACCATCGGCGCGCGCATGCGCAGGGTTACAGTAGTTGTGTGTCTGATTATGGAGCATCTGTTCGTCCTGAAAATGCTGTCACATACTCAGCGGGCAACGGAGGTCAAACAATTTGTGGAGGTTTCTCTGAAACCGCTCCGTTGCAGAGATCCAACACTCCCTCGCTAAAGGCCATACGAACAGTCGACCATTTTCCTGCGGAAAGCGTGCATGCGCATTATGCCCTGATAGTACGTAAGTGGCGCCGAGGGTTCTGCACTTTAGTGCATCCTATATACTTCGTACAACCCTAGCCCGTGAGCCTATATTTTGGGGGGGCTTCAGCCCCAAAGCCCCCCCGCTTCCGCCGCCTATGATGGTGGAATATTCATCCATTCCCAATTTATTGCACTACTAAATGCCTTGGCAGCATACACAATTATTCACTGCTTTGCAGCAGCTCTTATTTTGCTTGCAGCACAAAAAAATTGTGGAGGGAGTGCTTGTGCACCCATACATTTCAGAGACTTTATTTCACGTCTAAATAGTTCTAAAGGGGTCAAAATTTAACCTAGGCATATATACTCTTGTTTCAATTCTGACTCGCTCTGCTCTGAAACATCTTCAGTGTCCTGTTTAAGCTGATTGTCTTCTTTGAAAACTCATATTGCAGGAAGAAATCTTCTACTAAAAGTATAATTTACAGGCTAGAGTGGGTTCTTCCACAAGATCTACATAGAGGACACTAAGAGACCTGTGAAAGAGACTAATGCAACACAGAGAGCAGAAAGACAAAGCAATAGAACACAACTCGCCCCAAAAAATAGAACATTTTTCAAAGAAAATTGGCTGGCTCAGGTGGGATTCGAACCCACAACACTCGTATTCTAGGTGATGCTCTTACAAACTGAGCTACCAAGCCAGCTTAGCTAGCAGCCGAATCACACATACAAATTAAGACAGAGCAACCGAAGTACCTACATCACAACCTGATAGACAGGTGAACTCAAAGTTAATTAGCATGAAGGAGAAGGCCGCTGTAATTAATGCATGTCTGTAATTAAAATTGAATCTGATCATTGAGAACTCGCCATGCAAGTCTAAGAACTTAAAGATTAAATATTGCACATTGAGGTGACAAGCCTCCATCAGTACAGTTAAACCTCCACGATAGTCACCTTTTGGAACAGGGCCAAGTGGCAGTTTTAGTGAAGTGGTAGCCTTGGTTCCAGGCCTTTCCTGCGAGCATTTTACATTACGTGCTTTGATTGTGCATTGGGAGAACATTGAAAAGTCAGGGAAGGCCTGAGCGCAAATGTCACGTGAGGTACACGTTAGGTACATGCCTGGCGGCGTGGCACTTTGTGTGTGCATGTTCCAGAGATAACCTAATGTAGTAACTCTGGTGTGCGGTGCTTGCTCCAGTCTCAGGAATACGTGGATTGTTTAAGACCATCACTTGCTTATGTGCTACATGTACCTGCAAATACAAAGTGCCACACCACCAGGCATCTACCCAATGTCTACCTCACATTTACACCCAGGCCTTCCCGACTCCCCAATGTTCTCCTCCCACGCACAATCTAAATTCAATTCATTGTTGTACACATACAAACCACTGTACATAATTGTGAAACACTACTCAAACCCTGCATTACTGGACACATGGTGACCAATTTCACATTGTGTACATACACACCTGTGTGTGAAGTTTTTCCATCTGCTGAAGTGAATTCTGTGTAGAAAAAGAATCTTCTTCAAGCTGTTTCTTGGTAGCCTCCAACTCCTGAACATTCTGCTCATATTCCTTCATTTGTTCTCTCAGCAAAGTAATTTGCTGCACAGCAACCTCTTTATCACTAGTTTGGGCAGAAAGCTATCAAAAAATAAATCATAGATTAAAGCAGGCTGCAATATGCATGATCAACACTTATAACTCTACCTGCATCTGTGTTTGATTTAGTTCAGAGTGTAGTTGATCAACTAGATCTTTATACTGCATCACCTCCTCCTGCAGAGAGCTGAGATCCCTAGAAACACTTTCACAGTGAGCCTAGAGGAGGTAGGTCAAGGATTACCACTGACTGTCCTGGGATATTCCAGGATTCATATGTATCTATACACCACATCCATATGTACATATATATTATCTTCTGCATAGTCTTTGTCGCAAGCCCAGCCTCCTCCTCAACAAAAGGGGGTGGAGCTTCACAATGCATATAGCCCCACCCCCTTTACTAATGGCGAGGGGCTGTGGCTGCTCCTCAGGCAGAGTTGTCAGATAGGGGACATAGGATATCCCAGGACAGTCCACGGCAATCCTATACAGTCCTTGTTTCTCTGATTTTTAGCACTACCATTCCTACAATTAATATATAAAAAATTCCCTAGTCTACATCCTTAAATTTTGTTTTTACTCCTGTAAAAATGTTTTGACACTTGTATATATAAATTTAATATCAGATGCCAGCTACAATTGGACACTTAACTATGTTGTTGCAAATGGTATGCACTACAACAACAGGGAAGGAGAGGTAACACTCTCTCTGGTCACGTGCCATTAGCATAGTTCAATTGCTTTTGCTATTATACTCAGTTGAGGACCAAAGTCGGACACAGCTATAAACTGACTTAACAACTTTTGCTCCGACAGCAATTTTTACATACTGGGAAGTGCAACTCCGGCTGTTCTGGCTACATGGTGACTGCTTTACCTCTTTCTATTAGACTCTACGTATGGCTACACTCTCGTCAGTGCATACGCATAGGCACGCACTGTGTTTTTATGGCTGCACGCTACTTTTGAGCACGTGGCGAAAGGTGATCGAGGTTGTTGCACTGTTAGTGTTGGTGGCTTGCCCAGACCCAAGGTTAGTACACACACACTACATTTCTGCTATATTTGCAGGATTGGCTACGCAGATAATTAGGTCATTTATGTGCATTTTTTGGTGGCATGATGGAAGTACCTGTGTACCAACAACCGAAAATCCACAACGGAAGTAAATGAGATCTCACCCAGACAGATCTAGCCTAGGAAAATCAACATACAAGCACATGTATTAAAAGTACTGCCACAACTAGCCACTATATCTAGTTTGTTCGAGTTTTTTTCAGATGTTGCATCTCAATGCCCACATGAATTTTACAGGTCATTAGTGAATCGTGTCACTCTCAGTACGTTGGCAGCAGTCATTTAAAAAAATTGCATCAAACTCTTGACTCTTCATACTGCAGCACCCATAATCTTGACTGCGGTCTAAAATTGAACGAAACCTGGCAATTACCTCTTGGAGTCCATAGCCGACCAATTTAATTATCTTTTATGATTTTCATGCTTGTTATCTTTATCTATTACTGTGCTGAACTGATGGATTCCATGCTCTCCTGGTCACATTGTAATCACTGGCATTAACATTCCATTGTCACTCAGTTGTCAGTTCTTTCTCTGTGTGGTAGCTACAGATACTACTGAGGAAGACCCACGGGTCGAAACGTATAGCTAATTTGTGCTATGTTCTGCTCTAATAATCTGTTTTATCATCAAATTGCATAGCAATGAGCCTATATACTATTATATGGTTTTCAATGGGGATAGACCAGAGCAATGGTAACTTAAATCAACCAATCCGATTGCGTAGAGCAAGGAAACTGAATCCATATTTCCTTGCTCCGAGGAGTATACTGAGACTTGAGGCAATCACATGCGTATGCGCTGCATGTGTACAGTTCATAAAAGTCTAGAGGTACGTACAGTGAGTTCCAGATGAAAATACAGTCATGATCATGGCCCTTTGCTTTCTGAGAGGTTCTACTAGCTGTGCGTCTGATGCTGTACAAGTGCCCACGTTGATCATGATGGTGCAGCTGTAGAATGTGGGTGATGGAAGACTGAGTCCTTGCAGAAGCTGGCTGCTGTGCACACAGTTTGTGGAGCTGTAGATCTAAACTCTGTGCTAGGTGGGGCGGACTGAGAGTCCGTAGTGTTTGTGGATGGAGCAGAAGGAGTCACTGTCTTCTTTAGATATCGCCCCCTCCCTTTGTGTGTCTGACGTCATTTTGTACGAACGTATTCCTTCCAGACTTCAGTGCCCTGTCCTTCCACTACCAGCTATTTGTCAACACCTGCCTGGGAGTGGTTCGTTTTATAGTCCTCTATTCCTGCACACTTGCAAATACGTGACAGTGTTTTACCAAGAGGTGTATGCTCCAGCACTTGATCGGACTACCAGCAAGATGATGTTGGGTGCCAAGCAGGTTGCAGGTAGAAGGCATGATCTGGGGCAGCAAGGGGACATATTTGATGGAACTTTTGAAGGAGTTTAAGAAACTGTGTTCTCATGCAACTTTCTGGCTTCAGTTTGCACCCTCGCAGTACCCCTGGGTGAAGTTTTGAGATGTCTTCTGTGTATTGGAGGTACAGCTCTGCCCTGAAGGATCTACCAGTTCAAACTGGCATGGAGAGTGCCGAAGATGCCGGTGCTCCTTTCCACTGTGTAGGGCAAAACAAAGACCACAGTAGAACACCATAGTATCAAGGAGAACTTGTGGACTAGAGTCTCCCAAGTGTCCTTTCGGATCTCTTTCTCTTTCTCATAAATCACTTTGCCTGTCGTTACTGAGACCCTATACCACACCTCTGGAGTCTCTTCATTTCTGAGTCCAGTGAGGCATGGAACTCACGAAATTCAAAAATTCAATGTCTCTTCCACTAGACATCGGAGATGTCTCATTATCCCTACAATGATATGGTGCAATGTGTTGGGTGGATAGGAACCTCCAGAATTAAGTGTGTCAACCATTAGGGGCGTTGCTTGTGCATGAGGGAGAGGGGATTTTATGACTCTTGAACAGAACACTTACGGCCGCCAGTAAGTCATCGATGACTTCAGAGTCACTATCAGAATAGAATTCGAGGATTTCTTCTCCAAACAGCCCTTGGTATTCCATTTGTAAGCGTCTATGTAGTACTACTTTGCTTGCTATAGACGCTATGGTTTGCTTGTTGGTAAGCGTCCGTTCAAACTAGTTAGACACACTCGTACAAGAAGCTATAGTGTTGCTAGCCTTAGACGCTAGTTGCTAAGTGTGTAGCCAACAGAAATCCACTGTAGTCTAAACTGGTTAGACGTACTCGTTATCGGGAAATATGGGATTTCCTTCGATTTGGTGTCTAACCTATATTTATAAAATTTCTACTAATCAAAAGTTGGCTGTATATCCAGTGTACAGATGCCAATGACCAAAAGCATACATGCATACACTTTGAGTGTCTGATGTTTACAGTTTTTCTTTGGAAAACTTTCTGTATAGCTGGAAAAAGCAAAGAGGATACATTTTGTGCCCTAAGAATGGATCAATACAGAGATGCAGCCAACTGGGCGAAGTGTGAGCAATGCACAGGCTGGGTTCATTGCATATGTGCTGGGGTAGATGGCAAACTTGCAGTATTATCATTTTGTATGCTCTAATTGTGACATTTTTTAGTATGTACACTATGGAACCTCTGTATAACTTGTACGCTAGGTGGCTACCTAATAGTCCTATTCATTTTAAGCAAAAGTATGTATGAAAACCAATGATTGCACGTTACTTTGCATCTGGAGTGTATTTAGGCCATGCCCAATGCCCATATTGCATTCACTTCAAAGTAAATTTTGCTTAAATACGAGTCCCGCATAGAGTTGCATTGTGCCAGATATTCCAATATAGCGAATATCATTTGAAAGTAAAAGCCTTATGCAAGTTAGCAGGTGTTCATATGGCCATCTTAAGCCAAGTCATAGGGAGACAAAGTGAGATTAGGCAAGTAACTTAAAAAGCTAAGCTATTAATAAACGCTTCCTAAAGGTAGAAAAAGTATACGGTGTGCTAATTTGGTGTGTTTTATGAGTCTGGCATGCTAAGTGTGACAGCTTGACTCAGTGAAAGTAGGCAGGGAAAGAGAGAAAAGGAAAATGAGGGAGATATACATATATCACTTCCCAACCAGCATGTGAACTCTTAACATGTACACACATACTCTCCTGGCCTTAGTACAAAGGTTACAACTAGTTAGCTTTGTCCACAACTAGTTAGCTTTGTCAGTTCATTAGTTCATCTACGATGGCTGTACAAAGACCAGACAACTTGCACAAGACTCTACAAAAGACACCACTTTTGTCATTATACCGATAGGACCTCCCACTACGTGGGGCTTTTAGTCAAGCAAAATTTGCATTCAAAGTGGGCATTGGCGCGGCCTAATGGATGTCAACCATTATTGCATTCCATAGGCTGTAAAATGAAAAGGAGGCAACCACTAAGTGAGGGTTCAACTGCTTCACATGTACAGTTATATCTTAGAGACCTACTTGTACTTATATATACACACGGCCAACCAGATTTGAGCATGGCACACATCCATTAATTGCATTCCTAACATTGGTTCATAGCATGAATTTCATGTCCTATGTCTGTAGGAACATGTATACAGACATGTATGCAATGAAACCTCTATGTATATATTCAGGACCCTGTAACTGTTATATTTGGTGAACTTCTTATGAAACCGAGGAACTCAAAATCAGCCAGAAGAGGTACAACATGAAATGAATAGCACTCTAGTGTAAAACCCTCGGTGCATTTAATGCGCTATATAATTATATATACATTGGAACCCTGCCTCCTGTCTAATGACAGTATATGGAAAATAGAACTGGACCAGCCACAGAGAAGGCTTGAGAAGCACGCTGTATTATATTTTCAGGTAGCTGTTAGTACCCTGTCGGGCTTTTGAACAACAATCGGTACATACCTTTCTCAAATGCATATTACTTCCCATCGCTGTCACAAAAAATGCACGTAGCCCTTTTCCGCATGCTCACTGACGTAACATGAAAGTGAAGAACTGGCCCAGGCACAGAGGAGGCTTGAGAAGCGCGGAATATTTAATACATTAGCTCACATTTCAGGTAGCATTTAGTACCCCCCCTATGCTTCTCAAATGCATATTACTCCCATCACTAAATGCATGTAGCCCTTTGTGCATGCTCACTGATGTAACAAAATGGCTGACTTTAGGTACTGTATAAATGGAAAATAGCTGTAACTTTGGAACGAAACATTTAACAAAACACAAAATCTTTCCCATAGGGCGCTGATTCTTATGATGCCCATTTTTGGGTGTTTTATTGTGCGGAATACCAAAAATTGCTCGAACAGACAGACAGACACACACACACACACACACACACACACACAAAACAAGTAATGTAACCCTCCTCCACATGTGCTGAGGGTTAATCACTGACGTAATCAGCAATTACAGAAGCCAATCACTCATTAAAACGTATAGCATCTTCAAGCGTCTGTTTGAGCAACACAAGGAGGATCCCAAACGCTAGTTTTTAGTCGTACCATACCCTAAACTTCAAGATGAAACCTAGGTAATCCCCTACAGTTTTAATTAGTACTGTTCATTAAATCATCAATTTCATGCTGCACCTCCTCTGCTACTCAGTGACCAGTGTACTAATAGGCCACGTCATGTGAGGTGGCCTCTGAGATTCACTAGATGTATACCATGCAATGTACCTTCATGTGTTACAGCAATTGATATTAACAGCAGGTATGAATCAGTAACACACAGTATGAGGTTTGTCTGAAATGACTCCTATATACATGCACATACACATGCCCTATACATATATTCGTGCACTATACTAACCTCCAGATCTGCCTTGGCTTCAGTCATGCTGCGATGGCTATTTTGTACCTGCTCTAATTCGTGCTCCATACTGCTATACCTCTCCTCCAATAAAAGCCGTTCAGTGTGTACAGTATTCTTTTCAGTTTTAAGCTTCTTTATCTGCTCCTCCAGCACTTTCCGAGAGGCTGAAAGTAAAAATTCAAAACCACCAAATATAGTTATTTTGAGAGACCTAATCCTTATAGTATTAATGGTAGTTGAGTGTACGTGCTATACCACTGTTCAGTGGGATTGTTCTGGCAAATGGTATATGTATATACATGTATATGTGGGATCCAAATAGAACTACGGTTATAATCTGAGTAGCTAGTCTAGCAAGTTGGCATCAAACACACGATGGCAGCTAAGACTTCAATGACTCACAAATTGGCATCAATCACTGACAGGCAAAGGCAGCCTTTAAATGGAGTTTGAATGTCAAATAACACGGAATAGAATCCTGATGAGAGGGCAAATAAATTGAGTAAAAGCATACTCTAAAAGCAGTCTAGAAAGTGAACGTAGAGCACTCCCAGCAGTATTAGCATAGAAGCTAGAAATGAAGAGAACACAAGTAGCAGTGATTGCTTGAGTGGGGGGAGCAGTGAATAAGATATGTTAAGCTTAAATTCAAGCACCTGGGGGGTGAAAAGAAACACCTTAGTTGACTACCGCATCATTACCACATACTTAAAGCCTGTGTGGCTAGAAGGATCCATTATAGAAGATCTATGATGGTTACTATGAGGGTGTATTGCAGAATTGGCATAGGAGACACAAGTAAAGTAAGTAATCAATAAGCTGTCATAGCACCACTGCTGTCAACCACACACCCACAATCATGGGTGTACATACAGGCAAATCCATACCATACACCTGAGGAACATTACCATCCATTTGACCTTCAACCCCAGCCAGCTTCAAATCCCCCGCTAAGGACTGAAGTTGACTAGGGCATTAGTCCTCACTGTACTGTTTTTGTTTACGTGGCTCCCAGATATCTACAACAAATTCCTCAACTAAGCTGAGTAATACATCAAATCATATTCCCAAAGCTCATTTCCCAATATATATGCTGTTTTCTCTATTACGCTTAATGAGCAATATACGTAGATGACATTTAAATGAGTAGGCCTTTTGTTTATGCAGTACAGTTCATCTACAATGTATGCCTGCCTAAAAAAATGGCAAAGGACAGTTAAAGCAACTTCACTGTACATATACAAGAACATATGGAGATTACCTGCTTGTTGTGAAATAGTTGTGGCTTTTCTTTTGCCATCCCTCCAAAAGTGGCAACAAGAACAGCATAGTGGTACAAAAATAGCCAGAATAGTGACAATCAGACCTAAAACTCCCAACTCAGAGTCCTGCAATGAGAGACATATCACACACTGTATATGGCACTGTGTACAGCTGTTCCCCATGTATCAGACTCAGTACACTCTCTGTGTAGGGATCACTGTGAATGTCTTTAACACATGAAATTTCATAAATGTTGAGATTTACATGGACTACCCCTGGTCTTTGGGAGTTCTTCACTCCACAAGACTAACAGAATACACTGATTTCCAAAAACAGCTTTCTTCAGCTCAAATGAACCTACCTCAAAAGAAATGTGAAAGGATCACTTACGCAATTCTTATTCAAGAGCCGCTGATCCTTAAAAACAAACTAAATCATCTAGAATGCACCTCCAAAATCTAGGTACTATATACAAGTATATAAATGGGAGACAGAGGATAACGACATGCAACAACTACAACATGTGTAACCTCAGTTGAAGAGAGGGTTATTAGTGTTGCATGCCATCATCACCTGCCTTGTTGCATATACATGTTTGTTGGTGAGACTTTGGGCACTGGATGTGTGGGGAGAGTTGGTACCATCAAAGATCTTTAACCCACCATTCCCAGTTCTCAAGGCTGGGCATTCAGTGTCCTACTCATATATATGTGATGTTTGTCAAGAGTGGAGTAGTGGGTTTCTTTCTACATTCTTTCTTTAAATTCCTGTTTGGCTAGTGTGCTATGCACACGTTTTTCATGTACGTATACTACGTCATCTCTACGTCTTTAACATTTTAATGAATTCACTGCATTTTTATTGCATATTCCCTTGCAAATTCAATACACTTTAGAACAGACCTTAACAAAAATAGTACATGGTTATGTTACCTACCTTAACATGATGTGAATACCTTATGCTCATTACCAAAACGCATGTTACAGAAGAGCTATTTTAGAGGATAAAATAACTATAGAGTAGCTACATGTATACTGATTTTATTGCTTATAGAAATGGATCCCAAGGTGACCACCCAAATGTTGAGGAAACTAAACCTGATAGGATGTTTATGAATCTGACTTTTCACAATAAGGGTATTGAGATGATTGATCTTCAAGGAATATTGCACCATAAGAATGTATTAAAAACTATACCTGCATTTGTAAGGCAACAGGAACCACCTATTGTTAGTTATTCCTATACTAACCATATTTACAATACTATGTTAAGTTAGTAGTTAAGTGCATAGATTTTGGTGTTGGGACAGCAGATACAAAGTGTAACTGTAACGTGTATCCCTTCATCTACGTAGTTACTACGTACTATACGCCTGTAGGGCATGTGATGACTGGTGACCTAGAAATAGTCAGGGAAGATGGCGGCATGAGCCAATATAGTAGACCGCGGTTTTTGCTTTCACCCCACGCATCTACGAATTGTGAGCATGGTATCGCGAAGTAGGGAACGGCGATTTTCAACGTTAAGTTGGCTTCTAGTTCAATCCCAGCCCAGTATGTCGTCAGCAGCAAGATTTCTAATTCAAAGGAATAGTATTTAGTTGCTACCCTGTTGGGTTGGCTTGAAAACTGTCGGGCTTACCTTTTGACGGCTTTAAGACTATCCCACGGTCTTAAAGCTGTCTGGATGGTAAGCCCTACGCCCATCTGGTCAGCTTTGAAGTGGTCTTGCTGGGTTTAAAGCTGTTGGACATCTTTAAAATGGTCCAGGTTTACTAGTAGGCAAATGCATATCATTTTGAGCCAGAGTCATGAAATAGGTTGGTTTATCGAATTACGTATTGAAGAGCGGATTGTTCACGGGTACGATGCCCTCTCTGCCTTTCTGCATCTGGTCTTCTCTACACATATCCATATCTATAGATGCTGAAGACAAACTGAAAGTGTGAATGGCTTATGAGTCAACAAAAGTCTGGCCTTAGGTTGCTTTATGAGTAGAAATATTTCGACACATGCACACTGGCATGACACACGAACATATATATATATAAACAGACAATTCACCCGCTAAGTTAGCCAATAATCAGTCTCCAACATGTATACACCATATGCTGGGTTAGTACTATTTAACTCGTAACATAAATTCTTATGTTGCCTGGTAATGTATTATAGAGAAGTTGTTATTGATAACTCAGGCATAATGGCTGAAGAGAGAGCAAAAAAGACCGACCTCCACTGGGAATCGAACTCAGGATCAGTCTAGTACATGGTTATCTTCGTTAGCTTTTTTAGATCACTTATACTTATAGTACTTACATATATGCCTATTCAACGTCCAATTGATGTTATTCTGCTCTCTGAATGAAGGACCTTTCCCAATAAGTGATGTAACTCTAACCAGCCTCTGCCAAGCTGAAGCTCACCGGCCATGGAGCAGTAGCGGGGGTGCGGTGAGAGTGCGAGCAACGCACATGTAGGCGGCGCTGTTGTAATTACAAGCAGGCGTAGCCCTAGCTAGCTAGCACTTCGATACTTCAGCACCTCATTGTGAAGCAGATGTAGCTTAGCCCTAACCCTTAGCCCTAGCCAGTTGTTATGGGCTATACAATGGTGTGCTGCTTTCTCAGGGCTGGATTCTAGCTGCCTGAATTACTGCCTTTAATCAGGCTGCACGGTTTTAAAGCCGTCTGGATGGCACCCAGACGGCTTTAAAACGGGCCTGGACCGTACAAACGACATTATATGATCACATCTTGGTTGATAAGACAAGACTTTTGGTATACTAACAAATTTAAACACTATAGTCGTAGGCATGCATCACTGTTTTATATTCGGCACCATTGTTAAGGATCATATACAAAGTGTGAAAACATTTCATTAAAACGATAAAGGATGTAGGGATGACAATGCTAAAAAGTACAGGAACAACATGCAGTATATGCAGGCAAAACCAGTGATGATGGCATGAGAAATAAGGAGCAGCATAAAGGCAAAGGCAAGGGATGGGCATGCAACAATCATAGCATGCGTAACCTCATGCCTGCATATACTGCATCTTGTTCCTGTACTTTTTAGCGTTGTCATCCCTACATCCTTTAACACATTAATGAAATGTTTCTCACACTTGTTTCACTTGTGTTTCATTACCAAAAACATGCAGTAGTATTTCATGAGCCCCACCCATTTTGCTCCCCGCGGTCACGTGAAATCACACGTGCATAATAAAAAAGAAATGGTGTTTGTGTATACGAAAATACATGCATATTCTTAGTTCTACTTGTGCAGGAAAGGTCCTATGAAGATTTCATCCACTCTGCAGGGAAATATGAAGCTGTTTCATGCAAAAATGAAGGTAAATACTTGTACTGTTTGAGAGATAGGCTTGTTTACTGAAGAAGATGATGATGATGGAGAGTTGGGCTTTTGGCGATTTTATATATGTCATTGTAGCAGTGTATTTTGCCTCCTTTGGAGAGTTTTATGGTGTATAGAAACACCTGCAGGCCATGTTATGTATCTAAAAGGCATATAACTGCCGTTCGGGAGTTGTGAACGGTTTCATAATGTTAGGGCTTGATGGGCATGTTGGCGCCATCTCTACATAGGGAGTCTACCGATTCTCTGATGATGGCAAATGTTAACCAGCACCTGCTGTTATGCCCTAACTAAACATGTTACATACAGATGTAACAGTGTGGTGGACACATGACAGATGTATTTAAATGTCTACTTCCTGTGTAGCACGATTTCTTTAGTTTTGTCGTGCTTGTGCTGGATCTTCTCTTCTCTTTTCTTCTTAATTATGGTGTATGTTGGTGGTTATCCTATTGTTTGATATGTTAGCAAGAGGCAGACTATGTGGAGTTAACTGGTTGTAAAAGATACCTTAAACCCACCAGTCCCAGTTCTCAAGGCTGGGCACTCCATCTTTGCTGCTCCTCTTGTTGGTGTTGTTTGGATGGATTGGTGAAATTCTGTAGTTGCTAGCATATAAACAAAAAAGGTTAGCTCACTCCACTTGCCAACTAGCTGTGAAAAGTACATTGTACATGTGAGTCCAGTTTGCGCAGTACCCTGGCAGTCTAAAGTAGTACAACAAGTAGTACAACAATGTCCACCTTGATGTCATTCACCGTCAGTCATGTGCCAGTCTCTCCCCCTTCGTTTTTCTTTTGGGCAGGTCAAAGGTCATACACAAAATTAATATTGCAGAGGGAGAACCTGGGGACAATTGTATTCCAAGATGGATTGCATCTTGTTATCCAACACTTTGCACATACCTACATGTATACTCCATGATAGGTACATACATATATGTATAAGGAACATATCAGGACACATTACTGACCACTGTCCTGAAAGTGCCCACTGCACATTTTTACAATCCCTATCACTACATTTAACACACGGAGTTGTGTTAGTTCATGCCTTGTAAGCAGTGGTACCACAGTATCATACATGAACATGTATAATAGTGTATGTATATACATCGCATTTACCTCAGCAAGAGCCCACAAAGACAACGATGAAGGCAGAAATTCATTATTAATCCACTCCTTACTCCCCACTGCAATATTCATAAAAAAGGCACAGGTGTACTTATTACATATAGTTATATACTAGCGGAATGCTATGCATTGTGGGCAAGTGAAAGTGTCCACGCGCGTGCAAAATTAGAACTCACATACAACTATATACATTTGCACGCAGTGCGCGAGCAGCCCCGGGAGGTCTATATGAAGTACAGCAATTTATATGCGGGGACAGGTGAATTGCCCGTCACATATATAGAAAAATCGGCCTGTTCAGACGACTAGGTTGGCTCGCTTCCGCTCGCCCAATAACAATAATTAACACAGCAGCAAATAAAAACATAATAAAGCATCATACGCATGCGCAATACTCCATGCACTATTTCCTTGGCTTTTGGGCACTGAGGATTTGTACTTTAGCATCACCTGTACGGCACTCCAGCTTGCATAACAGCTAAACCATACATATGTACATGTACATATATAATCATATGGAGTAATTGCTGTGCAGTATGTAACAATAATTTTAGTTGCAACACAGCAAATAAATACAAGAAGCAAAACGTTTCAGCTGGGAATTTTTCTTCAGTTGCACATCCAACACACCTGATGGAATGCAGAGAGAGAGGTCTACCTATTGCTTGCAAGAATGTGTTAACAAAATGAGTCATAAGGGAGTAAGGAACAATACAGAAGAGAAAGTGTTTTTAAGCATTTGTATTGTGTTGTATTGCTTGAGTCTCGTGGCCTCAATACTTCAAGTATAAAAACAACAAACAATGATCAAGAAGACTGAGTGTTAAAGGGCTGAGTGACAGATATCATTCAGTTTGAAGCCACAATCTAAATTCATAATCTGGGATCTGACAAACACTTCAAACAATTGTTAGTGGTTAACACAGATGTGATAAAGGAAAAGAGATTGTTATGCTTACCATATGTCCGGGGAGTTTCAGAACGGACAGATCATGTCTGCTGGTCTATCAAAGCCAGTGAAGATCAAAACCCATTTTTAAGCCAATACAAACATTAAGACAGATTCTCACCAACGTTAAGAACAAGGTTCCCAAAGGGAAAAAGAAAGGTGAACGAGAGTGATAGAAGCCATCAACATAGAGACCAGATACCAGACTATGAATTTAGATTGTGGCCTCAAACTGAATGATACCTGGAACTTAGTCCTTAACACTCAGCATTCTTGATCACTGTTTGCTTGTTTTGTGTCTGTATTTTTATTCTGTATTTTCATTAATTATTTCTTTGGTATGGTCCTTAATTTCTTCTTTCACTTCTGTATGGCTCTTATGACTGCAAACAATAGATACACCTCTCTCCATCATCTTTAGCCAGGTCATTTCTGTGTTAGATGTGCAACTGAAGAAGGCTTCCAAGCCGAAACGTTTTGCTTCTTGTATTTATTTGCTGTGTTGCAACTAAAATTATTGTTATATATTGCACAGCAATTACTCCATATGATTATATATGTACATGTACATACGTATGGTTTAGTTGTTATGCAAGCTGGAGTGCCGTACGGGTGATGCTAAAGTACAAATCCTCAGCACCCAAAAGCCAAGGAAACAGTACATGGAGTATTGCGCATGCGTATGATGCTTTACATTCGAACTCCACTTTATAATGAGAGTATATGGCAAAAACCAAGAATATACTGGTCCAGCCACACAGAAAGCGATAAAAGCTCACTGAACTACATTATATCGTATATCAGGTAGTGTTTACTACCTAGTTAGGCTTTCAAACAACCAAATTAACCTCTGCCATCCAAGGAACAAGCTCAGGATTGCTGTAATAGGTCAGGTGGGTTTCATGGTAAGCAAATAACAGCATAACTTCGAATGAAGCGTCTATAGCAAAATGCTTTCTTGTGTGCGTGCACTGTACGTACTATTGATATTGCTCCTGTCAGTACGGACTGTGTTGTGTGCGAGCTCAACAAGCATTGACAAGCACTACCTCGAATAGGCCTGACAATATTGGCATAGTCAGCATGATGAGTGAGTCGGAGACTGAGGTTACTCATGCTAGTGAGCAAACCGAACCTGGAGCAGTAGACCACGCCAGAGACTTTGGTGGTGCGGAGCTCCCAAGCAGTGGAGGTGGACATGAGCGCGCATTCAGCGCGACAAGGCTGTTGATGTTACTTGACACATTAGACGGTGCTGGAGTTATTGGTACTTCCACTTCGACAATGTAGCACCAGTCAACAGTTAGGAGAATGGGCAAAAACCCAAAAAAAACGCCAACAGAAAAAGCAACTCAGAGTGTGTATGACTGAACAGGCTGAAAAGGCACTCCACCGCCTTCCTGCAGCAACCACTATGACATTTCAAACTAGCTCTCAAGGTGTGTTTTGACCCGGAGCCCCGTTACACAAGGTTACAGGTAGAGTTCCAGGAGAAACACAAAGAAGCAGCAGAAGGATGGCCGACTTTGATGATGACGTAAGGAGCCTCACAGACAAGGTGTATCCCAGTTTACAGGAGGAAGCCTGTCTATTAATGCAGCTACCGCAACTCCAAATTGCCTTTAGTGTGCACCAGACACAACCGACCACTCTAGACGACGCTGTCGCTGCAACACTAGAACAGGAATCCTATATACCACCTCACACAACTTCCGGCATTAATTCAACACTCTCCTCTGATGATGGGACCCACTTTGCCAATGTGGACTCTGTTGACCACCAGGTATAATTGAGAGACTAACAGAGCAGGTGGAGAAATTGCAGCAGACAGAAGGACCTGCAGGAAGTTTTCTGGGGTATGTTGAAATAGCCAACAAACCAGACACAAGTTTCACCACTGCCCCAAGAAGAGGGGCAGGAAAACTAGATACAATGTACCTCCAGCACTGCGGACTGAGTGTTGGAATAATATCCAAAAAGTAATCACTATCTCTCCTGTCAGTGGGGGTTACCGATTGCCTGGCTTTGCTGGTGGAGTTCCAGTTACTCTGCTGTTGGATGCAGGAGCAGCTGTCACATTACTCAGACAGGATGTGTGGACTAAGGCCGTACCTCAGTGATCTACCCTGAAGCCACAGTCTGGAGCCATCCTGGGGGTATGCCTTGACTATTCATGGGCATGCATGTATTGATTTTGAACTGGGGGGTAGGAAATTTCACAATGAATTTGTAGTGGTTAGCCCCCTGGGATCTGAAGCTATTCTCGGCATTGATTTCCTCCAGGAACAATTGGTAATGATTTTGCACCACCGAGGGGCTGTTCTAATTCAGGATCATGCCATTTGGGCTCTCTAATGCCCCAGAATCATTTCAGAGGACCATTGACCTGGTTTTGACTGGCGTTCAGTGGTCGTAGTGTCTGGTGTACCTTCACAATATCGTTGTGGTTGGCTGGTCCTTTGAAGAACACATTCAGAACCTCAATTCTGCGTTTCTAACATCTCCACCAATCATGGAGTACCACCTGGCAGTATATGAGAGGGAGTGGGGATGCTGGCTTTTGTCTAGGAGTCGTGGCTCAGTGGTTAGTGTACTGGATTTCCAGACACTAACCCTGAGTTTGATTCTGGTGGAGGTCAGTCTTTCTGCTCTCTCTCTTCAGCCTGAGGTCATCAATTAAACTTCTCTGACTTTATGTAATGTAATCATGTCACCCATTGCACCCGATCTTTTGAGAATGTTCTATGCAGCTGATCTCCTCTCTCTCTCTCTCTCTCTGTGTGTGTGTGTGTGTGTGTGTGTGTGTGTGTGTGTGTGTGTGTGTGTGTGTGTGCACTGTAGTATTGATATTGCTCCTGTCTGTGTTGACTGGACTGCGTTGTGTGCAAGATCAACAAGTACCTCACTAGCTCGAATAGGCCTGATTACATCAGAAGTAAGCTTACATGTTTAATACAACAATTCTTACACAACCATATGTAAAGGGTTAAGAGGTGGGTTGACGACATTCCCACATAGAGTCCATTGTTTTTCTGATTATGCCTCGGTGCACATGGCGCAGCGAGCACACGGTAGTCACTTTGTGTGTCTGTCTGTCTGTCTATCTGTCTGTCTGTTCCAGCTATATCTGTTCCGCCGGTGGAAATCAAGTGAAAGTAAATGTTTATACGGCTATAAAGCCATGTTTTCTTGATTTGAAATTCGGCAGATTTGTAAAATAGTGCTTTGTTCTTGAGTTATCAAAATTTGTGTACTTCGAGGCCATTAGGAGTACCTACGACACATCCAATCGAAAATCTACTAAAAATAGGCCGCCTGATGAGGGTAATATTCTCTGGTCTTAGTGTAGTAGAAGCGGAAGAGTAGCTTAATCCTTCTTCTTAAAAAAAATCTTAAAAAATCTTCTTAAACGCTCTCACAACTACTACTGTCAGATTCAAGGTAAAATGGCTATATCCGGCCGATCGTGGTGTGATTTTGTTGTTCATACCTCGAAAGGACTTAGTGTTGAGCGCATCAACTTTGACTCCCACTTTTAGGAGAATGAATTACTCCCGAAATTAATATCATTCTATGACAACTGCATTTTGCCTGAGATCGATCTGCATTTAGTCCCGTCCATGCTCTGGGTTCGCCAATCAGAGATTTGTCAAAGGTGTGAATGTTAGGTTTTTATTACAAATGTATGTGCACTCAAAATTACATTAAAAATTAATCACTATCACTTTCATCTGCATCATAATCAGAATCTGTTTCAAATGCATTATTACAAATGTATGTGCACTCAAAAAGTACATTACAAAATTAATCACTATCACTTTCATCTGCATCATAATCAGAATCTGTTTCAAATGCATGTTGAAGGTAATCACCTACATCATCCTCTGATTGACTTCCTGCTGTTGGGACTAAAACACCTAGGAAGTTTGTTAACCAAGCACAAACACTAACAATTTGATTAGCTAGTCTTGCCATTGACAGTGGAATTGTTCCCTTTAGTATGCGATAGTTTTTTATCTGTCCAATAGCACATTTCACGTGAATTCTCAATGATGCGATTTGTCTACCTGCTTTCACCTCTGAAGCTGGGAGTTGGTCTCTTCTCTCCATGAAAGGGGGGATGTTGAGTTCCACTCCAATATCGTTGAGGAGGTCCCTAATGGTAAACCCTTGGTCTGCCATAACAGATATTCCATTTTTGTCAGTAAAGGTTTGTAAGAAACCGCATCTATGTGTCAACTCCACATCTGAAATAGATCCCATGTAGAGTTGTGACACATACGATACCACACCATTGGGAGTACAACCTATGAGGAACTTAAGCCGTGATGTGATGTTTTTAGTTGCTCCATGTAGAGGATTGCATATGCAAATCAGAGGGGGTTTCGATGAAGACTTCACTAGCATCTATTATCACATATCCTTAAATCCATGTGGAAGTGTTCCAGCCACCTGTTTGGTTGTTGGGATCCAGTCAATCTCTTTCAGCTAATGATACATGAAACAAATCCAGGTAGTCACATATTCAGAAACAAGCCCTGTTGATACTCCAAATCTTTTACAGATAAATTTAACCTCAGCTTGACTAGTGTCAGAAAGAGCTGGTTCAAAGGCGATAGCTTAGTCCTTCTTTTCCATCCAGTTGTTGGTTTGTTAAATCCCTAGCACTGTAATCTATCGCAAGGCCCCAGAAATTCAAAGAAGCAGAGTAAAATCTCATAGCTAATAAAGCCAGTGTAGAAACGGA
Organism: Theonella swinhoei; assembly: GCA_963970385.1. Classification (NCBI taxonomy): domain Eukaryota; kingdom Metazoa; phylum Porifera; class Demospongiae; order Tetractinellida; family Theonellidae; genus Theonella; species Theonella swinhoei. Next base: position 2,661,784 of record OZ019960.1, on the reverse strand, counting down.
TGAGAGAATCATTGTTATTAATATTCTCAATTCTAAAGTAAGACTTAGTTTCAGTTACTTGTTCCTTTAATGCCTTGTTTTCAGCTTCTAGAGCCTCAACTCGTGCTATTAAAGCAGCATTGAGTTACATGTACCTGAATGTCAGCTGGTTGTCCATCATTCAGTGAATAATCAAGATTATTCACTGAAATATCATCACTTCCAGATGGGAGTTCATGAATACTGTACTCAGCAGAGGCTCTCCAATACAGGCTGATAGTGGTGTCATGCATGTAGGTGTTATGGAGCTAGATTGTTGGTCATCATCGGTGGATTCAGGTTGAGCAGAGGCAGATTTTGATCTAGGTTGCGCAGACATGGAAAAAGACAATTTTTGTCGCTTAATAGCTCGCTTGGCTCAAGCAGTTGAACGTTTTTTGGGGGATGCAAAGCGCTTTCCGAAGGTAATAAACTAATATCACCGTTAGGAAAATTTCTGCTGCATACCCTAGATGATTCTCTTATATCCGTCACTTTGAGATTCAATGCCTTAAGCCATTGGTGAAGCATACTTTTATCCTTGGGAAATCGATGTAGTCCAACATTGCCATCTTTGCCTTTAGTATGGCCACACACAAGGCATGAGTTTGGCATGATACTCTCTACATGAGAGAGAGAGATAGATAGAGAGAGAGGGGGGGGGGGGAGAGAGAGAGAGAGGCGTATAGAATACAGAGCTACGTTGCTGAGTCGCTGGTCGTTATAGCGTCTGCATACGTGGTCTCTGTCGCTCCGTAGCTCAGGTCCACTTTGCACCCCTGGCTCAGTTCTTGTACTGCATGAAAGGTCTTGAGTTGAATATGAGTTGATACTCGCATTATTAGAATATACGGCAGCGTACACGTTCGATAGAGGCTCAAAAGGTAGTTATTTCCATAGAACACGATGCAAAATGAAGCAGATGGGACGCTGGAATGTACCTCAGCCGTGACATCACATTCATTATTGATTATTGCATACCTTACACGGTTAAATTGGAACGGACCATTCAGGCCTTATGGGTTTCATATGCAATACACAGTGTATACGTTGGGCCAAAACGCATCATCAGAAATATACATATATATAGTGCCAGCTGTATGACTAGATGACTATGATCTCCCATTCCAGCAATTAATCCCCCCAAAACTGCAGGAACAGGTGCAACCTCTGCTGGACATTACCAGCTGGATGCTGCTGTTGAGGGCTTCACAACAGTGTCATAACTGGTTACAACATGGGCAGAACTGGTTACAAGTAGGTTATAACCTGAGAGGGTTACAACAGTGGAGTCAAGGGACAAATGGGAGTCAGGAAAAACAGGGGAGACAAAAGAGATGAAGGAGACATGGGAGTTGAAGGAGACAAGGCACAGAGGAGACAAGGGTGCCGAGGAGTTGAGAGAGACAGGGAAGAAGTGGGAGACACGGGACTCAAGGGAGACATGTGAGACAAAGGAGACATAGGAGTCAAGGCACAAAGGGGACACAGAGGAGAAAGAGTGTCAAGGAATCGAGGAGACAGGGAGGATTTGGGAGACAAGGGGGTCAAGGGAGACATGCGAGACAAAGGGGAAGTCAGAGTTAAGGGAGGCAGGGGAGTCAAGGGAGAAAGGGAAGCCGAGGGAGACAGGAGAGTTGGAGTCAAGGGGAGTCAAGGGACGAGGGAGATAAGAGACAGGGGAATCAAGAGAGACAAACAGTCAAGTGGAGAATGGGGAGTCAAGGAGACAGGGTAGACAAGGGAGAGAGACACAGGGGAGACAAGTGAGACAGGGGAGACAGGGGAGTTAAGGAAGTCAAGGAAGTCAAGGGAGACAGAGAAGACTAGAGAGATAGTGGATTCAAGGAAGGTAAGGCACACAGGGGAGACTGGAGAGTAAAGGCACACGGGTGAGACAAGGGAGACAGGTGTTCATACTTCATTAAGCTCGATGTCAGAAACAAAATAGCAGCTATATACCTTCAAATGGACACCATGGTCCAGCAATGAAAGATTCACACATGCTTTAAAGAGGAACAACCAGCTATTTAAACTTGTATGCAAACAATAGTGGATACAGTGCAGAAAAAGAGCTTTGATGTACGCTTTACAGGTTGTGTGTACCATGTCAATTTAATAGTGAAGTCAGTAGATTCTCTCAATGTACACAAAAAAAAACAGCTAGAGTAACATTCCAGAAATTGTCAATTTGTTCATCTTCTTTCTTCAGTTCAATTCAGTTCAAACGGCCCACATTACTAATTCTTTTGCAACAACCATTTAAACTGGAACAAAAATCTTCATACATTCCCTAAATACCATCAAACTTCAGGGTTGTACTCAGTGTTAAACAACATTTTCTCTTTGTTCACGTGTCAAACATGTAAAGGTACACATGCCGACACACCCATTAGCTCTAACAGCTCAGAACTCACCAATGAGGCTTCCTTTTCAGACACACATGCTGCTCTGCAAGTGTTTGTAGAGACAGTAAGACTCTCAAAGTACGTAAAACATACTGCTACAATGATCCTAAACTGCGGTTCATCATCATCTTCTTCAAATGGTCTACATTAAATTGACAAATGTGCTCACCATTGTTTTGGACTTTTTCTCCTTGACTAATCCTTGACCAACAAATATGTCATAGGATCCCTCTTGAACGAATAACAACAAAGATTCACTTTGTATGCCATTTCCTCATTGATCGGTGTGATTAACTCATGTACTGTAACGCCCACGTTTGTGTCGAGCATCACGTAACCATGTTCACAACACAAAATTATATAGGTGCTAAATTGACAGGATATGCACGCAATTACATACAGTGAAAAACCAGTGAAACAAGAGTAGGAACAGTTTCATCATGAAAGTGCTAAAGTGCAAACCCTCAGCTCGTTAATGAGGTGAAATTATCCACATAAATGATGTCTACATTGGAATCCAGCCTAATGAAAAGCTTGCTGTATTATATTAGCTCATTTTCAGGTAGTGTCCAGTGCCCTGTTACGCTTTTGAACAACTTTATAAACCTGTGGTGTCGAAAGTACAAGTTATGGACTGCTAAAATAGCTTTTGTGATATTCATAATTTTGAATGAGGCATCTTCAGTGAAATTCCTTCTTATAATAATCTGTGCCATGTTGGGCCGAAGCCATTGGTATTTTCCTTTCAACACGTAAAATTACCACGTGTGAGAAAATGTGCATCAGATAGACACATACACAGAAACACACACAGTAACCCTCGCTGTCCATGTGAGATATATATATATATATATATATATATATATATATATAATTATATTCGTAATATGACTAGTAGTAAGATCAAAGAAATTCCAGCAGGGTACATAGCCTGTAGATAGCATAAGTGGGCACTTTGCCTGTCTATAATATAGAACATAACAAACCACACGTACTGTAGCAGTATGTTAGGCTGCAACTGTAGTTTATATATACAGTATAGTCTATATTTCATAGACTATACTGTCTATAGTACGCCGCATGGAAACTGATTGCGGAAGTCCAGCCATGATATAAAGATGTTTTAGCTAAGCCAATCATTTTTCTTCGTGTTCTTCGGGACATAGTGAACAGGTAAGTTTCAACTGGAAAGAACAGCAGGTAGCACATGCCCCCAATTAGGCTAGGGCTAGGGGCTAGGGCCAGCCTGATTAGCACAATGACTTCATCCATCCCTAAACTGTAACATTGCGGTATGCCGTACAGGCTTGTCACAGCCAGCCACCGATCAGTAGCTATCATCGTCGTCTTTATACTGCTAGTAGGCAAAATGCTAGCTGTCAATCGCGCGGCACAGTCATAGTACAAATATATGTTATACTATGGCGCTCTGCTTGTGGTCAACTCGGTTAACATTCATGGTCAATTTTGACAGACTCACTTTGGCTATCATAACTGACCACTCATGTATAACTGGTAGACTACTCGCCGCCATAGTATAACGTATACATATATACATGCAGCACGACAGACATACGTATGTATGCCCATCATCTCTGTACATTTTGGGCTTACGCATGGGATACTGCTGTATCCCACCTGACTTGCTCAATACACATATTATACATATAGAGCATTTGTTTCTCTGATTCTTGGCACTGCCATTCTCATTTTCATGGTTTTGACCCTTACGTATACTCTACACACCGAATTTTGCAGACCTGAAATTAATAGTAGCCAATACAGTATACACACATCAAAGCAGCATGAGTACCTGATAGTGATGGGATGTCATCTTCTAACTGCTCAGGAGGTGGGGAGGACACACTTATACTATCACTTAACTGAGGCATTACTGTCTCCTCATGGTGCAATTCCTCATACAGCGTACCTGTGGTGTGGACTAGTTCATTTTGAGACACAGGGGATGGAGGCTGATGAATACTCTCTTGTGGTGGGAGTTTAGTGTCCTTCAAAAGGACATGTTCATTAGAGGAGTGAGGATGAGAAATCAGTGATGAGTCATCATGCCCTGGAACATGCAAACTACATCCAACAGAGTGTCCACAAGACTCATCAAACACTGTTTTGTCAGGGACTACATAATCAACTTTGGTATCCAATGTAACCTTAGGTGATTCACTGGTCCTTCCATGTTGGTATCGTTGCTGTAAAGAGTGAATGTTCAGGTAATTATGAATATGCTCCTCTCCAGAGGTATGCAGTGTGTCATGTGGCATTGAATCAAAGCTTTTTGTCTCATACTGCACTGACGCTGTAGGAGAATGCTCCTCCAACTTCAACTGTGCAAATGCTTCATGATTTTGGACATTCGGATTAGTTTCTGCTTCAGACAGCATACTTTCCATTTTGTAATTAATACTGTCACTCTCTTTCATAGCTTCAGCATCCTCCACTGTGTTCTCCATGATACCACTGGTAGCACCAGGTATGTAGTCATAATCGTCATATTCTGCTGGTAAATCAATATCTAAACCATGGAAGTAATCGTAATCTACATTCATTGTTGAACCATCAGATAGAGTTACTTGAGCTGTCCAATCCTGTAAAAACTGCACATATCCTACCTTACCATTCCTAAGTGTAACTTGCTTCTGTGTATGGTCTGCCAGATCTTGTGCAGTATCAACCTGGCTATCACCTAAAGCACGATCCTGTGTTGGTAGCAGCTCTTCAAAAGCAGGGGTATGATAATCAGGGGGTAGTGTGGTGCTAACTGTGCTGTCACCCATCGAATAAGCTGTTGGACGAGAGGGGGAACTTTCTATTGTACCACTGAGTAATTCAGAGCGTTCAACATCTGTGCTACTTTCCATAACAGACTGATCAGTTTCTCCCTGAACGTCATAGTCCACATGGTCACTTGGCAGTTTTGGATTAGTGTACATGTCATCTGCTATAGTGTCAGTGCTACCTACACGATCAAGCACATGCAGTTCATTCGTGCTTGCTTGTAGATTGTGAGTCTCATCACCATCACTAACTTGTCTACTTGATGCATATGTATATTCACTGGAATGTTCACCAGTTAAATCAGAAAGGTTGCCACCATCATCATAACTATCATTATCATCATCACTATATAACACACCATGTGGACTTAACTGGTGGACTGAATTGGATAAAGGATCTTCCAGCTGCAGCTCTTGTTCATGCCATTCTCCAGGCACACCAACCTCCTCAGAAGGCATGGTTACAGTAGACTGGTTGAACAGGGCTGCTGCACTATCACTCGCTGGTTTATAGGACATTTGTCCATGTACCTGCTCCTGATGCAAGTCTTGTGATGATGCATACAGTTCATATCCTTCAAGTTGTTGCTGATCTTCAGAGAGCTCATCACTCCCCTGGTACACCATGTTTTCTTGTTCATGAATACGTTGTGCTCCTTTTGCTGGCTGAGGCATCATCATATTTTCAGCATGGTCAGATTCCTGGACTAATGGAATGTCTGAAGCAGTACTGTGGTACTCATGTTGTTCATTGTCATCGTGAGGTTTGGATACTGACTCCTGCAAAGGATCACACAAATATGCATACAAAAAAATGTACAATGCAACGTTTCTTGTGTACCAATGTATGTACTGTACTCCATGAATGTGATATAAACAGGTGCAGTAAGAATATTCATGAAGCTGCCATAGCATGACCACGCACCCACAATCATGGGCAAAGCCACACAAACAGGCAAATCCTTACCATCTGTTCCTCCTTCACCTGAGAAATGAAAGTTACAATCCATTGCCCTTCAACTCCAGCCAGCCGGTGGCTTCAAAGCTGTTGTTGAGAACAAATGGTGTTTTTTTAATGCTGTCTAGAAAGGCAGCTCTAACTTGTCCCAGGCCTAAACCTGTTAGACAGAATTCAACAAATATGCACTGGAAAAATGAGTAACAGCGAGCTTTGGTTAGCCCTAACACTGAGTGTGCATGCTTGTTCTAAGTAGTATGCATGGATACTGCATCCATGCACAAAATGCAGCGCGCAGAGCTAGAATGCATGAAGCAGTGCCAGGCACCAGCTATCACCTTCCAACTGTTTTGCTTGTAGCTATAGGTTTACTCTACTCCGCACTCACAAGCACCAAGGCTATTCTTGAGAACAATGCTAGCTTAGCTACATAGCGAACTACCATGGACATGAATGGGTAGGACAGGAAGTTGTAAGACCATCAGGATTGCTTAGAAGCCATCTGGTCAATTCCAAGACCTTCTGGCCTATTTTAAAGCTGTCCAACAGCTCTAAAATAGTCCAGGTTTTTAAACAGCCCCCATGTACATGTGGAGCACACACACACACACTCTACTCTTGTGCAAGAACAAGATAATGCTAAATATTTGTAGAATGGGTTGTCAATTGAGTAATGGAAGCTAGGGGTCATACAAGAAAGACTGCTAATGCTGCTGACTCCTACTAACTGTGTAAGTATGTAACTGTCACCCGTGAAGGGTTGACACCAACGTACCCATTACAAATAAATGCCTCAGGACTCTTTAATGTGCCAGTTACAAGCCCTTTTAGATACACAACACTATCTACAAGTGTTTTTAAACATGATAAAACTAGGTAAAATACAATTACATTCAGAAAATGGCCAAACAACCAATTTCTCAAATTTCCTTAATTTGGTTCAAACAGCCTACCACAAAACTGGCACAAATACTCATCATGACTTCTACATAAAGCAGTTCCTTAGCCTTGTACTTTACCAACACTACCTAACTAAAATCCTAGAAACCATTGGCATGTGCACTGCACATTGACTCATTAATGATGTCATAGTCAAACACTTAGCAACTAGCAAGCGGCTTGTAGCTTGCATCATTAGTAACCAAACCACGCCCTACTAATCATACATCTCAGAGTGATTATTAGGGCCTATAGCAACTTGGCCAGATGCTTTAGGGATACAGTGAGCACTTGCTAGTGAGAATTATTACTTACAATTGATAGGAGACAAGTAAATCAACAATTTAGGAAATTTAAGTGTAATATAGGGATTGCATAAACAGACACAAGATTGCAGGAACAAAGACAAGATTGGGGCACAGACATGATATGTACATCAATGTAGTTATGTTGATGTACATAAATTTTTATTTACTTGTTACATGGGGGTTATTACTAGATGAATACAAAGCATTGTACGAAGTGGAACAAACCTACTAAAATCAGCTGGAAAATTGATGGATGTACAAGATGACAAAATATACAGAAAATTTCCACAGTATGACAAGGTGGTCTCGCTCTCGTTTGCACAAATATTATATGCCTGCAATGTTGCATAAATGCTTACCTTTAGACACTTCCATCCCTAATCGTGCACGTGTTGTGGAATGCGAATGCACTTATCCATGGAGGGAAAATGGCCAACTCATGTAGTAGCAATATTATATGCCTGCAATGTTGCATAAATGCTTACCTTTAGACACTTCCATCCCTAATCGTGCACGTGTTGTGGAATGCGCATGCACTTATCCATGGAGGGAAAATGGCCGACTCGTGTAGTAGCAATATTGTATGCCTGCAATGTTGCATAAATGCTTACCTTTAGACACTTCCATCCCTCTTTGTGCATGTGTCGTGGAATGCGAACGCACTTATCCATGGAGGGAAAATGACCGACTTGTGTAGAAGCCGTGCAATGCTGGAAGGACTCTAGCTCTGCAACGGAGCAGTTTCAGAGAAAATTACACACCTTTATTGTGCGTTACGTAAGATGTGTCGTTTGCAGAACGAATAAACAACTTACATTGTACTGCAAGCAAAGTTGGGCACAGACAAAACACTACCACACCATCGCTGCGCTTGCATGCCGATGGTAATTATACTCTTGTACTGTATACTTGGTATGAAGTACCATAGCAGGAAAGTGGAGAGCTCAATGCGACAAAAATCTCGTTCCACTTGAGCAAAACACTATATTTCATGAAAGAGCGTTTAATGTGCACGTCTGAACAACTTAAGCACCACCTTCTTACATATAATCACAGTTTGACCGTGTAAAACTGTGTATTAATTATGCATGACCTTCCAAAATATATGTAACAACATACTGTAGTGACTCTTTATAGTATGGTACACATGCGTGATTTGTGTAAGGCCTTACGTAATGTCATTAACCCTCGGCGCGCATGTGCAGCGAGGGTTACGGTAGTTGGGTCTGTCTGTGTGTGTGTGTGTGTGTGTGTGTGTGTGTGTGTGTGTGTGTGTGTGTGTCTGTCTGTTAAGTCAAATCTCACCTCTAGAGCGTCTGTTCGTCCTGAAAATACTGTCATATACTCAGCGGGCAATGGAGGTCAAAAAATTTGTGGGGTTTTCTTTGAAACTGCTCCGTTCAGGAGTTATGGCGTGAAACGCAAGCTAAAGAGCCAATATGCTAATTAGATCTAGCCTACTCCGGCTTACCCACGATCAGGTATTCTTGTTTAATGTACAGCGAAACACCAGCGGTTACTGAATGAGGGAGTACAAGCATGCGTACTGCTCCGGTCAAAGCTATAGCACTTCCAGCAGTGTACAGAGCCAACCTTGAGTGTCGCACGTGCCTTTTCAGCATTCGCGCACACGCATTATAGATTCGCGCACACGTGGACGCCGAGGGTTCTGCACTTTAGTGCATTCATCTTTTGTTATGTAATTGTACACGTGTTTCCTGTCTGTTTTAGTGGCTATATATATTTAGTGTATTGGCATATATTACAGTCCAGTGCCATTTAAGAATCTGAATGGCTAACAGCATGCACGTGGCAACGAGGTGAATAATGGCTACACACGGCACTTTGGGAGAGTTTGATCAGAAGACTGGTGACTGGAAGTCGTACATCGAACGGGCCAAGCAGTACTTCCTTGCCAACGACATTCGAGACGGCAACAGGAAGAGAGCGGTTTTACTTAGCAGCGTGGGGAATAAGACCTACCATATCATCAAAGACATGCTCTCACCCGACTCTCCTACCAGCATGTCACTTGCCTCGCTCATCAACAAGATGACACAGTACTTTCAGCCAGCACCCTCTGAAATTGAGCAGCGATTCCTTCAACACTCGTGTTCATCAACCCAATGAATCTGTTGCAACCTACATCGCGCAGTTAAAGCAGATAGCAGAGACCTGCAAGTTCAGGGACGCACCTCGTATGAATGAGATGTTGAGTGACCGCTTAGTTTGTGGAATCGCAAACGAGAAGTGGCAACAACGACTTCCGGCGGAGGATGGCCTCACGTTCTAGAAGGCATTGCTGGTGATGCCCCTAAGAAAGTACAGCACACGAAGCCTCGCGGTAAGGGCCGTGTCCCCCAGAAACCCGCAGCAGACTGCAAGACACCATCCTGTAGGCATTGTGGTGCCACACACGACTCGACAAAGTGCTGCTTCCAAAGTGCGGAATGCTATTATTGTCACCGGCGTGACCATATCCCTGCCATCTGTCGTCAACGATTGAAGCAGACCATCCCTGTCTCGGGTAAAGGCAAGCAGCCTACTCATTCTGTTGGTGCAGAAGGAGAAGCATTGGCAGAAGAGGAACCTTTGACACCATCTGAGTACAAGGCTCCCATGAAGAACCTTTAATCACTACATCCTGCAAGCAGCAAGAAGCCATACGAAGTTGAGATACTCATGCAGGACAAACTGGTGCATATGGAGGTGAAAACTGGGGTGACCCTGTCCCTAATGACTCATGAGACTTTCCTCGCTACCTGGGAAGGAATGCAAGGACCACAGATCAAGCCCTCACCAGCCAATACACAGGTCAGAGTCCAAACGTGGTTGGTATGATAGAGGTGGATGTCCGCTATGGAGACCAGGGGGCTATACTTAATTTGGTGATTGTGGATAGCAAGAGCCCCTCCTATTGGGTCAGGACTGGTTGGAGGAGATTCGTTTGGATTGGAGCCAGTTTAACAAAGTCGACACGAGAACAAATGTAAAATTGGAGAACGTCCTGAGCAAGCACTCTGTACTGTTTGAGCCAGGCTTAGGAACCATTGGAGGAGTGAAGGCCAAGTTGTATCTTAAAGAAGGGGCTAGGCCTAGATTCTGTAGGGCATGTACAGTTCCATTTCCAATACGTTCCAAGGTGGAAGTGGAGATTGATCGTCAGGTGGCCAAAGGAGTCTTGGAGCCTGTCAAGTTTTCTGAGTGGGCCACACCAGTGGTCCCCATCATGAAGAAAGATGGATCAGTACGCCTCTGCGGTGGCTGTTAAGTTACAGTTAACAGGGCAACAGAGACCGACACTTACCCTCTGCCTCGTATCGAGGATATGCTGTGTGACGCCTCCCCATATGGAGTGGGGGCGGTCCTCTCACATGGATACTCTGATGGCCAAGAGAGCCTGATAGCATTTGCATCACGCACCTTAGTTCCTGCCGAACGCAATTACTCCCAGTTAGAGAAGGAGGGACTCGCCTCCATCGTGTTTGGAGTCAAGCGATTTCATTCCTACCTTTTTGGGCACCACTTTGTCATTCTTTCGACCACAAATCATTGCGCCATCTCTTCAAAGAAGATTGTGCTACCCCTCCTCTAACATCAGCACGAATTCAGTGCTGGGCACTTACTCTGGGAGGACACAGTTACAGTATTGAGTACAAGCCTGGTGAGAGTCACTCCAATGCTGACTGTTTGAGTCGTTTACCACTACCTGATATGCCACAGAACATCCCACCCCCAGGGGAAATAGTCTCCCTGCTGAACACACTCGACACCTCTCCCATCACTTTGAGTCAAATCAAGCAATGGACGTCAAAGGACCCAGTCATGTCCAAAGTTGTTGACCTTTTGTTGCATGGAGGACTCCAGAGGACGGCTGAGATAGTTTCTCCATATCACCAGTTCGAGACTGAGTTGTCAGTGTTGGACGGATGTATCCTACGTGGAAGCAAAGTGGTAATTCCTTCTAATGGTCATAATGCTGTCTTAGAGTTGCTTCACGAGGGTCACCCGGGGAACTAATTGTATGAAAGTCTGGCCAGGTCTTTTGTCTGGTGGCCTGGAATTGACCTTGATATAGAAAAGACAATTCAGTTGTGTGAAGCGTGCCAACAAACCAGACACAATCCAGCACCTGCACCCCTTCATCCATGGCAGCATGCACCATGGGAGTGCCAGATGTAGATCTTGCCGGACCTTTCTTAGGCCATACCTTTTTGTTGGTGATTGACGCATACTCTAAATGGCTTGAAGTCAGACAGATATCACCAGTCAATTCAGCAATGACTATTGAACATCTCAGATCAATTTTTGTAATGCATGGATTCCCAAAAGTTTTCGTTACTGACAATGGTCCCCAATTCACAAGTGACAATTTTGAGAAATTTACGGCAAGCAATGACATTCGACTTGTAAAGTCAGCTCCATATCACCCTTCAAGCAATGGACTCGCAGAACGAGCTGTGCAAGTCTTCAAAGAAAGTTTCAAACGCCTCCCCACTTTAGATTCTCTGGAGACCAGACTGTCGAAATTCCTGCTTTGGTACCGGCTAACGCCTCACTCAACCACGGGAATAGCACCTGCTGAGCTGCTACTGAGTCGACGTCCGAGGTCAGTACTGGACCTTTTGAAGCCAGACCTTGACGATAGAGTGAAGACAAAGCAGGAGTTGCAGAAAACTTACCACGACTGAACAGCCAAAGACCACAAGTTTGAGGTCGGTGATCCAGTGTTTGCTCGAGATCTTTCAAATCGTAAGAAGTGGGTTCCAGGTGTGGTCAGCGAGATCAAAGGACCTTTGTTATTTCATGCGTCCTTGCCAGATGGTAGAGTAATTCGTCGTCATGTGGACCACATCCGGACTCGTACATGTGCTACTCCCACCAACAACAGTGGTGTTGATGTGGAGATTCCATTGTTGAGCCCTCCACCATATGCAATACCACCTACGATGCATGATGCTGCATCTCCTCTGCAACAATCCCCTCACCGATCTATGAGAAATCGTGCCCCACCTAACTGTTATCCTCCAGAGACTTAGTTATTTTTTTAAAGAGGGAGGAGTGTAGTGACTCTTTATAGTATGGTACGCATGCGTGATTTGTGTAAGGCCTTACGTAATATCATCTTTTGTTACATTGTATGTAATTGTACACGTGTTTCCTGTCTGTTTTAGTAGCTATATATATTTAGTGCCGTTTAAGAATCTGAATAGCTAACCGCGTGCACGGTTATTACACATACACATACAAAAAAGGCTGTCTTCGACTTAGACATTATGCTCATGAAGTATACAATAACAGAGACTAAACAAAATAATTAGTACAAAATTATGTTTGTGTATGCAATATCTCACCTCCAATGTATGTTTAGGTTGACAGATTGTGTGGAGTTCACCCACTAACTCTGCTGGAATTAAACCTTTTCTTGATTGAATCTGAAAAAAAAACAGTATTACAGTAGTACAGATTAGTAAGAATTATTTACAGATACTACCATATTAGACTTTCTAAATGTGTAACTATGGTTAAAAACTAACTGAGACTAACTCAATAGCAAACCAGCATACACATGTATCTGATTATTGACAAACAATCCATCTAGTACTGTGTCATAAGTTGAGCTGGTCTTACAGGTATTAGAAAGTAAATGAGTTGGATTGCTACAAGTACATGTGTAAAGGAAAGCGCATAATGCGCATGCGCTTATCAGTGGAGAGTAAAAAATGGGGTGGACGTCACAAGTAAGGGAATCAGCAATCGCATGCGTAATTAGCCCAATACAGCCCGTAATGGTCCTGTCACAAACCAAGGCACCGAGAGGCCAAGGTATAGATGGGAGTACCCCCCTCCCCCCACCCAGCTCCCTCGTCTCGGCTAGTTCCGTAAGCGCCCATGGATCCTCTGTGTCCATGAGCATAGGCGCTTCCCTTACTTGTATCATGAACCAAAAAAGGCCAACTTGTGTAGTAGCAGTACAATGCTGAAAGGACTCCGGCTCTGCAACTGAGTATGAACATTATTGGCGAATGGGAGCACCTTAAGCAATGCATGTGTTTGTAAGGCTGTGCATACAAGCAGATAATAGATGACAAAATGTGAATATTGCATTCTTACACTTACCTGGTAGGGTACCCTCAGTATGCATGCACGGCGAGGGTGCAGTAGACTGTGCTTAAACTCGCTTGTAGTAAGTTTATTTTTTTCTACAAGTTACAGAACTTAACTAACACACAATAAAGGTGTGAATTTCATGGGATTTTCTCTGAAACTGCTCCGTTACTGAGGCAGAGTCATTGTATGGCTACTACGCAAGCTGGCCACTTTTCTGAGTTTTGTACTCAACTGATAAGCGCATGCATACTATGCATGCAGCGAGGGTTTGCATTTCATTATTAGAAGGTCGCCTAGCAAAGCAGTTGAACTACTTTGTTTTCTGTACACTTACAAGGTGTCAAATGTTCAAAGTTCAAATTTATTGAGCGTGGGGGGTGGGGGTGGGGGGGGGGGTTGACAAAACACACAAATATGACACTCATACACACACACAGACAATAAGTCCAAAATGTTCAAGCAAACTGTTAACTCTCGCTCTGTTCCATGTCCAACATCCAGACCAACTTGACTGAAGGTATTCGGGCATGCTGAACATGGAAGTAATCCCACAGGATAGAGCCCCCCGCTCACAGTCCTCTCAAATGTAGGACGTCATCAGTGTATAGGCAGAAGAATAGCTTTATCAGAATCTCACCAAAAGAACGAAAGCATACTCATTTCATCAGGGCAGCCACACGGAACACTTACAAACAAGAAGTTATAGGGTAACTTTGTTCAGACAAAACATCTTGCATTGAAGTCTCTCATATTATTTGCGTAACACACCACGTGTCATTGTCCAGATGTGGAAAGAGGTCTTAGTAGTTCAACTTCAGTCTCTCGTAACACAAGATCAATCAGCCGATTTTACATTTGCGCATAGCGGCCCCTAGGTCCCATATGAAGTACAAAATCTATACGTGGGGAAAGGTGGCTGTAAATCTAGCCCGTTGCAATGGCTAGGTTGGCTCACTCCCGCTTGCCAACCATGTCTGCGTCTCAATCATGTCTGTTCCCCTTTATGCAATCCATATTTATTATTTTGTCTCCCTAGGTATATGCTATTTGTAAGGGCTGGTTTACTTGTTAGCAAACTATATAACGCACTGGTAATTACGTATCCTTAAATCCAACGCTAAAACTTTTACAACAAAAGATGCTGACGTTTCGGCAAGAAGAGTGTGGCAAGTTTTCATGGCCAAGTACTAGCACTAGCAAGCCTGTCAAATTCCATATCAGGTCCTGTGATGCACCTTGTACTCCTGGCAGGCTGGTACCGGGGCTTGTACGCATACAATTATACAGGCATGCACGCAGATTGTCTAGTCTTGCCAGTCAGTCTCTCTGGGGGGGCGTCTGGTGAATTCCCTATGATGCAGCTAACCTGAGCAAGCAATTGCTGGTAGATTCCCAGGTAGGTAAATGAATAGCCCAATCTGTTGTTCATGTCCGTCACTTCTACGGACCACAGAAGACGAAAGAAGTTGACAAATGAAACCTGTGCTACACAAGACGAATACTCGTATCATTGTCTAGTCCTGACCTTCTGCTCTGGGATTCAAGTGCTGCTTTGTGTAGTGACTGTTACAGGAATCTCAGGGCAATAACAAAGCTTACAAGACATCAGGCAAACGTAATGACTCACATTAGTGCATTGCAACAGCAAGCACAGAGCCATTCCAATAGTAGTAGGCTAAAGGAGGCCATCCTCCTATTACTACCCTGCACCCTCAGACCAAGCACATGTGCAGTGTGACAGACAATACTACAATGACTGAATCTCCGAGTACACTAAACATAACTTGTTGTAGTCGCAGATTAAGTCGTGAAAGCACTACACTCAATACTGTTGTCTAATGACGTTCTAGACAACCTGCAAACATCTAGCAAAGCACCAGAGATGCAAGCAACTAGTGAAGGTCCTGATGCAATGAAGCTCTACAGCAACATCAATCTGCAACCCTTGTGCAGTCATCACCAGGCTTGAAGGTAGTAACCCTCGATGCGCATGGGCAGTGAGGGTTACCATAGTTAGGTCTGTCTGTGTGTGTGTGTGTGTGGGGGGGGGGGGGGGGGGGGGGGGGGTCAGTCTGTTAAGTCAAATCTCACCTCTGGAGCGTCTGTTTGCCCTGAAATACTGTCACGCACTCAGCCGTAGTCCAGGTAATGTTTAGCCTATTGTTAAACCTCTTTAGGACCCTTCGAAGACTGTGCTGTCGAAAAAGTGCACGGAATGTCGCTGCAGTAACCCTGGTAGGATGTCACAGGTATATAAGCAAATGATACCATAGGTGGTACCAGTAAATTGTAGAACTCAAGTATTTTGCCCATTTCATCAAGCTTATTAACCCTCCGTGCACATATGCATCAAGGGTTACTGTAGTTGTGTGTGTCTGTGTGTCTGTTAAGTCACATCTCACCACTGGAGCGTCTGTTTGTCCTGAAAATTCTGTCACATACTTAGCGGGCAACAGAGGTCAAAAACCTTTTTGGGGGGTTTTCTCTGAAACTGCTCCGTTCAAAAGTTATGGAGTCAGTGCAAAGTGTTGTACTACCAAATGGCCGTGAAATTGAAGTAGATAACACACAATTTCATTCCATCCTCTTTGGTGGGGACCAAATAACAGTTGCCAGAAACCACGGGGTACAGACACACCGAGACACCCAAGACAAACCAGCTGACAGATTTGAGGGCATCCTTCCTGTTGTTGAAGACTGGCATACATGGATGAAAGTTAGCACACTCTAAGGCATTCTGTAGGCATGCATAAAATTTCTACTTTCACATTGCTTTCACATTGCACTTGCGTTTTCTTCGTTGCACAGCATGAGTGATGGAATAAAAGAATATTTGCATTCACTGTTTTACATGTGGATTCCTCCCTTCTAAATGGTTTCTTTTGATGGTCTACAGCAGCTACGAACAGCTTTCTCTTAACATCTTGTGGCTGTTGAATTATTCTATTGTACATATTACTGTTTTGTACGTTGATCCCCATCAATTAACTACATCACCCATACATTTATCTTGTTTTATGTTAAGTTCCTGTCCAATTCTTCCAGCTGCGGTGAAACAATTACTGCTACATGCAGGTGAGACGTGCAGGATGATACATGAGTTGAAGAATTGACCTGTGAACACCTTTCACAGCCACAAAATAGGCCACATTTTAACCAGAGTTACCATTTGACCATATGACTTGATCTGAGTCCTGTACACCAAAAACTGAAAGTCAGAATTGAAATTCACTGTACAGAAACAACCCTGTACAAGGAGTACAGTCATATTAGCGCTGAAATTCCCATCTACATCTACTGCACTGATGAGAAGCATACAGGGGAGTAACGAGGGGCAAATGCGCATGCGCATTAATACCTCTCACGCACATTGAAGGGCTTGGTGTCGACATTGTCATACTTATGGAAGTAACCGTGCATTCTCTAGGTAAATTGAGAGTTTAGTAAGACATATCATTGCTAAAACATGACTCTACATGCGTACACACTGGCCACAATATGGACTCAGATTAGCTGCCTTGCACTACTCTGCTCTGCAACTAGCCTTATTACCAGGCTACGCATCCTACACAGTGATGTCCTAACTGCGTTACTGGTGTCGAAAGTGGTGGGGCAACTGCCTCACCTACCCCAATGGTAGTTACACACATACCATAGAGCCTACTAAGAAAAGGACTTAGAGGTGCACATTTCCACACCTGTCCCCCCAGTTTTTATTACTATGTGAATGCGAAGCATTAAAGGTGAGCCAAGTGAACGCATGTAGTCCTAAAATAAATGAGCCATTCGCAAGTAGTGAGGGCACGGCCGCACCACCAGGTCCTATAAAATACAGTTATACATTGGGGACAGTCAAGTTGTTCAAATACAGAACCACTCCCACTGAATGACTAAGCAGACTCACTCTGCACTTGCCCAATCAACCACGAAGGAGCACTATGGCTAGCTAACTCTATGCCCTTCCAAAACATCAGTTCCAACCCCCAGACAGGGATTTATAAGCACTTACCAGGCTCATACAACTACCATAAAAACAGGTGTATTCTTGATTAGATGGTACTCACCTCTGCTAGCCACATTTCACGACCAGTAGTGTCTACTACAGCTTCTTTAGCTAGCACTGTAACAATTGCACCTTTAGGAAACGATAAATAACCTGCCTCCGGAGTAATGTAGCGATCCTTAGTCCTTCCATAGGATATCGGCTCTAAGTGTAAAAATTAATATTATTCTTTCTCTAGAACACGTCGAGAAATGGTATGTATAAGGCAAATTTGCAGTACACCTTGAGTAAAAACTTTCTTACTATTGCAGCCTTCATCACAGCAAAGCCTTGCCCACGACACATGGAAAGAGACCAATATTGTCAACATACACACTACCGTTCCACGGTCCATCCTCAACGTGTTACGTTCTATCAAGAGCCCCCTCAGTCCAAAAATTATCCCTCGGGAAAAAAATTAGCTTAAATTTGCAGGAATTCGTAGAGTGACTTCAGGAAATAACGGCAGACCAATCAAATTTTGTTCAAGCTTTGTGAGCGATACGGAGTACTCTACATGTCAAATGATGTATACAATAATGTGTTTGGCTTACTTCTGCTGGTTCGCTGTGTCCGGTGCTGTCACACGAGATCCTTTTAGCGAAGCGATTCTGTACAAGCATTCCCTTCAAAGATTGGATCAGTGTTTTTGTGAGGTGCGTAATATTTAATTTAACACGTGTAGGCCCTAGGAGCTTACACAAATCTAAACGTATGCTTATTATTGTGTTGGGAGTAGGGTAAACTCCCCAGTTTTTGGACACCTATGATTACAACTAGCCTCGGTTCCAGGCCTTCCCCATCCCAGTAAGCGTTTACATCCATCGAGGGGTCTGACATGGGCAGAAATCTCGTATGCCCAGGCCTTCACGAGTTTGTAAACGTCCGTATACTAACATAGTGGTTTGGTAACTTCCGCATATTTCCGTATACTACGTATCAAGAACTCTCGTACGCTCTCTAGCTCCGTGTCAGACCCCTCAGTTTACTTACGCGCTGATTGTGCGTGGCAGGAAAACATTGAAGAGTCGTTTCTGCTCTTTAATGTTTTCCTCCCACGCTCTATCAGCGCGTAGCTCGTGGGGAAGGCCTGGAACCTAGATTACAACATCAGTTGCCAAATCACTTACACCCACATCACTAAAGCTGAAGACCTCCCAAGCAATTACATATTTCTCCTGTATCTCTAGAGACACAAAAGTTTCCATTATAGAATTAATGGACAAATTTTACCTGTGATTATTACATATGCATACATGTAGCTGTTAAACATTGTCCAGAAACAAGTGTTTCCGTGGCAACAATATTGTTGCTTAGTAACAGATTTTTTGTTTATACTAAAAATGAAGAGGATGTAGAGACCACATGTAATTGAGCCAGCTTTGCGCAGTATTATTATTAAACTGCTGTGTTAATGGAGTGCATTTTTGGCAAACTGGAGCGAGCTGACCTAGTCGTGACAACAGGCAGATTTTTCTGTCTGTGTGCATGTAAGATTAGAACTTACATATAACATTATGGTATGTACACTGCCACTGGAGGTCACAAGCATTAGAAAAATGGACCGTTGCCACGACTAGGTAGGCTTGCTCTGCTTGCTAATTAAATGTGCAGCCACCTGGGGGGGGGGGGGGGATCATCACTATAATAATTATATACACATGCATTCTCACCGTACTCACCCAATTACACACCTGCATGTTTAAAACCAACACTAAACATGTTTCCATAGCAACCACACTGTCACCTAGCAACAATTCATTAGTTATAGTACTGGGTATTTGCTGACCATTTTCAATGAAAGTGTTATTACAAGCAGTTATCACAGATGCAATCTATCGTGTCCAGGATAGGAAAAAGTTCAAGGTCAATGTTGGTACACTCACCATTGTTCACAGTTGTCACATGCAACCCATGGCCAAAACGTATCAGCTGCAGACATACACAAAGGACAATGAACATTAGAGTCATCTTGCTCCTCTGTGCCTTGTGACTCATTGAGAGTTGCTAGATTATTCATTGCAGTATCTGCAGCCGTATTATTGTTGAATCTCAAATAGGCTGTTCTATTATTAACTGAAATGCTACTATGATCATTTGTCTGCACTACATCGTGGTCATGGGTACTTCTAGCTTTTGAAGATGGTGGTGCTGTACACTGCATCTGCTGCCTGTTCTCTCGTGATCTAACAGACCTTGAAATCGGTACAGGAGACTCTGCAATCACATTCACTAGAGGTGCTGACTGCCGTTCCTCCATTTCCCTTCCCTCCCCCTCTTCCTCTCCGTCTTCCTCTCTCCCATTTCCTTTCACTCTCCTAGCTTCTCTTTCCAGTCTTTTTCTTTCTTCGCGTTTTTTTTTCTTTCTTCTTCATTTTATCTTCTTCGTCTTGAATATTTTCCATTTCTCCTCAAGGTAGTGTATCAACCTGTTGACTTAAGAGGCGCTTCGGCATTGACGACTTTCCATCACTTTTCTTAGACTTGCAGGGGCGATTGGAGTATGTCAATACTTCTTCCAAAGTTGCAGAAACCTATTGTGCCTTTAGCATTGGTACATCAACAGATTTGCCCTCAAGAGCTCTTTCTTGATCAACAGAGGGTGGACTATAAGAGTCAGAGCTTTCATTTTTAACCAAACAACATACGATTCATCTTCCTCTACATCATATCCTTAATTGTAACACTCAGAGAAAAGCTTAAGAGTTTCTGGCTTCATGTGATCTTCAAGAGCTTTTGGTATTAGAAGACTTTATGGGATGAGAACGTACAACAGAGGTTGTATAAGATGCAGAGGGGCCCAAGTTTTTCAGAGAGATTGAGGGGACAAATCCTGCACCATGAAAAGCCTTCACAATCCCAGACATCTTAACAGAATCAATCCAGGCATGCTTGAATACTTCAGCAGACACCTTTTTGTCCACAGATGATCAAGCTTAAAGCTTTGTCAATGAAACCTTCAGTGGTTTTGAAAAATCCCACATCGAGGGGTTAGGTCACGTGAAGTATGTGGTGGTAAGCAGTAAAGGTAGATATTATTTTCCTGACATGCTTGGTCTTTTTAAGTCCTGAGTGTCCCAAACTGCTCAAAATCTGAAAACTAACATGCAATAGCATCTGGAGTGCTTGACAGAGCATGTGCTTGCTACTTGCTTCATATGGTGCCCAAGGTTGCATCGGCTTTTACAATCTTAGAGGACCCATTAAATTCATCGGATCACAACCCGGTTTTTGCCGCCCTGAGATCTCGCAATCTTCTGCTGGTCCCTCCATCTGTGTTTACCACTCGTATACCTAAAATGTTCATCACTCCATTTCCCAGACAAGTCTGCCAAATCGTTCCACGTGACCAATTTCCAGATATTGTCCGGACATTAGAAGTGTACGATAATCGGGGACTTTCCCTAGGGGGTCACTGTTTTTTCTACTAGTCCTAAATTTGGGAAAGTGAGGTCATAAATTATTCTTATTCGACTGGTGTTTTTGCGCATGGCTACCTCCGAGCCTCTACCTCAGAGACCCACGCGCAAGTCTCGGAGACTGCGAGGACAGGAGCCGCAGCAGGCCACTCCGGAGAAAGTGGTCGGGAGCATTGCCACGCCCCCCTTCGGGGGGCTCTCCCCTTGCGGGGGCCACACTCCTCCTTACTTTCAATTCTGCTAGAGGGTCTGGCACACGAGATTATAGCACTATGTAGTAACACTTAAACATTTATACACAAAAAAATCACTGCCTTGCTCGGGTCTAAAATCCTGTGAGTACTCTAAATTA
Organism: Theonella swinhoei; assembly: GCA_963970385.1. Classification (NCBI taxonomy): domain Eukaryota; kingdom Metazoa; phylum Porifera; class Demospongiae; order Tetractinellida; family Theonellidae; genus Theonella; species Theonella swinhoei. Next base: position 2,640,437 of record OZ019960.1, on the reverse strand, counting down.
ACCCACACTATCAGAATTCATCCCTGGTAATGAGTTTATGAAGGAGTCTACCAGTCCAGTCTAGGAGTCCAGTCCACCACTCCAGTCCAGTGATTGTAGACCACCCATGCAGCAGAACAAAAGCGACAAAATGTGGACAAATTTGCAGTTTGCAAATTTTAACATGCGTCCAGCCACCTACAATCACTAGACTGGACCAGTGGACTCGCTGAAATTGTTTGCAAACTTGTTCCTAGGCATGAATTGCAATAGTATAAATGCAAGAAGACAGTGTCCTTGGGATGAGACAAACTGTCTTACTCTGCAATGCTTACTGTAGGTACACGTGGATTAATACCTGTGTCTACAGCTGTAGCAGCACAAATCACCAAGCTACATCTAGCTCTGATAGGGCAATGGCTAAGGCGAGGGGCTAGGGCAACAATGATGTGCCATGCCCACTCATAATTACGACAATGCCCTATATTCCTGTTTAATACATCCTAGCCCTAGTCTAGCCCTAGCCCCTAGCCTAACTGCTAATAATGTGCGGAGAGTGTCCGGAAGTCATTATGTGGTGGGTCCAACAGATGATTACTCTAATTACTATCGGAATTCGTGCCTGATAACGAGTTTACAAGCGATTTTGGCGAGTCCACCAGCCCATTCCACCAGTCCAGTCCACTGGTCCAGTCCAGTGATTGTAGGCGGCCCATGCATCCAACCCTTGAGTATGTTCTAATCAGAGTGGTTCAACTGCTTATCACCATAGAATTTTGGACTTAGAATCTCATGTCGTTGAGGAGGCAAATTAAAATGTGTAGTAACCTTATAGCTAGGATTTGTAGGTTTTGATTTATTGGAGTCCATGTAGCCTGGCCAAAAGTAGACAGTAAGGTTCCATGGAGACTCAAACAATCTTAAAGGCAACCCTTGGCTCCTTCGAGCTAGGTAATAGTCATGTTCAACCCATGTGAATTTTGGCCCCTCTACTCCCAAAATTACACCAAATTGTAAGTAGACATCTTGGAGATTGGAGATCGAAGCCACATTTCTGAAGGGTCAACCTGTAGAGGTATTGTCTGGATGTCAAGTAGCGTAGCGTGACCCTAGGCTACAGCTGACTAAGTGATAAGAGTTGTGCGTATATACCGAATGTATTTACTAACCAAGCACAAAATTCACCTAGATATATGTCACACACATCTTACATCACAACACAACCAATTCTTGTATACTGGTTATTTTTCACACCTTCATTAGAGTTTGTATACCTTACTATCATGACCATTCGGATGCTATCAGAAGAATCGTGGCCCCTCAGGTAACCTTCCGTCCTCCGCCATCCTTATGCATATTTTATCCCACCCAAAGGACCCTACCTCTTCTCTAGATCACTCGGGTGTGGATTTGTTGCTCTGTCTGTGATGCCTGTTACATTGGTCAGACTGGTCGTACACTGACACGACTTCAAGAGCACCAGAGATCCGTAAAGAACGAAGGCACCCAGTCCAGTGCTTTAGCTGAACATTCAAGTCAGACGGGACCCCACATCGATTGAGATGGAGTTTCTATCCTCGGTCGTGAGCTGAACTTACGCCAACATTGTCTCCTAGAATCGTGGTTTATCCATCAATACAGTGGTCGTTCGATCAACCGTGGGCAAGTTCTTTACTACGACATTTTTATGTTTTATTGCAATGCTCTTCTGGATGGGGGCTCCATGCTTGACTCCTGCTCAGTCAATGGGGATAGACCATAGTACTACCGTACTGTGTGATAAAGGCTGTTGTACAATCCACATAAGTTGTTTGTGAGCCCAGAATATTTGTTGAGAGCACACAGTAAAATATCAATGATAGCATCTAAAGTGCCCCAAGTAAAATGACCCAACAAGCCTACTTCAATAGTGGTGCAGTTCACCTGCCAGTAAAACTCGACAAGCTCCTAACACTGAGGATGTGCCTAGCACCTATAGGAAATTAATAAATACACAGGTTGACTGCAATGGACTTGTAAGTCGACAACTTGTATACACATGTACATGTACACTGTACACATTTTAACAGTGCATACTGTAGTTACATATACATGAAAAATAGTGTGTGCAGAGCAAACTGGGCAAATGGCCGACAGCTGTTTCGGGCTGGTTGGCCCTCATCAGCACCGTGTATACGTAGCTGCTCTGCGACGGCCTAGACTTACACACCTAGAGGAGTTATGGAATATTAACATGTATGCATACTTTGAAGTATGGCACACCTGGAAGTAAGGTTAATAACCTTCCAAGTACCACCATGATCTACACTCTAGGAAATTCACAGGTTGACTGCAATGGACTTGTAAGTCAACAACTTGTATATGTACATTTAGAGACAGTGATGCGCAAAACAATGATTACCAACTTAGAACTAAGCCTCTACTACTCACATATACATGCATGTACATATGTACTTGTCTAGTACCCAGAAGAGCCAGAGCCTAAAGAGACTAACTTCATCAGTCAAAATACAGTCCTGGTTGGAGTCCACCAAATTGCTCAAAAACTACATACCATTCCAGCTAGCAATCAAGCTCACCCTCCTAAGCTGGATGAAGCTGTAGCAACTCTGGTCCCAACACATTTGATCCCTGGATGTTGCAGGCCGTGAGTATCGGTCGGAGCTCATAAGTTCCCAGAGCACTATCCCAATTACTGCTACCCGGCAGGATATGGAATTGAAGATGTCGGAGGAGATGGGTGCAATATGCCCAGTTGCCAACCACTCTACACAAGGGTTACACTGGGGCGAAAGCCAACCAAGATGTCTTTATTACCCCTAGCCACGGTAGAGGTAGATATGTAATTGTGAAGGGATAGAGCCAAGTCATTGGGATCAACCAGGATCAAGCTGGGATTTGAACCCAGGACCTTCTGGATACCGGCCAGGCACTCTTACCACTGAGCTACTTGATCTCCATGGCAGAGGAGTGCAGCAATTGATGTTATATCCTAAAGGCTGAATTCTCATCACAGCAAGTTCACTCTGCACCTATATAGTTGCTACGCGCTAGTTACTAAGCGTTTGCACCTGCGCAGCAGAAGTATAGCTAGGTTTATCTGTAACTTTGAGTACAGAGGTAGATTATTAATGCAACAAATAGCAGATCTATTAGTTAAACTACGGTTTTCAGTGGTTTATGTCATTTACACACGAGAGGAAGCTTGGGAGCTTATAAACCATTAGGCGGCGTAGCTGAGTGGTTTATCAGCTTACTCAAGCACATAAGCTACGAAAGCCATAGTTTAAGTGGCTTATACTATGGTTCTGGTCAAGATCAAAGACTTGCCATAGTAATCATGACGACAGAATGTTTATCCAGACAAAGCTAACCTAGCTATGTATATAGAAACTCAGACAGGAATGTTTTCTCTATGCAATATAGTGATATTTATAGCCATGGCCTTGTTTATTTCTTTGTACATGTCACCTGTATTATTAACCTCGGCACACATGTGCAGTGAGGGTTACTGTAGTTGGATCTGTCCGTTAATCAATATCTCACCTCAGTAGCGTCCGTTCGTCCTGAAAACGATATCACGTACTCAATGGGCAACGAAGGTTAAATGTGGATTTCTGTGAAAGCCCTCCATTGCAGAGATACACTGCTTCTTGCATTGTATGGCTATCCATGCAGGCAGCCATTTTGTAAAACTGTGCATGCATATTATTAGCGTTTCAATAGCGCGTGTATTTTCACAGATTTGTGCACGTGTGGCACCGAGGGTTCTGCACTTCAGTGCATTCATTATTGCTGTTGTTGTTGTTTTATTACACAACAGAGAGTCAGTAGATTCTATGCACTGACACGGCTCTTAGCCAAAGTTCAGATCTTCTGCACGTTTATAAACATCTAACACGTTTTTTCACTAGTGATTCATAAACTTTCTGTAGTTGTATGGCTCCATTGATGAGTGTTGCTGTGATGTAGAGACAGTGAATACCCTAAACTCTGAGAAAATATATCCACTCATCAACTCTTTAGTCCAGTACTCTTATTTCAAGTTCTATCAGGTATCATATAAATGTACGTGTACATGTACATGTAAGTTATAGTATACATGACAGTCATGACTCAATTTGTGTTTTATATATGTGTGATTCAGCCCAACCAGCAGAGCTGCCTCAGCAGTTCAGTTGGTATCTGTCTAGTATTCTGGTTGAATTCCTGCCTGAGATAGCTATATAATTTGGTTCACTCTGGTGTATTTTGTGTTGCTTTCTTTGAAACTGACACTAATGAGAGTGCTATTTGCACCCAAAAAAATAAACCCACCGTAAAATAAAACTGTCGTCTTTAGGTATATACTAAATGCTGCACCTGATTTAACACTCATGTGGCTACATCTCTGGGGTCTGATGGAACTTGGAAAGACATTTTCATCAATGATCATGCACACTCTAGAATAAATGACTTTTTTGTGAAAGTAATTACTAACGCCAATATTGAGAATTGGAAGAAAGAAGATGGCGAAATCAAATTTCAGGATGTCTTATAAAGGCTTATAACTGCAGCGTTTGGGCTGTCTATCTGTCAATGCTAATGGCATGTCAGTGCAGTAACTACACAGAGTCTACCAACTCTGGTACATCAATGTACCAAATATTTCAAGCTAACCATACATGCTGATGGTCGTGGGTTCGAGTCCCACCCGAGGCAGCCAATTTTTCTTTGAAAAATGACTGTTTCGGGCGAGTTGTGTTGTGTTGCTTTGCCTTTCTGTTGTGTTGTTGTTGTTGTTGCCTTGCCTTTCAGCATCTCTTGAAAGATTGTTCATGCATAACTTGCCCCTGTAAGCCCTGCTTCGTTAGCTTCATCTAATTGCATTAAACATAAAATTAATGTTTTTACTCTTGTTTTACCATATAGAAGTGTAACCTTGTGATTTGGTGAACCTAATACCTTCTTGTTAATGGCATTTCCTTTGCTATAGACTCTCTGTAGAAGGTATATACATACATGTGTAGCTTAGGTATATCACTAAAACAATAATATACAAGTAAATAAAAAATTTAGGAAATAAGAAAGGAAATATAGGGATTGCATAAAAAGGAACGGAGACAAGATTGGGACACAGACATGTTATGAAATATCAACGTAACATTATGGGTACGTCGATATATCATAACGTGTGTCCCAATCTTGTCTCCGTTCCTTTTTATGCAGTCCCTATATTTCCTTCCTAATTTCCTAAATTTTTTATTTACTTGTCTCCTATCATTTTTTTCTAGACCTAGGTACATGCATTTTGCTATTTTGCAGTTTACTTGGTAGCCAACATAATAGAGATTGTAGCCTGAGGCTATCTAACATTTTTATCACAAGATCAATTGTTTGTGTATTATATTTAGTGGAGCTTTTGTTAATAAAATATATCAAACTAGTGCCTGGGGCCACTATTTACAAGATTACCAGATTTTATCTCAACATTAATTATGGGATATTAAGCTTTAACACCACATCAATTTCCACATTTAGTGCTACTTTTGTTAGTGAGATATAGCTAACTATTGCCTGAGGTTATTTTGTTGTTATATTACAAGATTTACATGGTTTACAGAGATTTTATCACAATGTTGATCTTTGGGGTATTAAGCTTTACCATTATACCAATTTCCACATTTACTGGAATTTTGTTAGTGAAATACAGTAATGCTTGCCTGAGGCTATTTATTGTTATACTATAAGATTTACATTGTTTACAGAGATCTTATCACAACATTGATCATTTGTATATTACACTTTATCATCATACCAATTTTGACATTTAGTGGAGCTTTTGTTAGTGAGATACAGAAATGCTTGCCTGAGGCTATTTGTTGTTGTATTACAAGATTTACATTGTTTACATAGAGCTTATCACAACATTGATCATTGGTGTATTACACTTTACCATCACACCAATTTCCACATTTAGTAGAGCTTCTGTTAGTAAGATACAGTAATATTTGCCTGAGGCTATTTTTTACAAGATTTACATGGTTTACAGAGATTTTATCACAATGTTGATCTTTGGGGTATTAAGCTTTACCATCATACCAATTTCCACATTTACTGGAGCTTTTGTTGTTGAGATACAGTAATGCTTGCCTGAGGCTATTTGTTGTTGTATTACAAGATTTACATTGTTTACAGAGATCTTATCACAACGTTTATCATTGATGTATTACACTTTACCATCATACCAATTTCCACATTTAATAGAGCTTTTGTTAGTGAGATACAGTAATGCTTGCCTGAGGCTATTTGTTGTTATATTACAAGATTTACATTGTTTACAGAGATTTTATCACAACGTTGATCATTGGAGTATTAAACTATACTATCATACAAAATTTCACATTTAGCAGACCTTTCATTAGTCAGGCTAGCATTACTGTATCTTACTAACAGAAGCTCTACTAAATGTGAAAATTGGTGTGATGGTAAGGCTTAATACCCCAATGATCAATGTTGTGATAAAATCTATGTAAACAATGTAAATCTTGTAATATAACAACAAAATAGCCTCAGGCAATAGTTAGCTATATCTTGCTAAAAAAAGTAGCACAAAATGTGGAAATTTGTGTGGTATTAAAGCTTGATGTCCGAATAATTAATATTGAGATAAAATCTTGTAATCTTGTAAATAGTAGCCCCAGGCACTACTTTGCAATATATCATTAACCAAAGCTCCACTATAAGTAAAATTTGGTACAATATAATACACAAACAATTGATGTTGCAATCAAAATGTTGGATAGCGTCAGGCTACAAGCTCTATTAGCTAATACGTTTGCTACCAAGTAAACTACAAAAATAATGTACCTAGGTCCAGAAAAAAATGATGGGAGACAAGTAAATAAAACATTTAGGAAATTTGAAAGGAAATATAGGGATTGCATAAAAAGGAACGGAGACAAGATTGGGACACAGACATGTTATGATATATCGACTTACCCATAATGTTACGTTGATATATCATAACATGTGCACAACTTCTCGATACTTGTTTGCAGTAGTTCTGCGTACTTTTGTGTTCTCCCGTTCGTTGTGCCAAAAGTATGCGGTTTATTTTCTCTCGCACAAAGAACAAAAGAGATTAGTTTTTTCCCTTTTTTTTCATGCAAAAGTTATTCATTAATCTCTACGGTAAGTATACCGCCTAATAGCATTTGTTAAAAAAATCATTTTATTATAATAAATGTATGTGGGCGTGGCCATTTGGGTCACGTGAGTAACATTGTTCGGGGTTAAGTGTATGCAGAGTTAAAATACTCAGGATACATGGGCAAATGAGTTATGACCAATAATCTACATCTGTGCTCTTAAGGTAGTACCCTGGCCTTAATGCACCAGAGTGTCCCAATCTTGTCTCCGTTCCTTTTTATGCAATCTCTATATTCCTTTCAAATTTCCTAAATTTTATATTTACTTGTAATACATTGCCTGAGGCTATTTTTGTTTATTTTACAAGAAGTACATTGTTTACAAAATTTTTAACATGACGATGCACTACCCACAGTGGAACTACATCACTATACCAAGTTTCGTGTTTAGATGTGTTACCGTTAGTGAGTTACGCCTGTTAAAGCGGAAGAACCCAAGTCTTCGTCGCGGCTTTACAGTACAGATAGCAGTAACAACAGTAGTCTTTTCTGTGATGACAGCCATCACTTTCGCTGCCGGGTGATCATCAATGGAGGTAGGTAGTGGACAGCGAGAGAGGGCATCGGAATTAGAGTTGTGTCTCCCTGAGCGGTATACAATGGTCAAGTCTAACTCCTTCAAGGCCATCCCCCAACGAGCGAGCTTTCCCGATGGTTTGGGTGTATTGAGTAGGGACTTAAGTGCTTCTTGGTCTGTAAACACAGTACACTTGTGGCCATAGAGGTATGCTCGGAGATTCTTAACGGCCCAGACAACTCCAAGACCCTCCAACTCCATGATCCCGTAGTTTTGCTGATGATTTTGCAGAGACCAGCTAGCGTAGGCAATGGGATGAGTAGTTCCGTCTGGTAGTTCTTGTGCAAGCACAGCACCCAGTCCAGTTCCAGAGGCATCCGTCTCTAGTATGAAGGGTCGTGAAAAGTCTGGAAAACACAAAACTGGTGAGATTTGAAGCAATTCCTTCAGTTGATCAAATGCGTGCTGGCATTTTCCTTGAATTCGTGTAGTCCAGAATGGGGTGGCAAAAGCCGTCTTCTCTTGAGATGACTGTTCCATTGGCACCTGCCAGTATCCTAACGCCAGGTCAAGTGTAGTTAAGTATTTTGCCCCAGATAGCGGGTCTAGAGTGTCATCAAACCTGGGGAGAGGAAACTCATCCAGCTTGGTGATACGGTTTAGTCTGTGGTAATCAATACAGAACCACATGCCTCCATCTTTTTTTCATACCAAGACCACAGAACTAGCCCAGAGGGAACTATGACTTCCTGTGACAACATCTCCCTAACTAGCTCCACTTGCTCCAAGTGAAACTTGGCAGTCAGTTAGAGTCCTATGACCCCACGTACCTCGTCATATTAAGAAATATGTAAGCAATATACTTCATGAAAAACAACAACAAACAATCTCAGCCAATGTATTAGTAATGGCATGCATATGTTTGTGGAGTCCAGTAACATGAAACTTCGTATAGAAATGAACTCCTCTATCCTCACAAGCAATGTCCTGTTTATAACAATCTCGATAACAACAACAAAAACATTAGGCAATGTATTATTAGTGGCATACAAAAGCCTAATAAAAACAGTTGTAGAAAGTAAGACAGTATTACGTTATTTCAGATTCCAATGCCATCCCTATCTATATACACAGTAATACCGTGCTGTGTGATGCATACGCACACATGCCTCCTTAGCATTTACGTTATCTTAATTCACATGTGTATGGTATGCACTTCGATCTTTTAGGTTAATCTCAATCAACCTTGTCCATTTTGGCCAGATGATGGGAGTTGTGTACTTAGATCTTGTTCAGTAGAAGAATGTGCAGAGGTGAGTAATAAATATAGGTATATGAGTATGAAGAGGACCGTCCATCCCACTTTAAATAATAATCAAGAAGCTGCCATAACATAACACCACTGCACCCGCAATTATGTGCAGAGCCACATATACGTGTGCAAGTACGTACAGGCAAGTCCTACCATATATATGCTCCCCTCTCACCTGAAGAACATAAGTTGACTAGGGCACAATCGTCACTTTACGGTTTGTGTTTACGTGCCAGCCAGACATATATATATATACCTTAACTAAGCTGAGTAAATGATCAAAAGTGTGCTCCCAAAGCTCACTTCCTATGCTGTTTAATAATTATGTACTATTAAGCATGTTAACATCATATCCATTTCCTAAAGGCTCCCAAATGTTCTCCACAAAAATGACTCTAATACTACTCTAGGATGAACATTCCCATGACAATGCTTAGGATATTAACATCCATTCTACACTCCTCTGCCACAAGAGATCCAGTGGCTCAATAGTAAGAGTAATCAGAAATTCCTCGGTTCGAATCCCAGCTGGATCCTGAGTATTTTCAGGATTTTTAATGACTTCGCATTGATGTTGGTCGACCCTGTTTCCATCATTTAGGCCATTTGATAACTTTACATAAATATGAATGAATGCACTAAAGTTCAGAACCTTTGACTTCGCATTGATGTTGGTCGACCCTGTTTCCATCATTTAGGCCATTTGATAACTTTACATAAATATGAATGAATGCACTAAAGTTCAGAACCTTTGGCACCATAAGTTCATGGCACAGACCTTGCTTGGAGGCGTGACCAATGATAACTCACAAATCTCGAAGAAATGACCGAAGAGTATTGACTATAATGTGCATGCGTGCTTCCGCAGGAAAATGGCCGACCGTACATATGGCTTTCAACAGAACAGTAGTGGATCTCTGCAATGGAGCGGTTTCAGAGAAGTCCCCACAAATATTTTGACCTCCGTTGCCTGCTCAGTACAGTAGAACCTCGGGTTATCCAAACCACGATTATTCAAACTCTCGATTATACGAAGAGGCACTTACAAGTAAATTCGCTTAATAGTTATACGCAATTCTACAGCTTGCACACTGTAGGCAACTGCACACGTTCCAAACTCTGAGTCCATATACATGTATCCTTGTAAACATGATGGCCTTGTATCACACTGCCAACAAAGATGGTCCAAACTGTCATCCTACACACTATAACCATGCAAATGCGAACAGGCATGTAGATTTGCTTATCTGAACACAATTTTACACTGGAAATTTCATTCAGCCCAGAGGTGTTCGGATAACCGAGGCTCTACTGTACGTGACAGTATTTTCAGGACAAACAGACACTCCAGAGGTGAGATGTGACTGAACAGACACACACAGAGACAGACAGATAGACCCAACTACAGTAACCTTCCTGTGCATGTGCGCGGAGGGTTAACTACACTCACACTACAACCCACATTCCAACACCCTCATATCCTCTTGACCAATTTGCATTAAACAGGGAAGTCCATCAACAACTCAAGAGTTGATGATGATGATGAAGAAACCTTCTTAAATTCTCAAAGGTTTTGTATTATTCAGTCCTTTCTCAGACTGTCTACCCTCCCTATCCCTAAAATATGCTAATGAACTCTCTACCCTCTTGATATTCCCTGACCATATAAAAGACACAAAGAGTTGGTCAAACACTCTCCTCCAAGTCTTCCTCTGCCTATATACCACTGCGAGGCTTAGTTTTCTATTCCTAACTAAATGAACAGCACTGAAGTGTTAAATTCTCAGCGTGTATTTATAATCTACAAATGCACGAATCCTTGAAAGCACATACACTATTAACTAATTATATGTAACGGGAAGTATACGGATGATTAGGCAAAGACAGAGATTAAACAGAAAGAAGCTCGCTTCCTTACTTCAAGTCGTATTCCAGGTAGCGTTTAGCCTATTGTTACGTAGCCGTTTTAGGACCGTTAGAAGGCTCTGTCATCGAAAAAGTGCAGAATATCGCTGCAGTACCCTCATAGGATGTCACAGACACAAACCAAGTAGCGTATGTATATCAAGTAGGGTTATAATAATTGCGTGTGCATCTATTCTCACAAGAGCTAGTTTAACTACCATGTTAACTTAGCTCCATCCCTTTGACCCTTGACCAAGCGTTAAAAACAGATAATTGCAGTGATGGGAAACAAATGTCTGGAGAATTGTGGGTACCTCCATGGTGTGTATGTGGCCTAACCTCCAACACTAATTATTGCCCAGCGCCTTAGTGCGAGGCATCCTAAATCTGCAGCACGTTCTCGTTTTGTGATGTTTGTCAGTCAATGCTTCAGGAATTCGATTATAGTCACACTTAGGGATTCTGGGTGGAGCGTGGAGGAGTCGACGCATGCACATGTTAGTGACGATGTCAGACGTAGATGAACTCTGCCGCCGGAGATACAAAAGAGGACGCAAAGGGAAAGAGATGGCCTCAAAGTGCAGCCAAGTTTTACAGTATTGTCTCTTGCTCGTACACTTACTCATACCGAGGCTTTTTCTTTCCACCCCGGAAAGAGGCTGGGCACAAGGCTAGCTGTACTACTAGATTCTACTCTAAAACTTAGCCTTGTTGTGTTTGAGGAGGTGAAAATCGGCCGTGTTTGGAAACCCCGAAACCCCACCCCTACTATACTTACGTACTTCACTAGGTTAGCTAGACTTGAGGCCATGAGGCAGAATGCAACAGGAGAGCCAGAGACATTAGCATCAATATTCATTCTCCTCGATATCTACATTTCTGCTTCCTTTAATCATACTATGCATTACTGCACGAAGCGCTAATCTACACTGAGTGTATACCTAGTTATCATTAGTTAAAATCAGTGTTGCAAGCCCACCTAGTCAGTGTAGCCTTGTGTTCCATTGTGAATCTCCTTCAGTTTCTCTACATTGTTGCTGATCTCCTTCTTCATAGTTTGCTTTGATGAAAGACCATGACTAACATCTCTTTTGCACCTTCTTCAGTCACTCTTCTGTTCCTCACTATATGCTTGACACCGCAAAATGCACTGGTTTTTCCCACAGCACTTACATGTACATAACTGTAAGGTCATCTTAGGCATTTCTTTTTGACTGCTGACCTTCAAGATAGCTAACAGGAAAATGGGTAGTTTTGGACCATGGCCTCTATTACGACAATATAGCATATCTCTGAATGCATTGTCTTTCTTCTTAACACGGTAGTCAATCTGTGAAATAAATTGCTGTGGCTTTCTCAATGTGGAATTGCACATAGCTTTGGGCTTGCAGAGGAATTACGACAACTCGTCTATCACCCTGCTCTACAGTGCTTCGGGTAATTATCAAATGTTCATTTCAATTTAGAGTACACCATAAATCTTTTTTCTGGCTGCAACTAGGGCTACCTGCTGGCCAAGAAGAGGACACGTGTCTTCTATTACTGTTCTGTAGCCGTCTGATGCTGTGATGTGATTGATAATTGGTGGGTCATGGAAGAGGCACTCGACCTCAGGAAAGGTTTGTGTTCGCATCCTCTGCCAGTCACTATTGTGCAGTCAGGACATCGCTTGGAGAACAAAAGGACATCAGCGTATACTTTTTTCCACCGCTAGTGTCTTGGCAGTGCTTACAACTGGAATAGTTTCCATCATATGTCATATGTCTCTTGGAATAGTCTCCCTAATAGACGAGTACATAGGATTGACCATTATAAAGGGCACTTCCTCACATTTTCACAGGAGCAGTGGGCAGTCTTATGCCATGACCTGTCTAGAAACTCAGGAGGCTGTCTTAGTTGTGTCAATATGTAGCTAGCTACAAAGCCTCACTGACAGCATCTACATGTTATTTTATTGAGAATTATTGGGTGCAGCAAGGAAAATCTGATATTATAATGATATGCGACAATTCAGGGTTACTGTTGGGTAGGATAATAGAATGCAATGTGTAGCTACAAAACTTCACTCAGATGATAAGTGATAACCCAAGGGTACTGAGCATGCATTCATGGTAATGGTCATGAACCAGTATTTTACAGTCTTTATCATTACTAGGGTCAGCACAAGTGTCCTCTATGCCATCCTCAAATCTGGCTATCCATTGGCCATTCTCATTCCTCCTGACTATGACTCATGTGTATTCCTTACCATCATCAAATGCCATACTTCCTACTTTTGTACCAAAGTAGGAAGTCCTTTTAGCTGACTTAGCGTAATTTGAGCGCGCGTTAATCGCACGGGTGGGGCGGGGGGAGAGAAGGATCTAGCAGGTGTTATTAGTATGCATGAGATCACGTGTTTGAATTGACCAATCAGATTGCCATAGCCATGAAGCATTTTTTGCATGGCAATCCGATTGGTCAATTCAAACACGTGATCTCATGAATACTAATAACATCTGCTAGACCCTTCTCTCCCCCCGCCTCACCCATGCGATTAACACACGCTCAAATTACGCATGCAGGTCAGAGACAGGTCTAGCTTGATAGACTAGTACATATGTAATTATGCAGCACAGCAAGTATACATGTATACGTAAATGATATGTATGTGCATATACTGTACCTTCAGTCGAAAATCACTGCATGCACAGTATGGCTACTTGAAGCACTTTCGAGCCAGCTTTCCATCAGTGTAGTTACGTACCAACAATGAGGCAATCAACCACATTGAAAACAAACTCAACAAAATGTGCAGTGGACTACAAACTTAGCTTCTTGTATAGGAGCAGTTCCATTTTTTAAGTGTGCTTCGAACTCAGTGAGGTGTTGGTTCGTATCTCCTAACTCTGTAAATCCAACAAGTTCACCTACAATGTTACAGAACATGCACATATCCACCATACATACCTATCAGATGTTCATGACATACCAGACACTTCGTTGTAGACAAAGTCCTCCCTAATGTGCATCTCATCCATGAGGAGAACTATACACTTTTGCCACTCTGTGATACATGCAGCTTCAATCAGTTGCTCATTCACAGCCGTTGAGAATCCAGACTCTGCCTTTGCAGTCTGTATAATCCCTCAGTGTTCTCTGAGTGGGTAGGGACAAACACCCGGATCATCTGAGAGCTTCATAGCTGCTGCTTGAAAGGTGACGGAGGTGGAGGCACCATTTCATCATCAAGGGATGCCATCTCATGGAAGAAGGAATGGAAGCCTCTGCTGCTTTCCTCTGCTGATCCCAAAAGATCGTCCAAAAGAGTCAGGAGGGAAAAAGTTGTGTACGATGGAATCGCTGTCTGCCATGATAGACTCCAAAACAGCATGTGTGTGTTCATTAACAATTTCACCTACAGTGGTCAATTCCTCTTCTAAACAAGCCTTGAGTCTCCTTACTTGTTGCTGAGCTGTTCTGGCAGCCTGGTGCAATGCAGATAGTTTCTGCATCTTCTCTGGAGTTGTAAGATAGCAGTAGTTGATATGGCTATGTGGATTGACACAATTTTCCTTCCCTTTCTTGCATTTCTCGATGCGACTGTAGATTGCATGAAGGGAGTTCCGATGACCCTTACATAAGTGGACACAGTGTGTCATGCTCTATGATATACTCACAATTTTTGTGCTGTATTGTTGGTCTACCAAGCAATCTGGAGTTCACTGATCCATTGGTGGCTGTGAAAAATAGAGATGCACTTATATGTACATGTAAATGTTCATGTATATACATGCACCAGAGATACAGTAATTAAGGTAATGTATCTCAACATGCAGGAACATGGAATTTTACATGATTCCCATACCCAAACTTTTCAGAAATCTGCCCAGTCCAACTTTGTGCATAATATGAATAACCTACCACATGGAAGAACTCCAGTTGCATCATGTCTCTCCAAGAGGCTCTCCGTACTGTGACATGGAGCAGCAATGAATGAGGTAAGTGGGAAAAGGCACAGGCAGACTCACTAGCCTTTGTTCTACTCTCCACTTCCGATAGCTGCGTTCCAAGTCTAAGCTTCCTCAGCATAAACACTGTAAAATATGATGGCCATACATACACCCACTAGATGGACCCTTTACATGCTCATATTGACTCGTGTATGTGGTAGAACCATGAAACAAAGAGTAAGCAAAAAACCTTTAACCTAAGAACAAGCTGTGTTCTCTTACTACATGTGCCTAGTGTACTAAGAGATAGGTCAAACAGTTGTATCCCTACAAAGAGCCCACAACCAACTTCTAAGTCATACAGCAGTGGTATCGAGGCTTAAGAGAACACATACTATATACCAAACAAAACACTTGGAATAGCTTAACATTTACATCACTGCCACTTTAGGCTAACAGACTGAGAACGGTTGCTATAGGTACAAGAAAACAGTTAATTCTGTCTTCACGTTCAAAGAGACCAAGAAAAAGCACTGTAGCCTGAGTACAAATCCCCTGATCTCGGTTAGAACGCACGCACGCTACGCCATGAACTGTTATACAGAAACCAAGTACAGTTTAATAATTCACTTCTAGTCACAGAAGACTACCAAAGCAGCAATGACGATGTCTCTTCTCTCTCGGGAAAGGACAATTTTTTTGCACCCACTTTCACAACTGTTTCATGAGTAAATACTTGCGCTCTATGGGCCCACGTGATATGCTTCCAATCCCGTATAGTATCTATGAAACTACCCATATTCAGACTCAGATTTCATGGCAGAGGTGTTACCTTATCCAAGAGAGCAGTTGGTCTGGATTGACAACATGCTGTTGTAGGAGAAACTCCTAGATGTCACCATTTACAAGTGAGAGGTCAGTGCATATCTACAACTGCAGCTATTTCCTCTACTGGGATTGTGTCAGTAGAAAAATAAAGTGTGGATTGGATGACTTTTGTGACTTTGTTCTTGGAAGCCTTACACCAAACATGCATCCTTATGATGGAACTGCACCTAAGTGTATAGCAATTATGGAGAATATTATTGCTCTATCCATTATGTGAATGCTGTCATTAATCTTCTTTAAGCAAGTGGCATCATGCTTATATTTCTTTCCCCCTATAGTCCTTATTACGACCCTTTAGAACTAGCATTTAGTAGTGTTAAGGCTTTTTAAAGAAGCATGATATTGTGATGCAAGCAATGCCAGACCTAGTTCCTCTCATTAAGTGTGCTTTGGCCATATCTTTGTTTAAATGTGTAATTCATAGATATATTGTGGATATGCTTGACTTTGTATTTGTTGTATGTGCTATTTGAATTACAACTTCAAATCAGAATCAGATTACATGTATGCATTAAGCACTACATATAGAGCTACTGCATACATGCACATTCTCACACTTACTTAGGAAGAGCTACAATTGTATTGTCTCTCGTAATACTACCCTGAAGCTCCTCATATTCCTCTTGTGAGGAAGCTCCTTTTTCAAGAAGATTCACACACTTGTCCAGCTCGTCAATCAATTCACTTCTCATAAAGATGGGTAATTAGGTGGATCGTCAAGGGATGAGTGCTTCTTCATCTGAAGGTTGAAACACTATCAAAACCTTGTCCAACTAGCTTTGAGTACTGTAGCTCCTTCTAACTGATGTATGTAGTGAGACCGCATTTAATCTCTTCCGCATTCGTGGATTTGATGTTCAGAATTGTCAGGAGTGCTCTTCCGGCCATTCATTAATCAACCACCGGCAACAGATTGAGAGCTTCTCCTGTGTAGAGATCTTGGCAATCGGCTGCCATAATTGAGATGAATGAGCTTCAGACTTTCCACCATTTTTCTTTCTAGTCATGTGTCTATGGCATCAAACATTGATGCAATACTGAACTTGGAAGCGTATTTTCCATTGGATGGTCCCTCGTTGACATCTTGCTTGAGGAGTTTGTCTCCACTGGCTACCTGAACCTGGACTAAATGTGGATAAACTGTAGTATGAGGAATGATATTCTGTGTAAGGGAGTAGGTTGATCTCATGAGTTTAAGCAACACATAGTGATTCCTCTGCCTTCTCTCAGCAACCTCCTCAAGCAAAAGTTTCTGCATTACACGAGGGGCTGAAAATATCCAATTGTGGCTTTTGGGTAGTACAGAACATCCATACTTGGGTGCTTCACCAGGGTTAAAAGTCCCCCCCCCCACAGTCAACGAGAAAATCCTGTATAAAACACTGTTACGTATCTCAGAGTCAGTAACTTCATCTTTCACATCTCCCCAAACACCAAGTCACACTTATCAAGGAACCAGCCTGCACTGTCAATGCAGTGTACAAAATCACAGGGTTCCTGGGGGCAACCACTTGATAAACTTAGGCATCTCATTTTGGTATATATAACTCGTAATCTGGAATGCAGTGTTAAGAACTTAATGAAGAATTTGTTTTTGTACACATGTGCTGGGAAAAGCAACTCACATTTCTGGTTGTCTGCAGAAGTGTGATAATGCTCTCCCTTTTGCGACAGTTGCATCCTACTACATGCAGCAAAAGAAACACCAATTGCCCATTCAGAGTGTCAATTTGCCATTAATGAAGGCAGAAATGCAAGTATGGCAGAAGACCAGATCCCAGGAACAGTCTTATTGCAGCCAGCACCCATGCAGCAGCAGAAAACTGGAGTTGAAGAACTTAGTTTCCACCTTCTAATTGTTGTACCATTGCAGCAACAACTGCCGAATCTCTGTGCCAATGGGAATCTGCTGTTGTTTCATGAGTTTAAGTAGCTACATTCCAGTCTACCACACCTTTGGAAATGGCTCCTCTTGATCCTGCCATGTGCTTTCCCACTTCCAGAATACAGGACAAAACATTCCATCACCAAGATCCTTACAAGTGATCTGGGATATTTCTTTTCCCATTCCTTTCTGAAAATGGTTTTCCCTTTTCTTTTCACTTGCAGTAATATGCTCCTTCTTCCCTTGTGGTTCTTGAGTGTTTGGGAGTTTAGGAGGGAAGCCTCTTGGTCAGTGGAAGATTCTGACAAGTCTCCACTTGTTCTTTTTCGAGTACAAAATGCCCAAATTCTCATGGTATGTAGCTGCACTAACTTGCTAGTCTAGACACGTGCCAACTACACTGCATAGCATGTGATAATCATGTAAATAGTTACAAGGTACATGTACTTCCCGATGAGGTTTAACACCTACTTACATAGTGGTTAACAAAGTTTTAGTACAAGCATTAGTATACTCTACAGCATAGGATTGGTGCTACCATACATTTTGCATACAAACCATTGTCAGACCTCGCAAAACCACTGATACTGAAATACTCTCAAACTTGCCTTGTTAGGTCAGCTGTTCACTACTTGCCATAGTGGCAGATGCATCATCGCAATGGACTCTGTGTGCGCAAAGGAAAAACCAGTCCAGCCAGGTGGTACTGCCCTGCATTTGTGAGTCAGACTCAGACACTAACAAAATCAAAGGCACTACCTTGGCACAAAATGAAAAGATGTGCCTACATACCATGTGAATCAGCAAAAGCAAGAGTGCACTAAAGTGCAAAACCCTCGGCACGTTAATGAGTATTATGCGCGAACCCCACCTCCCGTCTAATGAAAGTATATATATGCCAAGAACTGGCCCAGCCATAGAGAAGGCTTGAGAAGCGTGCTGTATTATATTAGCTCATATTTCAAGTAGTGTATAGTATATATGGTGCTCTTGCTAAGGTCTGCTCAGCTATAATGTCTCTGTGCTACTGGGTATGTTTTGTTAACTCTCAGTACACATGCACAGTGAGGGAGTTGGGACTGTCTGTCTGTGTGTCCATTAATCAACATCTCACCTCTGGAGCATCTGTACATCCTGAAAATGATATCACATACTCAATGGGCAACGAAGGTCAGATGGATTTCTCTGAAACCACTCCGTTACAGAGATACACCACTTCCTGCATTGTATAGCTATCCGTGCAGTCGGCCATTTTGGAAACCGCGCATGCACAATTATTAGCATTTCAATACCGTGTGCGCTTTCAAGGATTTGCGCACACGCGTCACATACACGCTGACTAGTTTATCACTTCAGTGCTTCTTCCTCAATCTCTCTGTGATAAATAAATGCGCATTCTCTGTCATAAATCTGCACTCTGGCTCTGATACTTTAGGCTAGCTGGCTAGCTAACAGATCACATCTGGTACTTACAGAATTTTTCCGTGATTTTGATGCATCCACCGGTAATCCAGTATTAAAGGAAAACCATTCACAGTATTCTAAGATACAAGGACAGATGAGAATAAGGGAGCACTCCTGGTGTGACTTTGTCATATACACAACCAAAGGAATAAGTATATAACGTATCACTTTTAACTTAACGAACAGTTTTGGAGAACCAAACAGTTGCCCAAGTTACAACCCCAACCCTTGATCAAGGTTGAAATTGTAAAACCTTCCAATGTACAGGGCCTCCTTAACTGTCCTGTACCAGTGCTGCTCCCTGCTGATAACTGTGCTGCCCTCACAGTTAGTTCAGTGGTTGGCATGCTTTGCCAGGCCTGACCTATGTACCTCACCATTCAGCAGTTCCTTCTGTGTTCATATAGTCTGGTGTTGAGGGCTTTGCGCATCTCTCCAATGTAACAGCTCTTACAGTCGAGACATGGGATGCGTTAGATCAGTCCAGTTGTCTTGACTGGATGAGCACCAGGTCTGAGTTTGATCAAGAGAGAGCGTACTGATCTACTACATCCCATGTCTCGACTGTAAGAGCTCTTATATTGTAGAGACAGGCAGAACCATCGACACCAGACTGTCTGAACACAGAAGGAACTGCCGTGGTACATAAGTCTGTGTTACTTATATACAATAGCAACATTACTCCCAGTAACTCTACATATATCTGTTTTGTAGTTATATTACATGTTGTTATTGTTGCATATCTTTCTGCATCAGAGAGTCAGTAGACTCCCTATGTGGGAGTCTACTGACTACTATGGAAATTCACTAGGACTTGTTCCATATATCCCTCAGGCCTCCCCCTTGGCAGTATTCTAGTTCCTGCCACTCATAGGTTATCGACTTGTTTTGATAACCACAGCGTACTCTCTGGGATTTGAACTGTATATCCCTTAGGCCTCCTTGGCAGAGTGGTAATGGCTCTGTCTGGTCAGTGGTTGAACGAGTCCTACAGTGGGAGCTGTTTTTTCGGCGATAACAACTGAGTGTATTGTGATTGTGGACCAGGGTCACCCCTTGCCCAGCCTATTCAACCATTCCCTGCAACATATACTATGGTGTTATTATTGTTGCCTGCCATACATGTATATTGTCTTGCAACATTCTTACATAGTTGGCTAGGATAATTACTGTGACAATACTTCTCAACGTGCACTAGTGAAAAGTTATAATGAAACTACTGCAAACAAAACATAGGTAGCAGAGCTATTTAAACAAAGGCAACTTAGGAATACAGGAAATACTGAAGTATCCAGGAATGCATGCAAAGGGAAGTAATAATCTCTTGGGTGAGTTCAATCATTTATTTTCATGTGTACAGCTAATAAAAATACACTAGTGTATGTTGAGAAGTATTGTCACATGTATTTTGTCTTGTTTACATGAATTTTGGTACTACCATCACTATATCCTTCAACATTTGTTTTTACTCTTGTAGAATGATGTACCTCTCTCCCTTAAGCTGTGCGATAAAGAGGATGAGCAGAATTTGAAACTGAGTACTGTGAATATCTCTGTCAGGTATTTATATATTACATAATGAAGGCTACAATGTGTACAAAATTCCAATATTGATTCCCGAAACTACCATACCAATTTCGTTGTGCTTTTCTTAGTGAAACCATTGCCTAGGGCTACACTTAATGTTTTTACTGTACTCTTTAAGAACCATACTAATTCTCATATTCATTGGTCCTTTAATTATGTCAGATACCTAAATACATGTGTGTCACTCATGATCACATACGTAGCTACAATTTCTTGAAAAGGGTGGAGCAGTTTGTTGGGTGTTGGATGGATAGGTTACATTTTAGGCATAATCTATAGTGCATTGTTCCAGTGTAGGAAGGTTGTCAACTCTGGAGGTACTTTTCCCACTCACGTTTGGCTCTTTTACACTGTGTATTATAACAAGTAAATAAGAAATTGGAGTGTAATATAGGGATTGCATAAAAATGAACAGAGACAAGATTGGGACACAGACATGCTATGTACATCAACATACCTTGACACATGCTACTGTATACGTACAATGTATGTACTATGCACATACATTCAAAATGAAATTACGTGTAATCTCTATATACATGTACATGTATTGCATTGAGAGGAGTGTTAACATCAGTATTGCAGTAATCACAAGCGTTAACAATATATGTTTTGTTATGTTGCTATTAACAATGATATCTCTACACATGCTGACTTTCAGGTTGATGGTTACCATGGTTGCTCATTAGTTATCCTCATTCATAATACATTGCTGGGAGAGATAACGGTCAATAGTACATGAACTACAAGGGTTAACGGAAATACCTCTATTCTCTATCTTGTAATGATACATTTCCACATGCAAAGATTCAAGATAATTGGTTTTATGGTTATTGAGGTACACCTCTTCAAAAGAAGAGAACATGGACAAAATGTTGAAATCATTTTTTCCGATAACTCATTCCATAAAGCGTAAAATTTTCCCTACGAAACAGCTTTCCTACATTCTACTTCCCCAGTGTGAAGCATAGAGCTGATATCTTTGAACACTTTGATGGTAGCGGGAGGTATTTGTCTGTTCTGTGGTTTGGAAGCCTTCCAGGAAAGGACATGGCATGAATCTCGATCATTTTGTAATCAGTTTGTTATATGATGCATGCTAACAAACGAAATATACATGCGTACAATAATCTCTATACAGTTACATGTATTGTATTGAGAGGAGTGTTAACATCAGTATTACAAGAATCATAAGAGTTTACAGCTATTTAGATGTCTCTACACATGCCAACTTCTAGGCTGGTGTTTGCCACGGTTGGTGTGTTTCGCTCCTTTATTTTCCTCATTCATCACACAGTAGGGTAGAGTATGTACGTATATAGGGATTGCTCCCCATTGAAAAACATATATTGTTCATTTTCACTTTCAATTTTAACACTTTTAATGATATCAAGGTGAAGAATGTGTGAAAATACCTAGTATACAGAAATCAGTTGTGTTGCTATGGAGGATGTACATAATGTGATTTCCACATTTTGTCCATGTTCTTCATCTTCCTCTTCAAGAAGCGCAACTCAATACGCATAAAAAATCATTAATCTTTGCATGTGGAAATGCATCATTACGTAGTGGGGAATATAGGTATAATTAACCCTTGTAGTTCATGTACTACTGATCGTTATCTCTCCCAGCAATGTATTAGGAATGAGGATAACTAATGAGCAAAAATCAGCAACCATGGTAAAAATCAACCTGAAAGTCAACATGTGTAGATATATCATCGCAAATAGCAACATGACAAAAGCATATATTGTTAACCCTTGTGATTCTTGTAATACTGATGTTAACACTCCTCTCAATGCAATACATGTAATGTATGTAGCGATTACGTAATTTCATTTTGAATGAACACGTATGTATATAGAAGCATGTTTCATGTAATAAACCGATTATGTAATGACACGAGGCTTGTTAATGACGTCATTACATCTCGCAAACGCTTAGCAACTAGCACGTACCAACTAGGTGCAGAGTGAACTGGCTCATAATAGACAAATGTATTGACGATTCATATAGTAACTAGGGCTTAGTACTACATAAGCAAAAGAGAGACGTGACGATTCTTGTGCTACTCTTACTGTCAGAACACTGCATACGCGTACAGTGTGTTGCTCTCTGCCAGGCCTGAGGCCAGACCACTAATGTACGTATGTACTGTCTGCTGGAGAAGCGACACGCTACCACACCAAAGCAGGGGTGACCGACAGTACGTTCCTAGCAGGTTTATTCAGCTGATAGTACGTTGCTAGTAGGTTTGCTCATGGTTCTAGTATTTGTAGTGTAGTTACCAAAGTGTACACAGCCACTTTTAGCTTACATTACCAAACTACGCCCTACTAATCATACATCTCAGAGGCCTACAGCCAGATGTTTTATGGATATGGTGAGCATGTGCTAGTGAGACATGTTGCTTACAATAGTAAAAAATGATGGGAGACAAGTAAATAAACGATTTAGGAAATTTGAGGTGTAATATAAGGATTGCATAAAACTGAACCGAGACAACGTCAATGGGACACAACATCAATGTACTAACAAAGGTATGTTGATGTACATAGCATGTCTTTGTCCCAAACCTGTCTCTGTTCATTTTTATGCAATCCTCTTCAAATTTTTTATTTATGTACTTGTAATACATTGTGGGAGAGGTAACGATCAGTAGTACAAGAACTACAAGGGTTAAAAAACTATTATACCTCTATTCCCCGGTTGGTAATGATATATTTGCTCATGCAAAGATACAACTCCATTGAGTTTATGGTTATTGAGCTATGCTCCTTCAAGAGATGGAGAACATTGGTCAAATATTTTGAGATTTTATCAACCAACCTTTTGTATACCAAGTTGTTTTTCATGTGTTTTTTGTCCTGATATCATTAAAAGTGAAATCAGCTTCATATAAAATGGGGATACACCATAGCAATCCCTATATACTCAGTATAATAGAGTTGTGTGACAAGGAACACAACTATTGATATGAACCCTCGCTAACACCGACAGTGGTGCTACCACTGTGAATGCATTCCAGACTCAACTACGTACCTCAGCAGTCATTAGAGGGGAATCCCCCCCAATATTCTGTAGGGGGCCTTGCATCCCCCCCCCCCCCCCCCCCAAATAATGACGGCGGAATGTTCGCTCATACGTAGTATGGTAAATATTTTTATGAACACATGAACTGAATCTCCCCCACCCCCCAACTTCAAACTGCTGTCGTCGCCTCTGGTCATGACTTAATTTGATCTCTCCTGCCTGAGATGACTGCTGTGCACTGACAGGCTGGATGGTCCTCTGCCTGGCAATGCTGACAGATGCAGATTACAAGTACTTTTGATACTAACCATTGGGCACTCTGCCTGGGAGCCATAGCCCTGGACCTGCCACTGGGTCCTGCATCACCTCTTGCTCCACACTACCACTTTTTCTCACTCAGTGAAAGTAGGCCCAAACATGGGACCACTGCCTCTGTGGTTGTTCAGACGATTCTGTGGGAGTAAGGCATGCAACATAGTCCTAACTCCAGGCTGTGACAGGTAGCTTTGCCCCTAAGTCTAGGCAGCTTTGCCACCGACCTGAGCCATGAAAGTCACCGAGTAAATGGAGTTGAGTTTTAACCGGGCACAGTGGGGGTCAGTAGCTGCTTGCTGCCGGAATACTGTGGCATTGGCAAGCCAACCCCCACCACCACACTGGCTGGCCTCCCTAACTAATGTAGTTCTGTAGGCTAGCCTATTTTGTACATGCTCTGGGAACTTAGAGGCTGTCACACTATCATAGATTCCAAAGCATTGTATCCAGCTTAGGATGTCTGAGATCTCCCTCCTAGTGGACTTTGAGGTATTAGACCCCACCTCTTGCACCCCGCTTCGTCGCTCAGCCTCTATGTCCCTCAAGAGTTTGGCCATTTCCACGAAATCCTGACGAAGGATATTTCCTACCAGTTTCACTGGAACAGAGGAAAATCCTTGACAGAATACAATGGTTTGGCATTATGGTCCTTCGGTTTTTTACAGATTTTCCTTGCTCAATTCCACCCTCACATGCGAGTGTGTTGTCCTTCACCTGTACCTCCAAGCGGAAAACCAATCCTGTTCTTGCTGGTCCAAATGGGAATCGCACCAGTGCCAATACGCAGGGCGTTGCGCCAGCCTCCAGATGGCCTACCTTGCCACAGTCAACCAGGCTACTTACCTGGTCATGACGAGGGTTTGCTGGCCACGGGAGCTCTGAGAAGTTTCATTTCCCTGCTCCCTCAAGATGTCAAGCAAAGTTTCACAGATCTGGGACTTGAGTTTGTCTGAGTTCAGAGCACTACTCTCCCCTGTCTTGCCCTCTCTCAAGCTATCCAAACGAGGCTACTTTGATGCTGATGTACACTCTTCTTGCAACATTACAACATTTCAACGGTTGCTTTATGTCTGGCCTGACTAACCATGTGGACTGACTGCGCATGCTCCTGACCTTTATAGTCTACCCGTCTATACCCGTAGTTGTCTACCCGTAGGTTACGGGTAGACAGCTATCTCACACAGTTAACCCCTGATGTTAATTTTGTCTAACTTCATTAAACGTCATCTTACTGCATTTACTGACTCTTGATTAACCTGGCCATCACCCACAAAGCATTTCAGGTATCCAATGTTGTGCATGCTGATTAGCACCAGGCTCATTTGACTCTATTGCCTATTTGCGTTCACCTGGGCCCCAGAAGTTGCTGAGGTTTTATGTGCAACTCAAACGCACGTCATTTTGACAACTTCCTGCATGTTTGCAGGTAGTCATATGCGAAGGTAACTGGAGGGAAACCATGCTGCAGTGCTGAACGCTATGAGAAGTGCGTTTTTTCAAGTACTGTAGGCTTTGTTAGGCTGAAGACTAGGGAGAAGTGGCTAATCATATATAAATAAATAATCCTTGTGTCATCCGAGTAGCCCCTCTTTCTTGCTGATTTTCACACTAGCAAACACTTCAAGCACGTAAGAAGCCTTCGTGTATAAACGGTGCATACAGTTGAAGTCACGCTCACTACATTCCTCGCAGTCAATGGCATCTCCATACTTTACCTATGAGACATATAGCCATCTTTGGAGTGGTAGAAAATCAGATTTAGTGAGACCATCATTAGACGCAGCAAAACGCAAGGAATCCAATGGTACTTTTTATTTTGAAATTGGGTGAAAAATAAGGGAGTTATTGCCAAAATTCGAGGGTTCAGGTGAAGTCAAATAGACAATAGTCAGTTTCCCTGCCAGCCAAATTTTGTTTGAACTGGACTGCTTACGGCCACCTCAACAGTTCTTTTTGTTTGAGCTGATGGCTTTCTGTCCCGCTCTTGTTTGTAGGATCTACACAGTAACATATGAGGCCAGTAGCTATGTAAGAAAGCATTTTTCATGAAGAATTATAAAGTACAAATATCATATAGATATGGTATGTAAGGTATGTAAGTTGTAGATAATACTTATCTACAACTTACATACCAGCAAAGCATAACAAGCATATGCAGAACTAAGTACTGACGAGGCCAAAATGAATGGCAGAAGCATACTGTCAGCAGTTTTGAGTGACTAAGTTGAAGAAGGATAATGACCCATATAAGCCTGTGACCTGACTCCATAACTTATTTAAGAAATGGACTAAGAAATGTATAACTGTGCAAGATGAACTTAGTAAGGGAGAAGCTGCTTAACTTGCAACTAAAAGATGCCAAAAGGTAGTATAGAGCTAGCTTCATAGATACTAGAGACAAGGTGTGCACCAAGCCTAAAACAGAGTTATGGGATCCACCTTGGAAGCGTCTGAAATGCTGACCAGGCCGAAAGAATGCCCACATGTGAGACCAGTGGGTGTACTATTCAGCTAACTCACTTGAAAACTATCCCTTTGTTTTAAAGTGCAAATCACATAAACTCAAAAGTAGAGTAAGTCATCAATTATTGGGCGCTATGTGTTATCGGATGCCTTCGTAGTACTAGTAAAGAAGTTAGGAGGATACTTTTACCTAAAATCACAGATGGGCATCAGTGTACAATTCGGCAGGACGTCTACCTTTGGAACAGCACACTGCTGAAGTGGGGTCCAAAAACTATCGATGATCATACAACAGCAACATATGATTGGACCCCGCTGTAATTCAATGGAAGAAAAACAGAGAGTAATGAAAGTACACTCAATTACAACTTAGATCCAACGACTATCCAGCCATCAGTAGTATACATGTAGATCCTGCTTCCTTCATCGTTTAGCAAAGCTTGTGCATGAACGCAGCTGGGTCACGCCCTTTATTGTAAACACGGAAAAGTGATTTTTGTCAAAATGTGAGGCTAAAGGGGATATTTTGCATGTTCTATCCACTTCAAATGGTGCTTTAAATCTAAAGGTAGCTACATGTAAGCAGCTAACTGTTAAAACTATAATTATTTGTCGGTGTTCAGAGCTGAATTATACACCAAAAAAATGAACATTATAATTTTGACAATTAACGGCGTAGCTGTCCTTTGAGAGGTTAAAGTATTCTTTGAAGTGGACAGAACATGCAAAATATCACCTATAGCGTCATAGTTTGACAAAAATCACTTTTTCACATTTACAATAAAGGGCGTGACCCAGCTGTGTTCATGCGCAAGCTCTGCTAATGATGAAGGAAGCAGGATCTATACTATTGATGGCATGCCTGTCTGATGGTAGACATCCTGTGGAATTGTAATTTGGTAGAAAATCTACACTGATGCCCATCTATCATTGGCAAAAACGTATCCTAACCTAAGGCGTCCGATAATACATAGCGCCTGATAATTGATGACTTACTCGGAAGTATTACTCGGGAAGTATTATTCTTATTCGACTGGTGTTTTTGCGCATGGCTACCTCCGAGCCTCTACCTCAGAGACCCACGCGCAAGTCTCAGAGACTGCGAGGACAGGAGCCGCAGCAGGCCACTCCGGAGAAAGTGGTCGGGAGCGTTGCCACGCCCCCCTTTGGGGGCTCTCCTTCGGGGACCACACCCCATAATAAAAATATGTGGGGAGGTGTCTTGCTGCATATAATTATACTCCACTTGTTTCTCTGTTTTTAGGCAGTGTCATTTCTACATCCTTTGACAAGTGTTTTTACTCCTGTTTCACTAGTTTTTCGTTGTATACTCTCATGCAAGTACAATACTCTTGAGTGTGTGGGAGTCCCACCCCTTTTGCTACTCATTGTCACTCGTGAGTAAAAACAAGGAGAGGGCATTCAACTACACAAAGTGCTAGTATATTGTAGCTGTACTAGTCCAAGAGGGGCCCCACAAAGATTCCATTGCACTGTGGATGGTAATAAGAAGCAGCTCTGGTACAAAACCTTAAGTAGATACTTGTACTAATTTTGTTTGAAGAATTAGAACCAGGAGATGATGGAGAAATCGAGTTTTTAGTAATTCCACGTACATGTGTCATTGTAGTGGTATAATTTTCATGTTAGAAATACTCGTAGCCCATGTTATGTGTCTAAAAGAGCTTTACAGCTGCTCCGTTTGAGAGGTCTGAACCATTTCCTTTCTTAAGGGCTAATAGGAGTGTCGGTGCCATAAGTCTAACAACTCTGATATATTAGAATCACGCCAGGAGATTTACTAGGTATAAGTTCACCGAATAACACACTAACTCCATCACCAATAGGGATGGAGGAGATCCGCAACATCCTCTGTCTTCCTATGTGTATCACCACCTCATTTGCAGCACTCCCATCCCTACATCTTTCAGTATTTGAATGAAGTACTCTTGGACCCGTTTTACAGGGACTCTGTTGTGTACTTGCAAGTGTTTAGTGTAGTGACAGTGGGTGTGGTGGAAATTATGATGGAAAGGTCTACCCACCCAGCTTGATAGATATTTTTTATTTAAATCTACACTGCCATGGTTTATTATTGTGTGTGTTGCTATAATTTCTGACTGTGCATACCATATTACAGTCTGGAACAGCAGGAGCATTTTAAGATGTGGGAGATGTATGATGATAGTGAAGACAGTTTCTGTGAAACTGATGGTGAGTTTCACAATTGTTATACATATGTATATCTACATCACACCACACTTTTACTAACTTAAGGAGAGAGCAAAACATGTACATGTGTATAGCGACGACGTAATTTCATTTTGAATGTATGTGCATAGTACATACATTGTACATATATAAAAGCATACCATGACACAAGATTCGTTAATGACATCATTACATCTGCCGCTCGCGCACAAACGCTTAGCAACAAGCGCCTAGCAACTAGGTGCAGTGAACTGGCTGATAATAGAGAAATGTGTTGACGATTCATTTAGCAACTAGCACTTAGTACTACATAACAAAACACAGATGTGTTGACGATTCTTGTGCTACTTCCACTTATACATGTACAGTGTGTTGCTCTCTGCCAGACACTACTCTATTTATCTACCAGCCGTCTGCTGGAGAAGCGGCACACTACCAAGCCAAAGTGCTGGTGACCGACAATACATTGCTAGCATGTTTGCTCAACCAATAGTACGTTGTTAGCAGGGGTGCTCATAGTTCGTGTACGCAGCCGCTTGTAGCTTCCTCATTAGTAATCAAACTACTAATCATACATCTTAGAGTGTGATTATTAGGGCCTATAGCAATAATTGGCCGGAAGTTTATGGATATGGTGAGCATGTGCTAGTGAGACCACAATAGTAAAAATATGATGAGAGTCACGTAAATAAATTCAGGAAATTTGAAGTATAATGTAGGGATTGCATAAAAATTAACAGAGACAGCAGCTATACTATATACATCAATGTACTAAGAAAGGTATGTTGATGTACATAGCATGTCTGTAGAGAACTGTAATATTCGATGGCTCAGGCGTAAGGGATGAAGAGAGAGCAGGAAAGACCGATTTCCACTGGGAATCGAACTCAGGATCAGTGACTGGAAATCCAGTGCACTAACCACTGAGCCACTACTCCCAGTTAAAAATCAGTCCCCCAATCTCTCTCATATACAGCCAGGTGGTACTCCCATACTGGAGTCTCGCACCTGACCCGTCTACCACTCGATCATGTGCCGTCAGAACCCTGTTAAGAGTCGACCGGTAACACCTTTACATCAGTGAAGGAGCCATGCTGAGTGGATTTACGACTACAGAATATGAGCGACATTGGGGGGACTGATTTTTAACTGGGAGTCGTGGCTCAGTGGTTAGTGCACTGGATTTCCAGTCACTGATCCTGAGTTCGATTCCCGGTGGAAGTCAGTCTTTCCTGCTCTCTCTTCATCCCTTACGCCTGAGCCATCGAATATTACAGTTCTCTACACATCACCAGGCGAACTAAGAATTTATATTTCATAGCATGTCTGTGTCCTAAACTTGTCTCTGTTGATTTTTATGCAATCCCTAATATTACACTTCAAATTTCCTTAATTTTTTATTTACTTGTATACTATTAGGTGTAAGTATACCTGACTCCAATAAATACTGGCACTTCGACTGCTATACTGCATCCTTCATCAGAGAACACATTCAACACAACACAATCACTTATGGCAGATTGTATTGTATAGATGCCATTGCTACGATAGCATCAGTGATTGTGTTGTGTTGTATGTGTTCTCTGATGAAGACTGCAGTACAGCAGTTGAAATGTCAGTATTGATAGCATTTTTTTGGAGTCATGGATACTTACACCTAATGAACATCAACCAATAAGGAATGCATTTCAGAGAGAATATATACTCACTCACCAGCAAGAGTTTGAGCTCTGAACCTGAAGATAAAGACATAAAAACTTGCCCTTACTTCTTGTCCTCTCCTACTACCCAACATGTAGATATCTGTTGTCTAGTACATGCTAGTTTTACAACATGAACATGCATCAGTGCATGCATATACTTACTACCCCCGTCCCCCAACACATACCATGCCAGTAATTCCTTACAATATTGTGTATCTAATAATAACGTATTGTAAACAAGCAAGCACAAGTCCATTACAGAAGTTAGCCTAACCATACCGTTTTAACTTTTTGTGTGTGTTACTTATACTCCATATACATACGTAGGTGACAGTGCAGATGAGATGATGTATGTCAACCTTTTACTCAATCCAGAGAGGTTCACTGGCTATTCTGGATATTCAGCTCTCAGGATATGGAAGTCAATATATCAGGAGAACTGCTTCATGTACGTATGTAGCTATTCATCCATTCATCAACGTAAAACACATGAATACATGCACACATGAACAATCATGTGTATCACACGCTACATTCAAGGAGGGAAGAACGGAAAAGAAAAAGATTTACACCAAGGAAAAGAGCAGCTTAGAAATATTGAAAATTCAGCCTCATCTGCTTAGAGAATATCAGCGGACAACAAAGGTCAAAATTTTATTGGGGTTTTCTCTAAAACCGCTCCATTGCAGTACTCCTTCCCATTGAAAGCTACATGTAAAATCAGCCATTTTCCTGCGGATAGCGCGCATACGCATTATATGCACGTGGAGGCCCCGAGGGATCTGCACTTCAGTGCATTCATTGAGTTTGTTGTGAAAGTGAAAGAGTAGGCCAGGACTGTTTCCCCTGATTGCGATGTAGTTGATCAGAGTTGAAGGAGGGAAAGTATTAATTTGTGTGGCCACTCGTCATCTCTTGGCAAAATCTGTTTTTGAACATTTTAGCCAGATAGCCACTACTGTGTGCAAAGATAAGCAGTTTGGTGAGATGTCTGAAAGGTTCAAATGAATGTATGAAGAAGAGCTAGGGATGGTGATTTTGCCAGAGCAAAGAAACCCAATAGAGCACACAAGAAAGGCTGCCCATATCACACAGTACGGTAGTACTGTGTATATAGGGATTGCTATGGTCTATCCCCATTGAAAACCATATATAAGGTTTTTCATCACTTTCACTTTCAGTTTGCTACCTACTGGACTTCTGTTAACATGAATGTATAACTATACCCAGAAACTAACTGTGATTATAAAATGGTATAATTTGATGCATAAGAAAGGTGTTTACTTATCACACAGTACGGTAGTACTGTGTATATAGGGATTGCTATGGTCTATCCCCATTGAAAACCATATATAAGGTTTTTCATCACTTTCACTTTCAGTTTGCTACCTACTGGACCTCTGTTAACATGAATGTGTAACTATACCCAGAAACTAACTGTGATTATAAAATGGTATAATTTGATCGATGATAAAGGGGTTAAATTAACAAAATTCTATTTTGTGAATTCATCTTCTTCTTCTTCTTCTTCCGCTTTAACAGGCGTAACTCACTAACGGTAACACATCTAAACATGAAACTTGGTACAGTGATGTAGTTCCACTGTGGGTAGTGCATCATCATGTTAAAAATTTTGTTAAACAATGTACTTCTTGTAAAATAAACAAAAATAGCCTCAGGCCATGTGTTATTAATGGAGGGCACACAATCCTACGTATATCTGACTAATGAAAGGTCTGCTAAATGTGAAATTTTGTATGATAGTATAGTTTAATACCCCAATGATCAACATTGTGATAAGATCTCTGTAAACAATGTAAATCTTGTAATATAACAACAAATAGCCTCAGGCAAGGAGATCTGTATCTCACTAACAATAGCTCCCTTAAATGTGAAAATTGGTGTGATGGTAAAGCTTAATACCCCAAAGATCAACATTGTGATAAAATCTCTGTAAACCATGTAAATCTTGTACAAAATAGCCTCAGGCTAGCATTACTGTATCTTACTAACAAAAGCTCTTCTAAATGTGAAATTGGTATGATGGTAAACCCAATGACCAACATTGTGATAAAATCTCTGTAAACCATGTAAATCTTGTAAAAAATAGCCTCAGGCTAGCATTACTGCATCTTACTAACAGAAGCTCTACTAAATGTGAAAATCGGTATGATGGTAAAGCTTAATACCCCAAAGATCAACATTGTGATAAAATCTCTGTAAACCATGTAAATCTTGTAAAACATAGCCTCAGGCTAGCATTACTGTATCTTACTAACAGAAGCTTCACTAAATGTGAAAATTGGTGTGATGGTAAGGCTACTTCAATGATCAGTATTGAGATAAAATCTTGTAATCTTGTAAATAGTAGCCCCAGGCACTACTTTGCAATATATCATTAATAAAAGCTCCACTATAAGTAAAATTTGGTACAATATAATACACAAAAATTGATGTTGCAATAAAAATGTTGGATAGCCTCAGGTTACAAGCTCTATTAGCTAATATGTTAGCTACCAAGCAAGCTACAAAAATAGCAAAATGCATGTACCTTGGTCCAGAAAAAAATGATGGGAGACAAGTAAATTAAAAATTTAGGAAATTTAGAAGGAAATATAGGGATTGCATAAAAAAGAACAGAGACAAGATTGGGACACAGACATCTTATGATATATCGACGTACCCATAATGTTACGTTGATATATCATAACATGTCTGTGTCCCAATCTTGTCTCTGTTCCTTTTTATGCAATCCCTATATTTCCTTCCAAATTTCCTAAATTTTTAATTTACTTGTCAAAAGTCTATTTTGTAAATTCTTCATCTTCTTCTTCTTCTTCCGCTTTAACAGGCGTAACTCACTAATGGTAACACATCTAAACATGAAATTTGGTAGAGTGATGTAGTTCCACTGTGGGTAGTGCATCGTCATGTAAAAAATTTTGTAAACAATGTACTTCTTGTAAAATAAACAAAAATAGCCTCAGGCAATGTATATCTGACTAATGAAAGGTCTGCTAAATGTAAAATTTTGTATGATAGTATAGTTTAATACCCCAATGATCATCGTTGTGATAAAATCTCTGTAAACAATGTAAATCTTGTAGTATAACAACAAATAGCCTCAGGCAAGCGTTACTGTAATTCACTAACAAAAGTTCCAGTAAATGTGGAAATTGGTATAATGGTAAAGCTTAATACCCCAAAGATCAACATTGTGATAAAATCTCTGTAAACAATGTAAATCTTGAACCTCAGGCAATAGTTAGCTATATCTCACTAAAAAAGGTAGCACTAAATGTGGAAATTGATGTGGTGTTAAAACTTAATATCCCATAATTAATGTTGAGAAAAAATCTTGTAATCTTGGAAATAGTAGCCCCAGGCACTACTTTGCTATATTTCATTAGCAAAAGCTCAACTAAATGTAAAATTGGTACAATATAATACCCAAACAATTGATGTTGCAATAAAAGTGTTAGATACGTAGCTCAGGCTACAAGCTCTATTACGTTTGCTACCAAGTAAACTGTAAAATAGCAAAATGTATGTACCTAGGTCCAGAAAAAAATGACAGGAGACAAATAAATAAAAAATTTAGGAAATTAGAAAGGAAATATAGGGATTGCATAAAAAGGAACAGAGACAAGATTGGGACACAGACATGTTATGATATATCGACATACCCATAATGTTACGTTGATATTTCATAACATGTCTGTGTCCTAATCTTGTCTCTGTTCCTTTTTATGCAATCCCTATATTTCCTTTCTAATTTCCTAAATTTTTTTATTTACTTGTTGTTGAAATAAGTGGGATGATGCATTAGGAAGCTGTGGATGCCCAGTAAGACTTGTGGTGTGACAGGCAGCCGAGGGTGTTAACTTATGTAATCCGTATATTGATTTCCTATTTACTCTGTAATGACAATTTCAGAAAATAGACAGGCCCAGCCACAGAAAAGGCTTGAGGAGCTAGCTGCATTACATTACCTAGTGTGTAGTGCCCTGTTAGGCTACGTTTTGCATCAAAGCAATAATCTCTTGATCACTATAATACGTAGGTCTGTTGGCGTTTCATGCAAATGATGCCACTGCACACACAGAACAATTACTGTAACCCTCGCTGCACATGAGTGCTTAGAATTAATGACAAGAAGCAAGTAAAATATGTGAAAAATGGGATTGCACATAATGGAAGGTAACATTGTGATACAAGCATACATATTATATTTACTTTTGCACACACATTGAGAATCATTTTGACCTCTG
Organism: Theonella swinhoei; assembly: GCA_963970385.1. Lineage (NCBI taxonomy): Eukaryota > Metazoa > Porifera > Demospongiae > Tetractinellida > Theonellidae > Theonella > Theonella swinhoei. The sequence continues at coordinate 2,605,782 of OZ019960.1, read as the reverse complement.
TTGTTTACAGGCCAGAGAGTGTACCAGAGTCATCAGCATCTCTACTTTTTGAGTCATCGCTGGTCCAAGGTGAGCTAGTTGATGTTCATACATGTGGCTTTAAGTTGTTGTATGTTGAATTAGTTGAATTTCACAACTGAAATGCCCAATATGGCAAGCTAAGTGCATACGTGTCAAAACCTTTCTGCGCATTTAGGCCCATAGGGCTGGATGAGGTGCTTTTCCTGGGAAAGTAGACCAGTCACAGTTAATAGCTAGTATAACTACACGAATGTGGGCAATCATCAGTGAACCCACATACTCAGCCACGTTATTTGTCATAGATGCCTCGCGCATATGTACATGATCGTAGTTATAAGAGTCTCTTATCTTAGCACTTTAACCATATATGCGAAATTCTCTAAAATGGACTGCTAATATTTTGGGATTTACAGTAATTCTGAACTGTCCTGTTGGCTCCCAAAGCTTGAGAGAGAAGACTTTCACCAGCTGTGTTGTGACACATGTACTTTCCTAGCAGAAGTAGCCTATGTGAGAAGAGTATTCTCACATTCCTTCCACCACTTCACACAATCACTACTGGAATCAACTCTATCCACTTTGAACAGGAAGTTCTGCTTTTAGTGCACCAAGTACTTCTTCTGAATGAACAGGAAGTTCAGCTTTTAGTGCACTAAGTAGTTCTTCTGAATTCAGGAACGAAAAACTACCAAGACTAGAGTAGGCAGTCAATGATCGGACTCCAGATATAACCGGACACAAAAACTCATGAGTCCAAAGCACAGCTAGGCTCAGATATTGTTAGCAAGGGTCAACAGGAGATGTGAAATAAGTTACCAAAATTTGGTGAACACTGCCGCTCTCAAGTACTAGTAATGGCTAGCTAAACACCATGTCCGATTTTATCAAACCTTGGACATGTCCCAGGTATTTACGGACACTTGCTTCTCAGTAACCATGCACTGCCTACATGGGACCATGTGTTGTTAGGCTCTATTGGGACAAGTAAATAAAAATTTAGGAAATTTGAAAGGAAATATAGGGATTGCATAAAAAGGAAAGGAGACAAGATTGAAACACAGACATGTTATGATATATCAACGTAACATTATGGGTACGTCGATATATCATAATATGTCTGTGTCCCAATCTTTGTCTCCTTTCCTTTTTATGCAATCCCTATATTTTCTTTCAAATTTCCTAATTTCTTTATTTACTTGTCTCCTGTCATTTTTTTGGGACCTTAGTACATACATTACATACATTTCGGTATTTTGCAGTTTACTTGGTAACAAACGTATTAACTAATGCATTGTACATTAGTTAAACTGAATTAGCATTACAGATAATAGCGTGTGCATGAAGAGTTATAGGCTCTATGTAACTGCCAGTACTTATATATGTATCTGCCAGTACTTAGTTTTACTATCATACAAATATTCAGCTTTAGTGAATCTTTGTAACGCTTGCCTGAGGCTATTTGTTGTTATATTACAAGATTTACATCGTTTACAGAGACCTTATCACAATGTTGATCATTGGTGCATTACACAGTTCACCAGCATATCAATTTCCACATTTAGTGGAGCTTTTGTTAGTGAGATATGGTAATGCTTGCCGGAGGCTATTTGTTGTTATATTTTTAAATGTGTACATAGATCTTATCACAACGTTGATCATTGGGGTATTAAGCTTTACCATCACACTATATTTAGCAGAGCTTTTGTTAGTGAGCTACAATAATGCTTGCCTGAGGCTATTTTGTACAAGATTTACATGGTTTACAGAGATTTTATCACAATGTTGATCATTGGTGTATTAAGCTTTACCATCACACCAATTTCCATATTTAGCAGAGCTTTTGCTAGTGAGATACAGAAATGCTTGCCTGAGGCTATTTTGTACAAGATTTACATTGTTTACAGAGATTTTATCACAATTTTGATCAGTGGAGTATTTAACGTTACCATCACAACAATTTCCATATTTAGTAGAGCTTTTGCTAGTGAGATACAGAAATGCTTGCCTGAGGCTATTTTGTACAAGATTTACATTGTTTACAGAGATTTTATCACAATGTTGATCGTTGGGGTTTTAAGCTTTAACATCATGCCAATTTCCACATTGAGTGAGCCTTTTATTAGTGAGATACAGTAATGCTTGCCTGAGGGTATTTGTTGTTTATTACAAGATTTACATTGTTTACAGAGATTTTATCACAACGTTGATCATTAGGGTATTAAACTATACTATCGTACAAAATTTCACATTGAGCAGGGCTTTCGTTAGTCAGATATAGGATTGTGTGGCCCCAATTATTATACATTGCCTGAGGCTATTTTTGTTTATTTTACAAGAAGTACATTGTTTTAAACATGACGATGCACTATACCCACATCACTATACCAAGTTTCATGTTTAAATGAGTTACCATTAGTGAGTTACGCTTTTTCAAGTGGAAGAAGAAGTGTCGGAAGATGAACAATTTACAAAATACACTTTTGTTAATTTAACCCCTTTATTATAACCAGTATACAAAAATTGGTTGTGTAATGATGTAAGATGTGTGTAATAGCTTAAAAAGTGCTTTCACATGTTTGCCATGTTTTCCATCTTCTTCTTCTTATTATTATTATTATTATTATTATTTTTTTTTTGAAGAAGCGTAACTCAATAACCATAAAAGCAATGAAGTTGAATATTTGCATGAGGAAATGTATCATCACTTAGATTTGCATAACTTTGAATTATCCAATCAGAATACAGAACGCTAGGATCCTTATTTTCCGTAGCTCTATAGTTGGCCTCTGGCTTACATGAATTACAGCAGTCACGCGCAGCTTAGCGTGCAACTTACGCGTGGCTCTACAACTGTATCTACGATCTACATAGCGACGCGTGTCGGTTTGAATCTTATTGTCCAATGAATTTACAGCACGCAAATCTAAACAGGTTAGACGTGGCGCGTAGGGATCTACGTGATTTAAAAGGCCTCAGGCCTTAGTAGCGAGGACGCTACAGCCCAGGGCCCTCGGCCTTTTAAATCACGTAGATCCCTACGCGCCACGTCTAACCTATATGTAGTGAGGAATAGAGGTTGAATATCCCTTGTAGTTCATGTACTACTGATTGTTATCTCTCCCAGCAATGTATTATGAATGAGGATAACTAATGAGCAACTCAGCAACCATGGTAACCATAAACCTGAAAGTCAGCATCTGTAGAGATATCATCGCTTATAGCAACATAACAAAAGCATGCGTTGTTAACCCTTGTGATTCTTGTAATACTGATGTTAACACTCCTCTCAATGCAATACATGTACATGTCACTCAGTACAGTAGTACTGTGTATAGAGGGATTGCTATGGTCTATCCCCATTAAAACCATATATAAGGTTTTTCATCACTTTCACTTTCAGTTTACTGCTAACTGGATTTCTGCTAACATGAATATGGTATATAAAGGGGTTAAATTAACAAAAGTCAATTTGTATATTGCCTACACTTCTTCTTCCACTTGAAAAAGCGTAACTCACTAATGGTAACACATTTAAACATGAAATTTGGTACAGTGATGTAGTTCCACTGTGGGTATAGTGCATCGTCAATGTACTTCATGTAAAATAAACAAAAATAGCCTCAGGCCATGTATAATAATGTGGACCACACAATCTGACTAATGAAAGCCCTGCTAAATATGAAATTTTGTATGATAGTATAGTTTAATACTCCAATTATCAACGTTGTGATAAAATCTCTGTAAACAATGTAAATCTTGTAATAAAACAACAAATACCCTCAGGCCCACATTACTGTATCTCACTAATAAAAGGCTCACTCAATGTGGAAATTGGCATGATGTTAAAGCTTAAAACCCCAACGATCATGCATGCAAGCATTTCTGTATCTCACTAACAATAGCTCCCCGAAAAGTGGAAATTGGTGTGGTGTGAAAGCTTAATACCCCAATGATCAACATTGTGATAAAATCTCTGTAAACCATGTAAATCTTGTACAAAATAGCCTCAGGCAAGCATTACTGTATCTCACTAACAAAAGCTCTGCTAAATATGGAAATTGGTGTGATGGTAAAGCTTAATATCCCAATAATCAACATTGTGATGTAAACCATGTAAATCTTGTACAAAATAGCCTCAGGCAAGCATTACTGTATCTCACTAACAAAAGCTCTGCTAAATATGGAAATTGGTGTAAAGCTTAATACCCCAAAGGGCTATGGAAATTGGTGGAAAGCTTAATACCCCAATGATCAAAATGTGATAAGATCTATGTAAACATCTTGTAATATAACAACAAATAGCCTCAGGCAAGCATTATTGTATTTCACTAACAAAAGCTCCACTAAATGTGGAAATTGGTATGCTAGTAAAGTGTATTGCACCAATGATCAATGTTGTGATAAGACCTATGTAAACAATGCAAATCTTGTAATATACGTAACAACAAATAGCCTCAGGCAGGCATTACTGTATCTCACTAACAAAAACCTCAATTTGTATGATGATAAACCTAAGTATTGGCAGTTTTTCTGGCAGTTACATAGAGCCTATAACTCTTCATGCACACGCTATTATCTGTACTGCTAATTCAGTTTAACCATTACCTAATACGTTTGTTACTAAGTACGTAAACTGCGAAATGTATGTAGATTGTACCTAGGTCCAGAAAAAAATGACAGGTGACAAGTAAATTTAGGAAATTTGAAAGGCAATATAGGGATTGCATAAAAAGGAAAGCAGACAAGATTGGGCCACAGACATGTTATAATATATCAACGTACCCATAATGTTACGTTGATATATCATGTCTGTGGCCCAATCTTGTCTCCTTTCCTTTTTATGCAATCCCTATATTTCCTTTTAAATTCCTAAACTCCTTATTTACTTGTACACAGTTTGTGTGACATGTACATGTATTGCATTGAGAGGAGTTTTAACATCAGTATTACAAGAATCACAAGGGATAACAACAAATGCTTTTGTTATGTTGCTATTAGCAATGACATCTCTACACATGCTAATTTCAGATTGATGGTTACCATGGTTTCTGAGATTTGCTCATTTGTTTTCCTCATTCACAATACATTGCTGGGAGAGATAACGATCAGTAGTACAAGAACTACAAGGGAATATTATACCTCTATTCCCCGGTACATAATGATATATTTCTACATGCAAAGATTCAAGTTCATTGATTTTATGGTTTTTGAGTTACGCTTCTTCGAGGAGAAGAAGATGAAGAAGAACATGGACAAAATGTGGAAATCATTTTTACAGTTGTGTATCTCACGTCACATTACTACCAATTTTTGTGTACTAATTGTTTTTCACATGCTCTCTACCCTGATATCATTAAAGTGAAATCAACTTCAAATTCAAAGTGAAAATGAACAAAATCCTTATATATGGTTTTCAATGGGGATAGACCATAGCAATCCCTATATACACAGTACTACTACCGTACTGTGTGATTAGGAGATACATACGTACTGGTATACAATGGTATGTAGCTATAGGCTACTTTAATCAAAGTCACTACATTACTACATTGTTCACACGACAATGTCCTTTTATGAAGTGTTTGGACAATACAATCAATTTTGGACAACATCACACACTAACGTGACTGATTAAGAAATCTGCAAATTACGTCTAATAAAGTTAGCAGGAATTTCGTGTATCAAACTACATGGCAGGAAAATCAGTGAAGCTTGTACAAGTCATTCTGGCCCAAACCTGGACCTTCACTGGTGTACTCCTTTGTTTCCATCTCAAAGAGTAAAGTGAGAGTCGGTTTTTTTCTGCTTCCAGAGAGGAGAGTTACCCTTAGAAAAAAAGAGATCCCCAGTGTGTTTGGTGGTTTGTACCAGAAATGTCCAAGCATCAAATAGAGGCAGGTTGGCAATATGACAGGTAAAGTGATGCAACAACATGCAAAGCAGCTTTTCTTATGCTTGCATGCTGGAGATACGGATTTGCCACTCTGATCCTTCCATACCGACTCTCTATGTAGGGATGGCACCGACACGCCCGTTAAGCCTTAACAAATGTAACTGCTCAGAACTCTCACGGCAGCTATAAGCCCTTTTGGAAACATAACATGACCTATGAGTGTTTCTAGACATGATAACACTCAAATACACTGCTACAATGACATATGTGAAATTGCTAAAACCCCGATTTCTCCATCTTCTTCAACACTAACCAATTTGCTGCACACTATATTGTAAGCGCTCGAATACGTACACAAAATAAAAATGGCGTATAAAAGGGAGGAAGTATCATGGGCGTGGCTCTTAGTTGTACTCTCTATAGCAATCTTTGGTGAAAGGCACTGTGCCGGCCAAAAAGAAGCCAATTTGTGCAGACATGAAGATAAATACTTAAGCCGATTTCGAGTTATGCCTGTCTAACTGCTGTTTTGCGTTACGGTGTTAATTGACTCTGTTCTGTTAGGGGTTTTTTCTCAATATCCATCGCCTGTACTTGCTAAGTTTGCTTTGGAAGTGTCTTTATCCTTCTTTCCCTGCACTTCCCTCTCCTCTATTCACACTTCTCTACATTCTCTATGTAAGGATGGCGCCGACACGCCCATAAAACCTTAATTGAACAGCACACAACTCCTGAACAGTGCTGTTATAAACACATAATATGGCATACAACTGTTTCTATACAATGAAAAGTCAGTGAAAAGAACATTTCCATTAAAATATTGAAGTATGTAGGGATGACAGTGCCAAAAAGTTAAGAAACAAGTGCAGTATATATTTGTAGCAACACAGGGAATGAAAGCAGTATATTTATATGCAGCAAGATAGAGGATGAGGGCAGTATATATGCAGCAAGACGGGGGATGAGGGCATACAACAATAGCAGTATGTGTAACCCCTCCCTACATCTCTTTTATTATGGGGTTCGCAACAAGTTAATGGACAACTCACGGCTAAAGAAAATATATATATGGCAGTTACATAGAGCCTATCATAGAGTCGGTAGACTCTATATGTAGGGATGGCGCAGACACGCCCATTAGCCCCATACAAAAGTAACGGCTGAGAACTCTCGAACGCGGAAGTTATAGGCCTTTTCAGACAAACAATGTGCTCTGCGAGTGCCTCTATACACTATAATACTCTCAAACTCCGTAAAATATACAGCTACGGTGATTCTCGGAAAATTGTAAAAACGCCGATTGTTCATCATCTTCTTCTTCTTCTTCTTCTTCTTCTTTCTTCTTCAGTTCAAACGACCTACTGCGAAACTGGGATTAGTAATCGCTCTATTTCTTTCACGAAAATCATTTATACTGGAGCGTACATGATCCTTGATGCACAAAATCTTCATACCTTCTCCCAAAGCCCGTCAAACTCCAGTTTGGCAAGCTTAGAAGCGTTAGTTTAGACGCCATTTGCTGGTTTGCTCACGTGCCGAAGACGTGACGTTTAGAAGTTTGGTCGTGGTTGTGATTTGTCGCGCTGTTTGGCTACCAGCGTTGCTCCTTTGTGTCCGTTTCTTTGAACGACTAATTCTTGCCATAACTGGACACGCAGTTTTACTCAGTGTGCAATATTCGTACAAGACAGGATGTAGGAGTCACTGCCAATTGCTGGCTATCGTCATAGGTATGCAAGGGAGGTAGAACGAAAGCCAGTCGGTTTATACACGTTGCTACACACAGTAAATACCAGTGAAACAAGTGTAAAAACATTTTTACTAAAATGTTGAAGGATGTAGGGATGGAAGTGCCAAAAAGTATAGAAACAAGGTCAAAGTTCAGCATACATGCAGACAAAGGCAGGGGATGATAGCATGCAACAATCATAACATGAGTAACCCCATATCCCTACATCTGTAAATTCCCTACATCTGTGAATATGGGGTTACGCATGTTATGATTGTTGCATGCTATCATCCCCTGCCTTTGTCTGCATGCATGCTGAACTTTGACCTTGTTTCTATACTTTTTGGCACTTCCATCCCTACATCCTTCAACATTTTAGTAAAAATGTTTTTACACTTTATATATGGCAGTTACATAGAGCATATATGTAATGTATAAACCATGGCCAAGAGGTGTATGTGTCAGATATACACCTGCTGTGAGGAATTTATTTGTGATATTTCCCGAGGGCCAACGGCCCGAGGGATATATCACAAATAAACTTCCGAACATAGCAGGTGTATATCTGAAAATATACACCGATTGGACATGGTTTATACGATATATGCTATGTTGAATATTGATGAGGTGTATATGCAATATATAAACCTGCCGTTACCATAGCAACATAGTATATATATATATATATGCCCATCTCTCCAATGTAGGAGCTGTCACGATCAAGACATGGGATGCGGTAGATCAGTCCAGTCAGTAGACTTGGCTGGGTGGGCACAAGGTCTAAGTTTGGTCAGGAGAGAACGTAACGTTCTATTTGAGCAAAAAAAGACCCGTATTCGAAACGTCGCCAGTTGTATATCTATATATATTTTTTTTAGCCGTGAATTGTCCATTAACTTGTTGCGTTTCATTCACCGCCCCACTATGTCCTTCAACAATCATATTATGGGGTTACGCATGTTATTATTGTTGCATGCCCTCATCCCCTGTCTTGCTGCATATATACTGCCTTCATCCTCTATCTTGCTGCATATAAATATACTGCCCTCGTCCCCTGTATTGCTACAAATATATACTGCACTTGTTTCTTAACTTTTCGGCACTGTCATCCCTACATACTTCAATATTTTAATGGAAATGTTCTTTTCACTGACTTTTCATTGTATAGAAACAGTTGTATGCTATATTATGTGCTTATAACAGCACTGTTCAGGAGTTGTGTGCTGTTCAATTAAGGTTTTATGGGCGTGTCGGCGCCATCCTTACATAGAGAATGTAGAGAAGTGTGAATAGAGGAGAGGTGTTGTATATTGCAAGTAATGTGGGTGTATTGCTGCATACGTATATATACTGCACTTGTTTCTCTACCTTTTGGGCACTGTCATCCCTACATCCTTCAACATCTTAATGGAAATGTTTTACTCATACAACTGGCTGTTTTGGTGCTGACATGGGTGATTCCAAATCATTTCAACAAATGTTTTGACATTACCCTCTCAAAATCAGAACTTGGTATATTAGTAGTACTTGAGGTACATGAAGAGACCTTTGCTCTCAACAGAATACTCCCTCTTTCTAGACTCCTGTGACAACCTTCCTCTCTCAGATTGTTTGGTTCGCTTGGTGAAACCCATTCCTCACTGGATGGTGACTCACAGTCTACCGAGGATGACATCCTGGAACAACTTCCGCATTAGGCTTCTCGTTGGTTGTCATGGCCTTGAAGTGAATTCCTGCCATTTCCGCAGGAGAATGCTCTCCAACTACATCACGAACGACCCGATGTGCAAGTAATGTGGCTTGGAACCAGAAGATCCAGCCCACTTTATTGTTCGCTGCCCTGTCCTAGCTGTCACCAGAAACTACATTCTCCAAACCAACTCCAGCATGGATTGGGATTCATTGATTCTGTCTGACCCAGCATGATTTCTCAATGTCATTCTGGGAACTGAATGGATCAACAATAAATCGCTGCAACTTTTCATTGTTAAATTCCTCAGTGGTCTACAGCAAGCACGCAATAACCTTCTCTCTGCCCACTATTAATCGGGCTACTCTCCTTTAGTGGAGGTTATAAAGAAAAGGCAGACAAAATTGCACTCTCCTTCGTGTCATTGTTTCCTGGTTAAGGCCAATTAAAGTTACCTTTTTTATAGTATTTGCTACACTGGCCACTACTCAATTCCCTATAACTTCTTCGGTGTGCATGTGCAGCGAGGGTTACTGTAGTTGGGTCTGTGTGGGTGTGTCTGTTAATCGAGATCTCTGGATTAAATGCAATCACAAATAAATTTCATAGTATCCTGGACTCTTCTGACTCAATACGAAACTTTTCACACGTAGATGTAATTTCTTTCCTTGACAGGGAGTAAATATGGGCTGTTCTTGTGTGGTTCTGCTTCAACTTTCCCTGGCAGCCACCGTGGACCTGTAAAATACCTCAAAGAACAGAGTCACCAATACGAAAGGTTTGACATTTTCCACATGCATCATGTCTTTTGCCCTCCACCCTCTCCACCGTGTGAGGTTTAAAGCATATACGTGATCTCCTCCCCAGTAATAAGTGAGCTAGCCAGTCATACTGTGGGGGGTTACTCTGTATGTGAGGAGAACCTTTGCCAATGCCAATCTGGAGTTTATTGTGCCAACTCTGACCCAGTTTAATTTGAAGAGTAAGATCATCTGGTTCTTGTTCCTCTCCTTCCTCCCCTTCCTTTTCTTCCTCCTCACCCCACGCCGGAGCAACTGACTTAGGCTTAGGTTTAGTCTTGGAAGAGAGTAGCTTGCTCTATAGACTTGCAAGTTCGCTGCATGTGGCTCCACTTGCGGCAGTGGTGATATACAATATCTTTGTTCACCTTAAATCTAGAGAATGTGTTCCCACAACAGTAACAGGTGATGGAGGTCTTGGAGGGGGACGCAGTTGGAGATGCATCTGAGGTGCTCATTTTATGAACCTGACGTCCAGGGAGTGCTCTCTATTCTATTCCCAAGTTCCATAACATTCTGTACAGCAGTCTCTGCAGATTACCCAAGCTCCATGACCCTCTTGTATGTGAGGTTTGTCTCTTAGCAGAGAAGTTTCTGAATTGCCCTATTGTTCACACCACAAACCAATCGATCTTGAAGCATCCCGTTCAGTGTTGCACCAAAGTTGTAGTATTCCAATAGTGATCGTAGTTCGGCGACGTAGTTAGCCATCAATTCTCCAGCCCTTCACACACGAGAAAGAGAAACTTGAAACATTCTATGATTCTACGATCTTGGAAAGAAATATTTAGGCAAGGCTACCAGCTCCACATACGACTTCTCCCCTGACTCACTCAGAGAGCTAATATTTCGCAATACCTTGTAACTCTCAGCACCTACAACCAAAAGTAGGACAGCCCATTTCTTGTCGGCGACGTCAATGCCATTTGCTGTGAAAAAGTGCTCCAAGTGGAGCCAGTCGTCTTTAGTTCCATCGAACTTGTCTATGCGATTAAGTGTGCCAGTGGCAGCCATCCTGTCCTTGTCGCCAATATATGTTGTATCTCGTGAGTTCAATAATGCACGAACACAGTATAAATATACTGTCACAGAATACACAGGACAGAACAGCTGACAAGACCCACACAATTATAACACTACTTAGAAACAGGAAACGGAAATGCATATAATAAAAGTGACAGTAGTCAAATGCACCTATATATAACAGTGGGGCCCAATCACGGGTAGTAGTATGGCTCATATGATCACAAAGCTAAGGAAAAAAAGAGTGAAACAGGTGTAGCAGAATTAATTAAAGATTCGCGGTGTGGCAGTAAAGCCATCAATCCACCAAATTTAATCCTCTACACTAATCTGTATACGTATATACATTTTGTGCAGGAATGTGTTTGGAGAAGAGGGCTTTTTTCCGTATAGTATCTGGAATGCACTCCAGTATTAGTATACACCTCTCTGCCATCCATATTGTGTCAGGTAAAATAAATGTCATCCAAAGTGTAAAGACATTTCATTAATGTATATGGAACTGCCAAAAAGAAAGCATCAGTACAAAAATGCAGGGGATAATGACATGCAACAATCATAACCCCATATGTTGCGGAGCAGGCTCACCCCTTGGGCCCAGCCTATTCAATTCCCATATAGTTATTGTTGCATGCCATCCTCCGTTGCATAGATGCTTCCTTGTTTCTATACTCTGCAGCAATTGCATCCTGAAGTCATTGATGAATATATATTTACACTTGTTTTTAAAGTTGTGTGTCTGAAAGGCTTATAGCTGCTGTTTTTGTGAGTTTAGAGCTGTTATAGAGTAAGCGATTAATTATCAGTCACCAGGAAATATTGGGTGCGCTTACTGTGAGAACTACTAAACACAAACCGATGATAGTATCAGATAGGCAGGTAGTTGTGGGCTTGGCGTACAGAAAATTAATAGGCAGTTAGTTGTGGGCTTGGCATACAGAAAATTTTGCTCTTACTTCTTCCAAGAACGATGCTGCGCCCGATCAAAGTGAACATACGAATTAACCAAAGATCGGAAATAGTTTTCTATTATCGGACACTTGTTGCCGGTTATAGAAGGTGTGACCCTTCATTTTGTTGCGCCCATTGTCAGCCAGCAGTAAATGTGTGTGGAATCCTGCTGCTGCTATTGAATAGTAGATAGGTAGAAGTGTGTGTACCATGGCATAACGTCCTCTCTCTGACGAGCATCTGATAATAGAAAACTATTTCTGATCTTTGGTTAATCTATATGTTCGCTTTGATCGCTCGCAAAGTTGCTCTTGAAAGAGATAAGAGTGAAATTTTCAGTATGCCAAGCACACAACTACCTACCTATCTGGTACTGTGTTTAGTGGTTCTCACAGTGACAAATGTGCGTCCGATATTTCCTGGTGACCGATAAGTAATAGTAATAATTCTCATGAAGCTACCATAGCATTACTGCCATCGACCACGCACCCACAATCATGGGCGGAGCCACACACACACATGCACATACAGGCAAATCCTTACCATCTGTTCCTCCCTCACCTGAGGAACTTAACTTACCATCCATTTGCCCCTCAACTCCAGCCAGCTGCAGATCCTCAGCCAAGGACTGAAGTTGACTAGGGCACGAATCATCACCGTACATTTTTAGTTTACCCGCATCCCAGACACCTACAACATATTCCTTCACTAAGCTGAGTAAATCGTCAAGTCGTATTCCCAAGGCTCACTTCCTAATACATATGCAGTTTTCTTTATACTATTAAGCTTGTCAAACTCTACATATCCGTTTCCTAAAAGCTCCCGAAGCTTCTCCACAAAGATGCCTATAATTTTACTATAGGCTGAACATTCCCACAACACAAACTCTGGTCTCACACTCAGCACCACACAACACACACTCTGATTTGCCTTCTCTACCTCTATGCCTGCCTAGCTCTTTATTCAAGCCATGTGTTCAACAAGAGCCAAGTTCCTGCATCATCAACCCCATGCAAATACCTCTTAAATTCTACTTCCTTCCTTTTGTACATATCTAATTTTACTTCACTATTCAATCCTTCCTCAAACTGCTTACCCTCCCATTCACTAATACTATCCTCTATACAAGCCAAAAACGATGCTAATGAACTCTCTCCCATCTTAATATCCTCCACCCATTCATGCTTATCCAAACCTAAGGACACAAAGTGTTCATCAACCACTCTACTGCTTTCCTTTGTCTATCTCCACGAGGCTTAGTTTCCCATTCCCGACTGAATAATTGCTTTGGATATCTATCCTCAGGCATTGATACTAATTTATACCACCACTTTAATTTAGCTCTATCCCTTCTACCCCTCAACCCATATTACCTCTAACTGCTTCATTACAAGTTTTAGACAAATAACCCAGAGTCCTTTTAGCTCCCCCAGAATAATGGACTCTAATCCAGCTACTTGACCCTTATTACCCTCCCAAATTTCCCCTCCATACTCTATACTAGGTCTAATCACAGAAAGAAGCAACAGCCTACGTGCAGTGAAGTTAATATCTCGATTACTAATAACACTATGCACCTGATTCCTGCCATTATTAATCACTTTTTTCATATGCACATCCCGTGCTCCATTACTTGCAAAATCTATGCCTAAATAACAGTAACTTGAAATCTTAGGAAGCTCATGTTCTCCCCACTTTCACCTACCCTCTACTCTATCCTTAAAAAACATCCATCACTGCACTCTTACCCACATTAGCCTTTAGTCTCCACCTGTTACAGTACCTATATACAACATCAATAAGCTTCTGTAGGCTTTCCCTCAACTCACTAACACCTTTAATAAGCCATTTATAAATACTTAAAGTAAAATTAGGGATACGCTACATCCCTGTGCCCCACCTTGCTCTACCCTAAATGCAGCCGACTTCTCCCCCTCTAACAATATGGCACTTCTAGATACTTCGTACATATTCTTAATTACACGCCACATCCTTCCCTTCACACCCATGTCCCATAGCTTTACCCACAAACCATCACACCACACAGTATTATAGGCTTTATGTACATCTAAAAGCATATGTACATTTACCCTACCTTGCACAATCTCATTCAATGAGTAAACATTATCCATGCAACTCCTGTTAACTCGAAATCCATCCTGACCTTCATGCAATACCCTTCCCTTACCTAAACGCTGCACCAACCTATTGTTAAGCACTTTACAAAACACTTTCCCTACAACACTCAGTAATGTAGTACCTCTGTAGTTCCCTGGATCCTCTCTATCCCCTTTCTTAAATAGGTTTACAATAAGGCCCTCTCTCCATTGCCTAGGGACAGCCTCCTCATGCCTAACAACTGAGAATAACTGCTCTAACAAGCAAACCATTCCAGTACCACCATACTTAAGCAACTCACCCACTAGCCCATCACTACCATCTGTCCTATTTTTCTCACTATCACTATCCCACCGTCTAGCTGCTCTGCCACAAACAATCATTTTTTCCCCAACCTCCTTTTTTGCTACCCTATTTAAAATACTCTCCCACTCATGCAAAACTCCACTCACTAACTTGTGTCCTTTAATGCCCTTTTGCACCTTATTTTTAATGCTCTCTGAAAAGCTGTGTACTTCAGCCTCCTGATATCTTACTTTTACCTCCTCATTTGTAAACCTATCTAATCTTCACCTTTTAATTACACCCTTCTCCTTTCTAGACCTGTTGGTTATCCTACCTAATTCTATTATCCCAATCTCGCGAAGTAGGTGATCGTTTTCGGGGTCCCATGTTCCCAGCGAGCCCACAATAAACCGTCACAACACACCTGGAACCCTTTCCCTTCAAGCTGTTCCTCAATAGCTGCATACTTCTCCCGCTTCCGTCCCCTTGCCGCAGTCATATTCTCTGGACGGTCGCATGGACAATCCACGTCGATCAGAAAGGCCTTCTTTTGCTCCTCATGGAGGATTACAACGTCCGGCCTCAGCAGTCCCGGGCAGCCCGGAACTGTCTGGTCGAGGAACTTGGTTCCCAAGCTATCAGGAATAGCACCCACAAGACGTTCCATGACCCTATCGTGGCGAGCTTTGATGGCTGGCATGTTGGCTTGGCAAACATTGAGACAGTGCTCCTGTGTTTCAATATTGCCCGTGCAAACCTTGCACCGAGTGTCTGCCACCGAACCTCCAAATTTTCTGCGATGAGCAGCCACCGGTAAAAGGTTGAGCTGAGCCTTAATGGCCCACCGGTACTCCCTGTACCTCAAGTAACGGCAGTCTCTTAGCCAGTAGTTAGACTCAGACGCCTGACTGATAGTTCGGGCGAACCCTCCCTGTTCAGCCAGACTCGCCCACTTGCTGAGCCAAGTCTTACCTCTCTCGGTGCGCAACTCCCGCAGGAGAACCGTACGGAAGCCGCCAGAGAGTACACGATCTCCGATAGAGATGCCTGTCGGCGTTGGATCGTCACTGGCTCCACCATGGAGACGAACTCCGGTTTCCCCAGCAAAGGCCCTCAGCCTACTCCAGATGGAGCTGACATCCCCACAGCGGCTCTCAGTTGCACTTTTCAACTGACCTGCCAAAAACCGCCACTGATCTTCGTGCCCTTCTGTCCCACCAAACCTCTTACGGATGGTGCACTCAAGAGAGTGTTGTGCTACCCCCCGAACCAAAGGATCCGGAGAAGTAAGCATCTTGACTGCGTAAGTAATCATCATGTTTCCAATCTCATCGACGATACTACGCAGACCAAGCCCTCTCTGGGTAACGGGGACGTAGAAGATGGCATCACACGTTCGCCCTGGCAACCCGAGTGACTGTTTGACAGTTTTCCTGACAAACGTATCCAAATTCTTCCCCCATTTCTTATGTGCTAAGGTAGACCGAAGCACATAATCCAGTTTGGGAACAACAAACTCTTTGAATGCCTCCAGCTTCATCCAGTCTGCCAGGGCAGACTTGAAGAGCTTTTCCGTGTTTACCCTGAATTCCTCCGCGAGTTTATCCAGACAAGCCTCCAGGTTTGGACCGAGCAAGACGCCCAGGTGCTTGTAGTGGTCCTCCCATCCCATTGCTGGGATTACCTCCCCCCCCCCCCCCCCCCCCCCCAGTCGAAAGGAGGTTGGCAGGACCACCCGTTTACCACTCCGATAGGTTGTGGATAGTGACGCGCACTTTGCCACATTGAATCGGAGCTTGGCCCAGCTGGAAAACTCTTCCAACCTGACCAACATCATAGCGATGTCCTCCTCCAAAGAGGCGGCAATGGCCAGATCGTCGGCATACGCCAGGGCCTTGACCTCGAGTTCCTCTGACAAGGAGTATCCCCGCGAGGAGGCTACTTGAATTCCACAAAGGAGTCCCTCGACGGCCAAGTTGAACAGCAGAGGGCTGAGAGGACAGCCTTGCTTGACTCCCCGATCCTGAGGTATCTCGCCCGTCAGACGCATCCTCCATCATGGATCTCATTAGGAAAGCATGCTCAAGGCATCCTTCACCTGGAATGAAACCCTTTTGAGAGGGAGAGATGGCCCCAGCCCAGCTTGCCAGTCTCTTTGCCCAGACAGCTGCGTACAGCTTGTAAAACTGCATTCTGCAGGGATATAGGGCGCCAATTGCTTGGAACCCCTTCGTCCCCTTTCTTATAGAGTAAAATAGTAGTACTCGTTTTCCAGGCAGAAGGGATCTTCCGTCTCTTACGACATACCTCAAAGATACGCGCAAGAAGACTCCCATTCTGATCGAGCGCCTTCCATACCTTGTACGGGAGACGGTCGGGACCTGAGGCAGAAGCAGCAGACATGCGACGCCGCTGGGCCTTCTCCTCGTCCGCAGATATAGGATCGGAATCCCACTCAGGAAGAGGATCAGACTCGTTTAAACAGTCCGATAACCATGCCGGCGGATTGTCGAGATCGACATCCACTGCGGAATACTCATTCCTGAAGTAGCTTTCCAGTGTATTCAGCGGAATGTTACATCGCCGATCTTCGGAGCCATTCAGGATCTCCCTAACACAACTCTTGCAATTGCGACGGAACAATCGTTGCAAGCGCTGTGCTTCAGGACCGTCAAAACGTCTCCTAGCCAGCCGCCTGACAACGGCGGGGTCTGGCACTGTTGTTTCCACGCCG
This sequence comes from Theonella swinhoei, assembly GCA_963970385.1. Classification (NCBI taxonomy): domain Eukaryota; kingdom Metazoa; phylum Porifera; class Demospongiae; order Tetractinellida; family Theonellidae; genus Theonella; species Theonella swinhoei. Next base: position 2,588,538 of record OZ019960.1, on the reverse strand, counting down.
ATGACCAGAGTTTTCGGAGGGCCTTTTGGGCCCAACGGGGGACTCAGGGCCTCCCTGAGAATCAGGGGTGGTGTCCTGAGACGAGTTTTCCCTCCTTCGCTTCTGTTTTCTCCACCGCCAACCCTGGTTAGGATTCACAGATCGGTTGCGAGCTGTAGAAGACGAGCCCATGCAGGACTCGCACTTACTAGCAACCCGGTCGATAAGTGCCTGCACCACGCTCTCAAAATCTTGCCACGGGAAATCAACTCCGAGACCTTCCAGAGACTCGCCGACAAAGTCGGCGAGCTCCTTCCGGAACTCGTCGGAAACCTCCTCGTAGGCAAGTGTCAACCAGTGATGAGGGCGAGGCCGGGGGGCTTCGTCAACAGAGGAAGTGGTCTGTGTCTGAAAGTTTGGCCTTCGAGGGCCCAGTTTCCTGGCATTGGAATCACCCGCCGCCTTTCCACCACAGGAAGAAGGCCCTCCCTTTTGTCCGCGAGCACCCGCTGCTCGCGGACCTGATCTCTGAGCGCCAGATCTCTCCGACGCCCGTTGATCTCGGGAATCAGACCTATTCTGGGATCGTGGCTGACTCGCAGGTCCAGCCGCAGCCGAACGACCAACAGAACCACCCGCCGATCGACGACCACGACCAGACCCAGATCGCTGACCGTTAGTACGGCCCTCCACACAACTAGTGCGGCCACCAGTCTGAGAGGTTCCAGCATTTCCGATGCACTGAGAACCACCGGTGGAAAGCCCTGCAGACCCTCCAGCGGTTACTGCAGCGGTTACTGCACGAGGGAGTACAAGCATGCGCATTGCTCCGGTCAAAGCTATAACCACACTTCTACCATTACAAACCACTAACTCCACCTCATTCAAGAAAGAAATGAATGCACTAAAGTGCAGAACCCTCGGCGTCCACGCGTGCGCGAATCTATAACGCGCATGCGCGAATGCTGGAAAGGCACATGCGATTGAAACCCAAGGTTGGCTCTGTACACTGTTGGAAGCGTTATAGCTTTGACCGGAGCAATGCGCATGCTTGTACTCCCTCGTGCAGTAACCGCTGGTGCTTCGCTGTACATCGAACTGATCGCGGGTAAGCTAGATCTAATTAGCATATTTGCTCTTTCGCTTGCGTTTCACGCCATAACTCTTTAACGGAGTGGTTTTAAAGAAAATCCCACAAAGTTTTTGACCTCCGTTGCCCGCTGAGTACGCGACAGTATTTTCAGGACGAACAAACACTCCAGAAGTGAGATGTAATTTAACAGACACACAGACACACACACACACACACACACACACACACACACACAACCAAGTACCGTAACCCTCGCTGCGCATGCGCGTCGAGGGTTAATCAGTCTATTACCACTAGCATTACATATACTCTCTCCAAACATGCCAATGACATCATCCATTTCTACAGACTTACCAACCCTGGCATTAAAATTCCCAAGTAAGACCACCCTTCCCTTTTCCTTAAAGCTAACCACATCCTCTTTAAGCTTTTCATAACAACCTTCAATGCTAGCACTATTCGTACAATCAGTAGGCATTATACACACACCCAATGTAAAAGGCTGAACTTCCGTTCCACCCCTTACTTTCATCCACACACTCTCCTTATAATGCACACCAGTAATAAACTCTACCTCATCTGCCTGGCATTCTCGCACAAAAATCCAACCCCACCCTCACCTCTCAGACTATTTTGATTCCCATGGGGTTTTCCAAACCACTTATACCTATTTTAGTTTTAATATCCTCTTTTTCCCAAGATTCCTGCTACAACATCTATATCTAATACTTCCCATTTTTGTTTATTACTTTACTTTTGTTTACGCTCACTGCCTAATCCTGAAAAATTCCATGTTGCTACCCTCAATCTCCTATCTCTAACACTCCCACCTAAGGCTCTTACCCTGTCACCCACAAGCTGAACATCCAACCCACTATATACATGCTTATCCCCAGAGAGGCACCCCATAAGCTCATCACTATCACATGCTTGAGAGACTTAAGGCTCAAACCTATTAAGACTAAAAAAGCAACCGCACGGGGTTCGGCGCATTCGTGGAACCCTGGTGACCAATAAGTAATCACTTACTCTAGTTGTTGGGACTTATGAATGTGTCAGTGCCACCTCTACATAGAAAGTTTACTGATTCACTGTTTTTGGAGTGTCAGTAGATCCTCTGGAATAGTGTATGTAGGAATAGTGCCAGCTTGTCCATTAGCCTTAACAGATCACAACCACTGAAAGTGTAGTTAATTGCATAACATGTGATAATACTCACAAAAAATATGTAGGTAAAATAGACCAACATTAACATCCATAAAACCCCCATTTTCAATCTTCTATACAGCCTAAAACAAAATTGGCATTTTGTACCAAAATAGCTTCTTATTCCCATCTACATTGTCTTTGTCCAACAGAATTTCTGGACTACCATTTCTGGACAAGTAATGCATGTCATCACACTATGTGTTGCTGTATATATAGTACATCCTGAAAGTTATCAAACCCAAAGTGTGTTTGCGTGCTAAACGTTGCTGCATCAAAACGCATTCTGACGTTTAATTAAAATCCCGCAATAGATCTAAATCACCAACGCACACAGACGCACACGCAATTTGCACAAGTCAAAGTAAATGCACACATACACGCACGCAGATACATAGGCAAATGCCTACACAGACACAAACGCATGCACACACAGACACAAGCGCACGCAAACATAATTCACGTTTTGGGCGTGGGTGGATAAAGCGTTCAAACGTATTGGCCTCAAAGGATTGGTTCGAAAACTTTCAGAATGTACTATATACTGCCCCTTGTTCCTACATTTGGCACTTCCATCTGAGCAGTTTTACTCTTGTAGATGTATGTGAAGTTACTCAGTGTTTGTGTGTAGCTCTCAGAATCCTTTATTGTTGCATAAAACGTTCTTTTCTTTCGAAGTTCAAACTGTATGTACACATACATTGTATTGTCTTTGGAGGGATTTTCGTATGTATAACTTTGCAGTTTAGAAGTGTGCAAATCTGTCATCTAGGAGGAAATTCCAATCAACCTTCATTTGGGCCAAATTTGAATGAATTTGTGAGAAGATTTGATGCTTCTACTACCAATGGACAAGGTATCATGCAGTGTGTATATACATGATCGCTATGGTCCATCCCCATTGAAAACCATATATAAGGTTTTCATCCCTGGATTTCTGTTAACATGAAATATGTACCTATTTTTATTGACCTTGCCAACAGAAGTAACTGATTACGCAAGAGCCACTTAGCAATCAATTAAAGGAATACTTGTGGTTTATGGTACGTAGCGTTAACGCACGAATGTGCAAGTGGTACCCACGTGGAAGTTTATATACGACTGGTTTATATACGTAAGCTATATACAGCTGTTACTGAACAGCGCTCATTTCCAGCTGGACCTCCCGTGCAATGCAACGGACTGTGGTGCGTTGCTTTTACATAAATGAATTATTAAAAATGCAAACATGTTACACAGGAATGGCCCCAAAATGGAAAAGTGCAGATGGTGGTAGTAACTCCCAAGCAATAAAAATAAACTTATCTCAATGATTCTAGACCCCTATCACTTTTAACTGCTTCATTACACATTTTCGACGTACAACCCAGAATCCTTTTAACTCCCCCCCCCCCCCCCCCAGAAAGAAGCAACACTCTACGTGCAGTTAAGATCTCAATTACTAATAACACTATGTAACTGATTTACCTTTTTCCTGTAATTGTTAATGACCTTTTTTGATCCCAGGCTTCATTACTTGCGAAATCTGTGCCTAAATAACAGTAAATCTATGCCTAAGTAAGAGAAACTCGATACCTTAGGAAGCTCATGTTCTCCCCACTTCAATATACCCTCTACTCTACCCTTAGATAACACCATCACTGCACTCGTACACACATTAGCCTTTAGTCTCCACCAGTTACAGTACCTATATACGACATCAATAAGCTTCTGGAGGCTTTCCCTCAACTCACTAACACCTACAAAATCATTCCTCCCATCCTCTTACCACTTCTAATCTGTATTCCAAGCCCAGTCTCATCTACATCCTTAAGCTGTTTATAAATACTGAAAACATGAATAGCACTAAACCCTCAGTGCGTTTAATGAGCTTAAATATACCGCCTCCCATCTAATGAAAGTATATGGAAAATAGCGAAGAACTGGCCCAGCCACAGAGAAGACTTGAGAAGCACGCTGTATTTATATTTCAGGCCAGCGTTTAGTACCCTGTCAGGCTTTTGAACAACAATCACCTTTCTCAATCGCATATTATTCCCATCGCTCTCATCAAAATGCTTTTCCGCATGCTCACTGATGTAACATGAAAGCGAAAAACTGCAGCTGGCCCAGCCACAGAAGAAGCTTGAGAAACACGCTGTAGCTCACATTTCAGGTAGCATTTAGTGTGCTGCAAAATGCACGTAGCCCTTTGCGCATGCTCACTGACATTACATAATGGCCGACTTTAGATACTGTACAAACGGGAAATAGCCGTAACTTTGGAACTAACCATTTATTTTAAAAACAGCTTTTTTTAAATCTTTCCCATAGGGTGCTGATTCACATGTCCCTTTTTGGGGGTTTTATTGGGCACAATGGCAGAACTCGCCGAACTGACACACACACATACACACACACACACACACACACACACACGCACGCACACACACACACACACACACACACACACACACACACACACACACACACACACAACCAAGTACTGTAACCCTCCTGGGTTACAGTACTTGGTTTGGTAGCGCCGAGGGTTGGTAGCGCTTGGTTTGGTAGCGCTGAGGGTTAAAAATTGGGGATGCACTACAGCCCTGTGCACACCTTGCTCTACCCTAGCCTCGGTTTCCAGGCCTTCCCCGTTGTGCGTAATTGTGTGCACTTTTAAATCAGGGAAGGCCTGGGATGAAACATCACGTGAGGGATGACATATAGTATGCACTACATTGACCTCAAAGTGACTACCTAAGCTTCTCACTCAAGAATATGGCTGGACCTATGCCAGTGTAAGCATAGCGTATATATATACTCACAAGTCACACAAGTCGAATGCGTCTCTGCTCTCGCAAGTATATACATATTTAAGGTAAAGGTCAATGGTAAATATATACACAGATATACATATAACTACCCATGGCAAACGACATCTTGGTGCTGCTCTTGGTTCCAATACGTTCACTGAAGAATACGTGAATGACAAAGTGCAGGGATGGACAAAAGACATCATGAACTTGGCTGAAGTGGCTTCATCTCAACCTCATGCAGCATATGCAGCATATGTGCATGGCTTATCTAGCCGCTGGTCATACCTGCTGAGAACAGTTCCAGACATAGATGACCTGTTACAGCCCTTGGAAAATGCAATACACCAACATCTCATCCCAGTACTAACCGGACGCCCACCATGCTCTTCCATTGCGCGAGATTTACTCGCACTCCCTGTCCGGCTTGGTGGCCTTGGTATTCGTGATCCATCAGCAACATCCTCAGAAAGTTTTCAGTCCTCGAAAAGCATCACGGCACCACTCGTAACATTGATACTTTCGCAGGACACTAATGAATCAGTTGACCCAGATACCACTTTCATAATCAAGAAAGAAGTGAAGAAAAGAAACCGTCAGAGACAGGATGAGCAAGCTCAGGTTGTGTATGACCAGCTCACCCCAGAGCTTAAGAGATGTGTCGACCTTTCCAAAGAGAAAGGATCTTCCTCGTGGCTATCCGTACTCCCACTTAAAGAACATGGTTTCTACTTGCACAAAGGAGAGTTCAGGGATGCACTATGCCTGAGATATGGATGGAAGCCAAACAATACTCCTCAGACCTGCAATTGTGGTGCTCAGTTCACAGTCAACCACGCCATGATCTGCCATATGGGAGGATTCCCAACCATCCGCCATAACGAAATCCGTGACATCACAGCCTCACTTCTAACTGAAGTCTGCCACAATGTGGCCACTGAGCCCCAACTCCAACCGCTTAGTGGGGAAAGTATGTCTGCTCGCTCTGCAAACATTGATGATGGAGCCCGCACAGATGTCCGTGCAAGAGGCTTTTGGAACGCGTCACAGGATGCATTTTTTGATGTAAGGGTATTCTACCCAAACGCATCCTCCAACCGTTCAACAGACCTTTCCTCTGTCTACAGGAGACATGAACAAGCCAAGAAACGGGAATATGGTCAATGAATCAGAGAAGTCGAACGCGGCGTGTTCACCCCTCTTGTTTTCTCTACAACTGGTGGCATGGGAAGGGAGGCATCAACCTTTTACAAACGCCTTGCAGACATGATCGCTCAGAAGAGACAGCACCCATATCCAGCTGTGATGGGATGGCTAAGACGCCGGCTCTCTTTTGCCTCACTCAGAGCATCCATTATGTGTATTCGAGGCAGCAGATCCTCTTTTCACCGTCTTATCTATGGATCAGACATCACCCTGGCAACATCTGAGGGACGAATCCCATCTATCTAACTTTCTTCTGATCTATCTAACTTTCTTCAAAAAAACTCTTATGGATTTGACTTAGCCGTTATATATATATTTTTTCTTTTTCTTTTTAACCCATCTGTTGTATATCATTGTATGCTACTATATAATCATGTAGAATTCCTAAAAGGTCAATGGGGCGCATGCTGCGTGTCTACCCAAGGTTTACCTTCGCGTGATGTTTCATCCCAGGCCTTCCCCATAGGAGGTTGGACATGACATAATCTGATGTTTCTTCAAACATTACACCATCAATCACACTCCTATCTCCAACCCAGAGCTCGTTGACTGTCTTGCTAAGGAAAGCAGTAAAGTGTTTGACTATGCATGTCATTTTCTTTAAATATGACCTTATGTGCTTTATGTGTTGTATTGTATGCTACGTATGCCACCCTTGGCTCACATGCATCAACTTTTGACTTTGACTTTTTTGTAATAATCACATGACTGTGTGCAGAGAAAATCACATTCTTAGCATAGTTAGCCATAATCGGTATGGTGGATTTATGAATGTGGCCGTACGGGAGGTTGGGAGAGTGTGAGTTTCACATTGTTTCTGTTTCTTTGAGAGAGGCAAAGTTTCAATGCGAAGAAGCTGAGCCAGTAAAAACTTTCCCTTATTTTGCTAATTGATTTTCTTACACCAGATATCCAGAGTTATCATGGAGTTGTTTCAAACTGTGTCCTTCATGCTAGATGGGACAACAATGTGAGTATGTTTCATGCCATGATCAATGCACTTACAACACAAGATACCATCCACCAGAAAACATTTGTGCAGTCCAGGGTGAGTTGAAGACAGAATCTTGTTTCCAGATAATATTTCTTTTAGTAAAGGTTTCAGATCTTTGTCCCCCCACTGTGCTCTTTGATACTCAGAAATGTGGGTTGCAAATTAATGCAAAATGTTCCTGGCGGTGTGATATTGACTGAATTTCACTCACTTCGTTCAACTGGGTAGTACCACCGCCATCAGCATCGTGCTGCGGAGGGTCACCTTCATCACCACTATCCCCATCACAATCACCTCCACCACCTTTGCCACCACTATCCCAATCCCAACCACTGCCACCACCTTCACCACCACTACTCCCACCGCAATCACCTCCACCACCTTCGCACCCACTGGGTCACCAAGATAGAGTGCATCAGCGTCACTGTGGGTCTTTCCTGGCTTGTAAGTAATGTGGATTCTGAATTACTGACATCCACCTTGCCAGGCGGCCACCAACATCCTAGAGACCCTGATTGCAGTCAGTGGGTTGTGGTCTGTGACTAATATAAATGGGAACCCATATTAATAGGGGTAAAACACCTTGATGGCAACCACTGCAACCAATGCCTTGCGTTTGATAGTGGAGTAATTACGTTCAGATTTGTTTAATTGTCTGCTCCAGTAAGAGATCACACCTTCACCACAATTTTGTGACTGACAGAGAACTGCCCTCAAGGCTGTTGCAGAGGCATCAGTGTGGAGAATGAATTCTGGTATGGGAGGGGTGGTGAAGCTGTATTTAAGCTCCACAAAAGCTGCCTGACAGCTAGGTGACCAGACAAATCCCTTTGATGTTTTCCTAATCAATTTGTGCAGAGGCTCTGCAATCTGTGAATAGTCTTTGACAAAGCTACGTAATAATTTACTAATCCCAAGAACTATTGTAGTTTATGCACACTCTGTGGGATCAGATAAGATGAGACTGCTTCCATCTTACCAGGGTCTGGTTTAACACCCTCAGCACCCACTATATGGCCCAAGTAGTGGACTTCCCTCTTGGCAAAATGGTATTTATTTGGTTGCAACTTGTTGCTGCAGACACTGAAATACTGCTTGTAAATGAGCAAGATGTTCTTCAAAGGAAGTGCTAAACACATCCAGATAGATGAAACATTCATGTGGTGTCATTCCCGTCAAAAACATATTCCATTAAATGTTGAAAAGTGGCAGGGGCATTAGTGAGACCAAAGGGCATGACACTAAATTCATAATGTCCATTTAGGAGTAGAAAACACAGTCTTCTCTCTTGCTTCATCATCCAGCTCCACCCTCACCTGCCAATATCCCAATGCCAGGTCCAGTGTTGTGAAGAAGACTGAGCCGGCAAGTGAATCCAGTGTTGCATCAATCTGTAGGAGGGGGTAAGCATCTTGAGTTCACTTCGCAGTAATCAACACAAAATCTTCTGGATCCATCTTTGCTTGGCCAAATGACCCCTCAGTGGAGCATTTTCATGGTTTACTGCTGTCATCAATGTCTCTGGCAGTCTCCATAGTGATTGTCATCTCGTAGCTGTGCAATACTATTGCAGTTCTTTAGTGCACGCTCAGCTGCATCATTCATCTCACTTCTTATCAAGCACATGCTTTGAAATTCTGAATGCAATATCGACATGATGAGTTCCACCAGTGTCTCCTCCGCAACTGGTACTCTAACTGTGAAAACTCATTCAAGGTCAGTAACGATATCTCCCACACTTTCCCTGTATGTCGTGGTGTATAGCAGGACTCTGTCCTTTCCCCTACTCTCTTCATCATTGTGATTGACTCTCTTCTAAAGCTCTCATTGCTACCACCTAGGCCTGTCATGCGTGAATATGGGGTCCTCTGCCCAGACTGATTACATCCATATTGTGTGTACTTTCACTGAAGCCACCTCCAGAATGAGTGCCTACATTAACTCTTTTTGTCAACTCCAAAAAGGCAGAAGCTGTTTGTTTCTCAACAGGTTGTCCTCCTAACACTACCTTCCAGGCCTCAGATACTCTCCATTCGCAACCACAGATCAAGTGTCTGGATGTTTGGTGGCAACATGACTTGTCCCCGAAGTGATGAGGTCACTCTGTGCTGACTTTTTCAGTGTCTCTTCAAGTCTTCTCTCTTTGGTGAGCAAAAATGTCAATATTGTAATACTCAAGTTCATCATTTGTGTCTCCACACATAGACTTTGATGTGTCCCAGTTGCCTTCTATCCTAGAAGAATGTGGGAGTGAACTATTCAACCTGGCCTCCATGATCCTCAATCTACATACAATATTGTGAATTTTTCTTCTTTTCTTTGTATTGTGCATATACATTCACGCCATCCTGTAAGGGCTGTGCTGAAACTTAAACTTGAAACTAGGCCTACTAGTAAATTTACGTAGTAACATAGAGCCTATAAAATTGGCCATACTCCTCAAGCACACGCTATTACGTGTCTGTACAAAAGTAAAATGCATTAGCTAATGCGTTTGCTAACAAGTAAACCAGAAGCATAACTAGATTGAATCCTAGCGGAGGGCTTATTAATTATTCATTGTCTACATACCTAGTTATGCCCCTGATTGGGTCAGTGTTGCCTTATAACTTTGTGCTGCTTGTGCTCTTGCTTATGGTTAGCTGCTGCTTGCACTGTCACTCACAGTTCGTTAGCCCTAGCCTTATAGCTGCCACTTGCACTCGCTCATGGCAAAGCCAAATAAATTATTCATAAGGTCGAAAGCATGGGAGGGAACTGCATCCTCTGCCTCATGCTAGTTGTGCCCCTGTAAACTATCCCCATTGAATCACGCAGTACTGTTGTACTGTGTATATAGGCATTTTTTTGGAAAACCTTATATATAGGTTTTTTAATCATTTCACTTTCAGTTTGGTGCCTACTGGACATCTGTAAACATGAACATGTAACTATACCTAGAAACTAACTCTGATTATAATTTGGTCCATGGGAAAGGTGTTACATATTAAAAAGTCCTTTCACCAATTGTTCGGTTATGTTCATCTCGTATATACCCCCAGGCCATGTATTATGATGTGAGCCACACAGTCCTATACCTGACTAATGAAAGCTCCACTAAATGTGATGTTTTTGTATGATGGTAATGTTTAATACCCCAATGATGAACGTTGTGTTAAAATCTCTGTAAACAATGTAAATCTTGTAATATAACAACAAATAGCCTCAGGCAAGCATTACTGTATCTCACTATCAAAAGCTCCACTAAATGTGGAAATTGGTATGATAGCACCCCAATCATCAACCTTAAATCTCTGTAAACAATATAACTCTTGTAATATAACAACGAAATACCCTCAGGCAAACACTACTGTATCTCACTAACAAAGCTCCACCAAATGTGAAAATTGGTATGATAGTAAAGCTTAATACCCCAATGATCACCTTTGTGATAAAATCTCCATAAACAATGTAAATCTTTTTCCTTTTGATGTTGACTTACACAGGCCGAACAAAGCAAGAGGGAATGAGAAAGACAAGTGTCCGTCCGGAGTCGAACCCAGGTCTAATGACCAGCAAACCTGCACACCAGGCACTGAGCCACGATCACCAGACAAAAATTTGTCCCCTCATTCCCTCTTATAATATATTTCTTCGGCCTATGTAAGTCAACATCTAAAGGAAATACATCTTTACCAGGTCAACTAAGATATTTCAACTGTCTGGCATAAATCCACTCATCATGGCTCCTCCTCTGACGAGAAGGTGTTTCCGGTCAATTCCTAATTGGATTCTGACAGCACATGATTTGGGTGGTCTGCAGTGTGAGGTTGCTAGTTAGGCAACGACCACTGCAGTTATAAGAGGGAATGAGGGGACAAATTTTTGTCTGGTCATCGTGGCTCAGTGTCTGGTGTGCTGGTTTGCTGGTCATTAGACCTGGGTTCGACTCCGGACGGAAGTTTGTCTTTCTCATTCCCTCTTGCTTTCTTCGGCCTGGGTTCGACTCCGGACGGAAGTTTGTCTTTCTCATTCCCTCTTGCTTTCTTCGGCCTGTGTAAGTCAACATCGAAAGGAAATACATCTTTACCAGGTCAACTAAGATATTTTAACAATGTAAGGAATACAACAACAAAATAGCCTCAGGCAATATTTTGCCATATCTTGCTAACAAAATTAGCACTAAAAGTGGAAATTGGTGTGGTGTTAAACATTTAATGTTAAGATAGAATTTTGTAATCTTGTAAATAATAGCCCCAGGCACTACTTTGCTATACTGTTGCTGCACCAAAAGTGAAAGTTGGTACAATATAATGCTAACAAAATTAGCACTAAAAGTGAAAATTGGTGTGGTGTTAAACCAATATTTAATGTTAAGATAGAATCTTGTAATCTTGTAGATAATAGCCCCAGGCACTACTTTGCTATATTGTTGCTGCACTAAAAGTGAAAGTTGGTACAATATAATGCACATAAAAGGCAAAGGTCAAAGTTCATTGCATTAAGCCAATATGATATATGATATTGCACATGCGTAGATTTGGAAGTAAGCAAATTTGGAAGTAATGTGATTGAGAGAAGTGGGCAAATTTGAAAGTGATGAGATTTAGAAGTGGGCAAATTTGGAAGTGGGCGAATTTGGAAGTAATGTGATTTAGTTTGGAAGTGGGCGAATTTGGAAGTAATGTGATTTAGTTTGGAAGTGGGCAAATTTGGAAGTGACAAGATTTAGAAGTGGGCAAATTTGGATGTGACAAGATTTAGAAGTGAGCAAATTTGGAAGCTACAAATTAAATTTGGGAGTAGGCAAGTTTAGATGTATTTGCCATACCTTTGCCATACTTTTTGGCCGGGCCGGACTGGTAAACGTTTTGTTGCTCTACATTTGATCTTCTTTGCAGATTCAACCCAGCCCGTCACTGCAGGAAGAGAACTTTACACTGATAGTGTATACGTGCTACCAGCTTACATACCGTGATCTTTGCTGAGGGTGCTAGAATTATCACATCCGAAGCAGAAGATTGAGAACTCATTGCGCATGCGTGTGACGTGAGAATGCTAGGCCCGACATGTAAAGCAGATTACCGTAAAGTGCCTGCCGATTGAGAACTCATTGCGCCTGTCGTCACTGGACTCACTACTACAGCTGCCCTGCACATGCGTGCGACGTGAGAATACTAGTAAAGCAGATTACCGTAAAGTGTGTGCCGCGATTTGGAGATCACATGTTTTTGAATCGTCGTATTTTTGAAGGGACCAAATTTGGAAGTGGCACATTTTGGAAGTGCTGCAGTTTTGAAGTGTTAGAATTTGGAAGTGATGCAATTTGGCAGTGATGCAATTTGGAAGCGATGCAATTTTGGAAGCAACACAGTTTTGCTTTGCGCACATACTTTCTACGTGGCCTGCTAAAAGTAAGTACTGGTCAATTCATGTAGTTACGTAAAACAGGTCACACGCTATTATCTGTATAGCTAATTCAGTTTAAGCTAATGTACAATGCATTTAGCTAATATGTTTGCTACCAAGTAAACATCAAAATAGCAAAATGTATGTACCTAGGTCTAGAAAAAAAGGACGGCAGACAAGCAAATAAAAAAGTTAGGAAATTTGAAACAAAATATAGGGATTGCTAGGAGACAAGATTGGGACATACACAAGTTATGATATATTGATGTAGCCATAATGTTACGTTGCATAGCGTGTCTGTGTCCCAATCTTGTCGCCTTTCCTTTTTATGCAATCCCTGTTCATTTATTTGTAATAATAATAATACTCATGGGGCTACTATAGCATTACTGCCATCGACCACACACCCACAATTATGGGCGGAGCCACACATACATGTACGCACAGGCAAATCCTTACTATCTGTTCCTCCCTCACCTAAGGAACATAACTTACCATATGTTTGCCCTTCAACTCCAGCCAGCTGCAGATCCTCAACCAAGGACTAGGGCATGAGTCACAACCATACAGTTTTTGTTTACGCCACCTACAACATATTCCTTCACTAAGCTGAGTAAATGATCAAAGTCGTATTCCCGGAGCTCACTTCCTAATACATATGCAGTTTTCCCTGTAGTATTAAGCTTGTTAAAATTTACATATCTGCCTCCTCAAGCTCCTGAAGGTTCTCCATAAAAACAACTATAGGCTGCTGAACTCTCTCACTATACGTGAACTACATTCTCACACTCAGCATCACACAATGCACATTCCGATTTGCCTTCTCTACCTCTATGCCTGCCTAGCTCTTCATTTAAGCTATGTGTTCCTGACGTAAACTTAAAAAATAGTCCAGTTTCTACATCACCTGCCCCATTCAAATACCTCTTAAATTCTACTTCCTTCCCATATCTTTACTATTAGTATTGTAAATAGGGTAGCAAAAAAGGAGGTTGGAAAAATGATTGTGGCAGAGCAGCGAGATGGTGGGATAGCGAGCTTAAGGATAAGATTAGTTTGAAGCGAGAGGTTTACAAGAAGGTTATCAGGGGTAGGGAGGACTTATGGGACGAATACTGTAGATTACATAAGGAGGTGAAGGAATTAGTAAGGTAAAAGAAGTTTACAATGTGGAAGGAAGTAGTTGAGAAACCGAATTTAGATTTTGAGGGGAATAGGAGGGTTTTTATTGGTAGAACAAAGGCTAAGAAGAGGTATTGCTTCCATGAAGGGTGTTGAGGGAGTGTCTGTAACTAGTACAAAAGGCAAGCTAGAGGTGTTACAGAAGCATTATCAGCATTTGGGTAGGGTTAGTGTAGATAGCAATTTTGATAATGAAAGGGGAAGTTGAGAGTGAAGTAGAAGCTTGTGGTAGGATGTCAGAGTCATGTGAGGATGCCTTTTTAGATAAGGGGATGGAAAAGGCCCGAGATTGGAAAATGCCTTAGGAAACTAAAAAAAAATAAGACAGGTGATAGCGATGGGTTAGTGGGTGAGTTGCTTAAGTATGGTGGTTCTGGAATGGTTAGCTTGTTATTTTCAGTTGTTTGGCATGAGGAGGCTGTCCCTAGGCAATGGAGAGACGGCCTTATTGCTAACTTATTTAAGCAAGGGTATAGAGAGGATCCAGGGAACTACAGAAGTATTACACATGTACATTACTGAGTGTTGTAGGGAAAGTGTAAAGTGCTTAACAATAGGTTGGTGCAGTGTTTAGATAAGGGAGGGGTATTGCATGAAGGTCAGGCTGGATTTCGAGTTAACAGGAGTTGCATGAATAATGTTTACTCATTGAATGAGATTGTGCAAGGCAGGTTTAGGGAGGGTAAATGTACATATGCTTTCCTTTTAGATGTATGTAAAGCCTATGATACTGTGTGATGTGATGGTTTGTGGGTAAAGCTATGTGATAAGGGTGTGAAGGAAAGGATGTGGCGTGTAATTAAGAATATGTACGAAGCATCTAGAAGTGCCATAGTGTTAGAGGGGGAGAATTCGGCTGCATTTAGGGTAGAGCAAAGTATGGCACAGGGCTGTAACTTATCCCTAATTTTATTTTCAGTATTTATAAACGGCTTATTAAAGGATGTAGAAGAGGCTGGGCTTGGGATAGAGATTGGTAATGGTAACAGGATGGGAGGAATGTTGTTTGCTGATGATTTTGTAGGTGTTAGTGAGTCGAGGGAAAGCCTACAGAAGCTTACTGATGTTGTATATAGGTACTGTAACAGGTGGAGACTAAAGGCTAATGTGAGTAAAAGTGCAGTGATGGTGTTTTCTAAGGATAGAGTAGAGGGTAGTTGGAAGTGGGGAGAACATGAGCTTCCTTTTTTCAAGTTACTGTTACTTAGGCCTAGATTTTGCAAGTAATGGAGCATGGGATGTACATATTAACAATGGCAGGAAAAAGGTAAATCAGTTGCATAGTGATAATTATTAGTAATCGAGATATTAACTTGACTGCACTTAGGCTGCTGCTTCTTTATGTGATTAGACCTAGTATAGAGTATGGAGGGGAAATTTGGGAGGGTAATAAGTGCCAAGTAGCTGGAATAGAGTCCATTATTCTGGGGAGAGCTAAAAGGATTCTGGGTTGTTCGTCTAAATCTTGTAATGAAGCAGTTAGAGGTGATACGGGTTTAGAATCATTGAGGGGTCGAAGGGATATAGGTAAATTAAAGTGGTGGTATAAAGTAGTATCAATGCCTGAGGATAGATACCCCAAGAATGGGAAACTAAGCCTCGTAGAGGTAGACAAAGGAAAGCATAAGGTAGAGTGGTTGATGAACTCTTTATGTCCTTAGGTTTGGATAAGCATGAATGAGAGGAGGATATTAAGAGGGGAGAGAGTTCATTAGCTTCATTTTTGGCTTGTATAGAAGAGAGTATTAGTGAAAGGGAGGGTAAGCAGGAGGGTTGAGGAATGATAACCGATTGAATAATTACAAAAGATTTGGGAAGGAAGTAGAATTTAAGAGGTATTTGCATGGGGTTGGTGATGTAGAAACCAGACTATTGTTTAAGTTTAGGTCAGGAACACATGGCTTGAATGAAGAGCTAGGCAGGCATAGAGGTAGAGAAGGCAAATCAGAGTGTGTTGTGTGGTGCTGAGTGTGAGACTGTAGTTCATGTGTTGTGGGAGTGTTTAGTCTATAGTAAAATTAGAGGCATCTTTGTGGTGAAGCTTCAGGAGCTTTTAGGAAACAGATATGCAGAGTTTGACAAGATTAATAGTATAGAGAAAACTGCATATATATTAGGAAGTGAGCTTTGGGAATACAAGTTTGACAATTTACTCAGCTTAGTGAAGGAATATGTTGTAGGTGTCCGGAATGTGCGCCAAACAAAAACTGTATGGTGATGACTCGTGCCCTAGTCAACTTCAGTCCTTGGCTGAGGATCTGCAGCTTGCTGGAGTTGAAGGGCAAATTGTTAGTAAGTTATGTTCCTTAGGTGAGTGAGGAACAGATAAGATGACAGATGGTAAGGATTTGCCTGTATGTGCACGTGTGTGTGGCTCCGCCCATGTTTGAGCAAATAACCATGAGGACGGCTGTAAATCCACCCTAAAATCTGTTGACACACTGTGTAATGAAAGACAGAAGTCAAGGATTGAATGGCCTATATTTTACTATCACCTTTACCATGGAGAAGGGAAGCTACCATTCTTGGACACAGCCCTCCACCTTGAAGAGTTGCTCAAAATAAAACATGGAAGCACACCTCAGAGGAGCCCTGGAGGGAAATGGATACCCAAAGCAGCAAGCCTCGTACAGGGACGGAACCACCTGAAGAACCCTGAGCAGTCATCCAATTGGCATCCACTATTTGAGGGCAGTTGATAGAAATTGAAGATCAATATCTGCTGGTGAAGAAGTCCAATGTCATATACCAAGTCCCATGCAGCTGTGGTCATGTATACATAGATGAGATGAAGAGAGTCCTTGAGATCCGCATCAAAGAGCACAAGACAGCTACAAGAAGGGGTGAACTGGAGAAGCAGAACATGCCTGTAACCACCACCACCAAGTGTTTTGGGATGTGGGTGTGGATGCAAAACACCACCACTCTGCTCATCAAAGAAGCTCTGTATGTCCTCATTACAGACACCAAAAGCAGCTAAGCAGTGATGAAGGTATCGGTATCCCCAAGTACTGGTCAGCAATCAGTAGCCACACACAATATCATGTGCGGAGCTCCACCCAGCAGCAATGATGTCATCAAGGGATTCACATGAAGCTGAAGCTGAAACATCTCTGTTTGGCTCTGAAACATCTCTGTTTGTAATGGTGTTTTGATGACATTTTGAAATTCAGAAACTTTATAAACACTACTCTAGATATTTAGGAGGCTCATAGACAAAACAATTGACCTTTCCCTGATCAACTTCGTCCTCAGTTGGGGTTTTAACTGTAAAGTGTGCATTTCTTGAGCATGCCTACATTATTCATGTGTAGTGCTCATACATATGCATACTATAATCACGTAAATGTTAATTGTATCATGTATGTAGGTCCAAGTTGGTTGAAAAACCTATATTTTGCCTACCTGCTGGTACTTCGGGCTGTCACCAAAATGGAACCATATTGGACAATTCATCAATTTTATACTGGTAATAAAACCGAAGATGCAGCTGTGAATGAACTTGTTCTGGATCTAATCCAGGCTGCAAAGTGAGTTCAAACACACTTTTACAGAAAGAAGGGTACAGTGTGCAGGAAAGCAATAATAGTGTCATACCATGACAGCACAAGAATATTCTGATATGGGGTCGAATATATTTCTGCATTCTATACCTGATTTGACACTGCTATTTCCCAACATTTTGACCACACAGTAGGAGTACAATTTATCAGAGTGTTGATAGACTCTTCATATATGCTGTAAATACTGCCAGGGGTGTTCAGTCTCACACCTGATAGACCACCCACAAATGCCTAGCTCGTACCCAGGGCTCTTAGGGGGTGGGGAAGAAAGAGCCTGGTACACACCGTTTGCACATGTATTGTAGTGGGTGTAGACTAATAGAGGTACATATAACTGGATTTCAAAACAGCAGACAAGTAAGGAATCTTCTCCAGTGTGTAAGGAATGGAATGATTTGTGGCTAGGGGCAAGAGACTTGAATCAACAATGCTCACAAATATCACACAGTACGGTAGTACTGTGTATATAGGGATTGCTACTGTGTATATAGGGATTGCTATGTCTATCCCCATTGAAAACCATATATAAGGATTTTGTTCATTTTCACTTTTAATTTGAAGTTGATTTTACTTTTAATGATATCAAGGTGAAGAAAGTGTGAAAAATAACCAGTATACAAAAATTGATTGTGTTGTGATGTAATACATACATAATATCGGAAAAATGATTTACACATTTTGTCCAGGTTTTCATCATCTTCTTCTTCTTGAAGAAGCGTAACTCAATAACCAATCTTTGCATGTAGAAATGTATCATTACATACTGGGGAATAGACGTATAATATTGTTAACCCTTGTAGTTCATGTACTACTGATCGTTATCTCTCCCAGCAATGTATTATGATTGAGGATAACTAATGAGCAAAAATCAGCAACCATGGTAACCATCAACCTGAAAGTCAGCATGTGCAGAGATATCATCGCTAATGGCAACATAATAAAATCATATGTTGTTAACCCTTGTGATCCTTGTAATACTGATATTAACACTCCTCTCAATGCAATACATGTACATGTCACACAGTACAGTAGTACTGTGTATGTAGGAATTGCTATGGTCTATCCCCATTAAGTTAAAAACTTATATAAGGTCTTTCATCGCTTTCACTTTCAGTTTGCTGCTTACTGGATTTCTGTTAGCATAAATATGTAACTATACCCAGAAACTAACTGATTATAAAGTGGTATATAAAGAGGTTAAACAAAAATTGTTCATCTTCTGACACTACTTCTGAAAAAGCATAACTCACTAATAGTAACATATTTAAACATGAAACTTGGTACAGTGATGTAGTTCCACTGTGGGTATAGTGCATCATCATGTTAAAAGCAATGTACTTCTTGTAAAATAAACAAAAGTAGCCTCAGGCCATGTATAATAATGAGGGCCACACAATCCTATATCTGAATAATGAAAGCCCTGCTAAATGTGAAATTCTGTATGCTAATATAGTTTAATACCCCAATGATCAACGTTGTGATAAAATCTCTGGAAACAATGTAATATTTGTCCGAACCCCCCCCCCCCCCCAGCCTACGGGCTTGTACTGTATCTCACTAACAAAAGCTACACTAAACGTGGAAATTGGGGTAATGGTAAAGCTTAATACCCCAATGATCAACATTGTGATAAAATCTCTGTAAACCATGTAAATCTTGTACAAAATAGCCTCAGGCAAGTATTATTGTATCTTACTAAGAAAGGTTTCACTAAATGTGGAAATTGGTTTGATGGTAAAGCTTAATACCCCAATGATCAAATATTTCTGTAAACCATGTAAATCTTGTACAAAATAGCCTCAGGCAAGCATTACTCTATCTCACTAACAAAAGCTCCACTAAATGTGGAAATTGGTGTGATGGTAAAGCTTAATACCCCAATGATCAACATTGTGATAAAATCTCTGTAAACCATGTAAATCTTGTATAAAATAGCCTCAGGCAAGTATTGTATCTCGCTAAGAAAGGTTTCACTAAATGTGGAAATTGGTTTGATGGTAAAGCTTAATACCCCAATGATCAAATAATTCTGTAAACCATGTAAATCTTGTACAAAATAGCCTCAGGCAAGCATTACTGTATCTCACTAACAAACGCTCTGCTGAATATGGAAATTGGTGTGATGGTAAAGCTTAATACACCAATGATCAACGTTGTGATAAGGTCTATGTAAACAATGTAAACCTTGTAATATGACAACAAATAGCCTCAGGCAGGCAATACCGTATGTCACTAATAATTAACAAAAGCTCCACTAAATGTGAATATTTGTATGGTGGTAAACATAAGTACTGGCAGTTACATAGAGCCTATAACTCTTCATGCACATGCTATTATCTGTACTGCTAATTCAGTTTAACTAATGTACAATGCATTAGCTAATACGTTTGTAACCAAGTAAATAGCAAAATGAATGTACCTAGGCCCAGAAAAAAATGACATGAGACAAGTAAATAAAAAATTTAGGAAATTTGAAAGAAAATATAGGGATTGCATAAAAAGGAAAGGAGACAAGATTGGGACACAGACATGCTATATACATCAATGTACTAAAAGGTATGTTGATGTACATAGCATGTCTGTGTCCCAATCTTGTCTCCTTTCCTTTTTATGCAATCCCTATTATTTCCTTTCAAATTTCCTATTTACTTGTCACAAGTGTGAGCATAGGCTCCAACTTTTCCAAAAGTGCTTCAGGGACCATAGCCCCACCCACATGGCCCCACCCACGTCACACACCCCAATTAACTAAACCATGCCCTAAACACCGCCCATTTAGATGAATTTTAATATTATAAGATGTTAATCTTGTGCGAACATCTCCCACACTTGAATCATAGACACGAGCAAGAATGATGCATGACTTGTCAGTCTTGTCGTTTGATTCATCCATCATTATAGAGAAGCACGTTGACATATCACTGAGGGTTTGGGCTAGATAATGGGGAGCCAAAGCCTTGGTGATAATAGCTGCTGTTTTGGTGTGCCCACAAGAAAATTTCTTCGCTATTTCAGAATCAGGAAACATGCGATGGAAGAGTTTCGTAGCATGATCACTTGTCTGAAAGGGCAGATTATATTTAGACACAAACTTTGCCCACAAACTCTCAGCTTCAGTAACACTCTGTGGTGTTAGCGGCTTAAAGAATGATACCACTGACCGCGATGAACAGGCTTTGGCCATCTCTTTGTGATGTTTTCCACGTACATGAGTGGTTACATCATTTCGTCCTCCGTGTGCAATGCTGAAGTCAGATGCACAATACGTGCATCGTACATATGTGTTACCTGTACAATTGTCAATATGACATTGTATAAATTTTATTATAATGCATTTTATTACCTTTGGAACTCCTTCCAATTCCTGGGAATTCCTGAAGCCACTTGGAGTCAAAGTGACACTGTCTTCTGGTCCTTTTGGATTGTGGAGGATCTAAACAGTTGGACTGGGAATCAGCCATGAACTTGAAAGCAAGATAATATTGCAGATGAGCTGCTAGAATTGTCCTGGGTTTATATAGGACGCGTGCAGATATTATAGCGCAATTTGCTATCACTAATAAGGAAATGTACGCAAAAACACCCACTTAGCGCACTTAGCAGCTGCGCGTTGATTAGCAGCTGTTACGTAAGTGTCTGGATTCCGCGGTATTCTTATAGAACTCGCTAAGCAAGTTCTGTCACGCCCTTATATCCGCTCACTGTAGCGATTAGCTGTTACATAAGTGTCTGGATTCCGCTGTTAGGGCGCATACGTAAGTAGCGCGCTGTACGCCAACTTCCGGGACAAACTGTATGTCTCTCCGGGACCCGGGACAAATTCAAAAAATCCGGGACTGTCCCGGAGATTCCGGGACAGTTGGAGCCTATGTGTGAGCGGTAAGTGTCCAGATCCCCAGAAAGTCGGGCATGAGCCAACATTGTACCAGGCTCTTGTAATGAAGAAGTTCTTAAGTATTCAAACCACGACACGCTCAAAGCAATACAACACAACACAAATGCAAATCACCCAAAACAAAAAATGAGGTGCCTCACAGTTTACATGTAGCTGCTTGAGACCCAAATTTCCCACATACCAATTAAGCATTCAAATACATATTTACTACTTTTTGTAACACAAATATCCTTATCTCTCTGGAGAGGATGTAATTTTAAGTCCACACTGACAGAAGTACCACACCTTGTGTGGGCAACAAACTGTATCATGCAGAGGTTAACATGTTCATGTTCAACCTTTGGACACATGTAGTTTTTATTAGGTAAATGCTCAGTCTTTTATGGTCTTTGTATATAAGGGTAGCTGGCTCCAGTGATCTTGCATTTCGTTTACCAGTGCATCCCTTATTGCCTTTGCATGGTTAACCTTTTTATAAGAAGGGTCGTGCCCATTTTTTATCTGTCACCTTACCATTTCATGTGTGCATCCTACCCCCCTACCACCCCCCCCCCCCCCCCCCCCCCTCCGGTCACTTCATCTCATCCTCTGTAGTGTGTATAAAAGTAGCTAGCTACCCAAGCATAGTATTCGATATACATATTCCAACTACTATATTTCTTTGTAATGCAGCTGCACTATGCCACAATATCACCATATAAATGCTGTCACCAAGCAATGTCACATTGTTAATTGGTAGTGTTACTTAATAATGATTTTTCGGCTATATATTACAAACGCTTTTTTACAAAATGCCTAAACAAGGAATTGTAGACACATCTATTGCACAGTGTAGAGTTTTCTGATTAACCCCCCAGGGACTACATATGTTTGCCATAAAAATGTTTTGTAGAAAAATTCATTTTGCAAGTGGACATTCCAAACTTTCAAAACAAGGAATTATTACTACCTTTAATTGTAGTCACAAGAGCCTTAAATGTCACTATCGATGTCTTCAGAGTCACTTGAATTTTCAATACATGTGCTGCTTTCAAGGCAGTGTAAAAGGTATGATAAACGGGCGGAAATTGCATAAGCACTTTTTGAGGTCTTCCAATTTGTTTGTGGCTGTGGGCATGGCCCTGAGTACAGTGGTTGTAATTCCATTCGACCAATGTCTGCTGGTCTACCTTGGCACTTTTTCTGAATATCCAGGACCTTTCAATGCTTCTCCTTACTAATCCATACAATGTTGTGCCAGTTTACCTTCTGTTTGTGTATGTTAGTTTTGCGCTTACCAACCTTAACACTGTCCAATGACACAAAATCATCCATCAAATGTGGCACTTTACCTTCTGTAGGTTGGTTTTGCACTTAACAATCTCTACCTTAACACTTTACAATGACACAAAACCATTGGTCGACATTCACACAACGACGAAAGGAAAAGAAAGACTTTTGAGAGCTCTTTCAACCAAGAAGCACCAATCCTCAGCTCACTCTGGCTCTGACCCCTTCAACTGTGCTGATCATGATGCTGTCCTGTTGTTTCTGTACATGTGCTTCAATGCCAACAGGTCCAACCGTGTGCGTAGAGTACAATTCCAAACACAGTGAGCTGGATAACACACCAGTGGTTGCATGTGGCATATTACGTAAAAGGTTTTCTCAATGGAAGTACGTTGTCAGTGGCCTGCTTGGATGGCCCACTTCACAACCGCTCTGCAGAACCCCATTGCTGGCAGGATGGTACGGTGATGGCCGAAAATGATGAAATCTATTTGCTGACATGAATCATTTAAACTCCTCTGCTATCAATTATGGACCATTATCAATACCAACACCCTTGGAATGCCGTAACATACTTCTTGTACATTGATTGTCTGACTAGCTAACGTCCTACTGCACATGGTACCAAACAAAAGGGAAAGAGCTTACCTTTCAACCTGTGGATAGTTCAGCTCACTTGACGTCAGTGTGAGCCGAAAGCTACTGGGTGCTCTGATCCATCTGACATCGGGTGGGATATCACAGCTCCGATGCCATATGCCGATGCTGAAATAATGGGCACCTGTTGGTCATAGTGAGCTAGGAATGGTGCATTCACTAAGTTCTTCTTTGCTATTTCTCACACTTGGGATGACCACAACCTGGGTTGACCAGCCTGCAATAGATGGTGCAGTGGATGCAGCCAAATTCAGTAGAAACTTGCCATAATAATTTAGTAGTCCTAGAAAGGACCGGAGCTCCTGAACATTCTGAGTGACTGGTGCGTCCACAATGGCCTTGACATTCTGGTCAGAAGTATGAATTCCCTGCACTAATGGTGTGTTCGATATATATCGGCACTTGTCTCGCCGGAGGCTCACTCCTCATTCCTGTAGTCGACTAAGCACCATTTACAACGCTGGTGCTCCTCAGCAGTTCGCCCTTTTTCAAGAACATCGTTAAAGATAACAACTATACACGATTAGCATTTGGGGTAACCTCCACTCCCGCAAAGGCCATGGATGGTATGTTACAGGATAACCCTCACCATATTCTACAGTCCCTGATGCATGTTTATAGTACATAGTCTGGCTGAATCATCATCCAGTGCAATTTTTGGTATCCAGACGAGACTTCTAGTTGACTGAATTTGTGGCCCCCAGTCAGGTTTCGGGCAAGGGGTATTAGTCAACTTGTAGGGCAGGATTGATGGTGACCTTGTAGTCACCGCATATTCTTATTGACACATCCCTATTTGAGACAAGCACTATTTCTGCTGCCCATTCTGCATAATCCACCCTTTGCAGAATATCTGCTTCTTCTAGGTTCTTCCAAAGCATGTAAAAGGGCTTTTATCTATTTGGGGGGTTACATATGGGTACGGGCCATCCATAGAGAGATAGTCTATGGATTTTCAAACCACATTTCATATCATGTTAAATCCAAGTGCTTTATTGCAGGGGATGTTCAAGCAATCTATTTGATGAAACAATGCTCTTCACTGGGAACAGTTCTACAGCACTAAAGGTACTTACTGTAGGAAGCCATCTGACATGAAAGGGCAAAAGTGTTCTTTATTTTCCATAATGTATAGCATGCAATTAGTGCTTTATTATCCAAGTGTACTTTATTTTCCCTTTCATCTTAATACAGTACATTTCTATGTCCTCAGTTTACTGAAAGTTAAGCCAGTCGAAACACCTGCAGTTTTACAGATAGCCCCGTTTTCTGCATCTGTCACATAGCCAAGGCTAGTATCATGACTCCGAAGCAAGCCAAAGGGAACACACTCACCTCTGAAACGCTCATTCATATTTCATAATAGTGAGTTGCTGTCGTCTGTCACCAATAGCAGCGCAGCCCTTAGGGTTTGTACACAAGATTGGCATTCATGACTCTTAGCTGAGGCATCTAGGCTACTCTGTATAGAGCCCTCGCTATTGAGGAATGAGCTGAGCAGCTTCTCAAACGCTAGTTTGAAAATTTCCTATAAACCAGTTAAGTACCTGTATATCCTCATACATTACAGAATATAATGTATGAGGATGTGTCGAGCGTAATAAGGCACAAGACGTATTATATCGCGCAATGTACTCAGACAGGTACTTTTGACTGCTACATAATTTATGCTGTTATCACCTGCACACACGGTTGTATGACATGAATTATGGTATACAGTCTAGCAAGGCCAATAGTGAGATTAGACTATATAACTTCAATCACTTCGTTCGCCGTTCTTATGATTGAGTGCTGTCACCCTTCTCTAAATAGTCATGTCTTGTGACTAGCATCCATTTGTGAAATCACTTTGTTTGGGTGGGTTCAAAGCTTATTGTTTTCCTACTCCACCAATATATCTAACTATTCATTCTCCATGAGTAGTAGATCTCACACAGTAGGATATCTCAATGATGCTGTAGACAATAGTCACCATATCAAAAATTGGCAAACAGGTTACCCAGCACATACATGACATACATGTACCATTTCCTATTACTGGTTGCTGGATTGTGATTTACAACCACAGGTGAAGACTGCATTGTATCAATTCTCTTTTAGAGATAAAAACGACATAATTTTTGGCTGATGCAGCACTCTTAATCCGTTTTGAAAATGTTAGACAATTAAGCTAAGCAATTATTGAAGAACATTATTTGCTAGCTATACTTACCATTATGGTATTATTCTGTACGTATATTTGTGTGTAGTCACATCATTTGTATATTTTTCCATGAGCTGTTTGTAATGTCACATGTAGTACAATATTGACTTTTAATATTATAGTATGTGTACAAATAGAAGTCAGAAGAATGAAAGCAAGAGAGAGATTTTAGATATTTCATTTAAAATCCTTACATCTAGGAGGAGGCTTGGATCCTTAATTTTAGTTGTCCTTTTGTTCACCCCTTCCCTGAGTTAATTACTTTCCACCTTTGTCGTTGCTGTGCAACTAACTTCCTGTTTATTGCTTCTGTCACCACCTTCTTCTTTCATTGTACACACCTGATGAAGGCTGAAAAGTCAAAACATTGTGTGCGAAGTATATATTTCTCTTGAACATCTATCTGACTAATAGCTAGACTATATGTTCCACATACACGAATACCTGATGCAGAATAGAGACATAGTATACAGGGTGCTTGGTATTTACGTTTATCTTTGGGTAGTGTAGTCCAATGTTGTAATTGAGGTATCACTGTACTGTACGTAAAACCTGCTTATGTGTATGGAAAAAATGTGTGTACAGCATCCTAGCTAAAGATCAGTAAGATAGAACAGAAAAGAAAGACACCCAAACCAAACCCACCAAGTATATACGTACACCACACAAAAACATGCATACACAAAACCATACAAAATAATACACAGACAACATAGAGAGAGGTAGGACCCTGGGTGCCCAGCCTGGGTGGTAGGTTAAAGAGTTCTCTATGTATAATAACCCTATTTAATCATAGATTTATTTCTTCCTGCAGAATACATTCAAGGATCACTTTAAAAATATCACTCGAATTATGGACTGCGTTGGCTGCAGCAAATGTAAATTATGGGGGAAACTGCAAGTGCATGGCATTGGTACTGCCTTAAAGATTCTCTTCTCTGATAAAACAGCAAAGAAACTACCACTTACAAGGAGAGAAGTTGTTGCTCTCTTCAACGTTCTGGGAAGGTAAAACTCTTATCTGTACCATTCACAGAAATACAATGTGACAGTACTGTACATACAGAAATTGTTGGATACTAAGTCCATATCAGTTTATTAGGGAGTTTACTTTGAGAATATGTTGTATGGTATGCATAATACCTGGGTTTCAATTTAAAAAATTACTATACAATCAATAACCTTCATTTCCTGCAATATATCACTACGTTAGGTACACATGTGATAGCCAGGTTGACTAGGCGGATTAATTTCAAGTTGCAGAGCTGTGTATGTACACCACAGGGGTTACTCCTGATTTCCATGGAGTAGATGTGCTAGATGGTTAGCCTTGTTCCCAGGTTCACTCCTTATATTTATTGCACACGACCTTTGACCCCCTGGCATGAAAAGCAAGAGAGGGCCTGGAAGATTTTATCACGTGAGTGACGTTGAGGGTAGAGAGAAGGTAGAGAGAACTTAATGTGCATGGGTAAGCAAGACCGTAATTACAGAATGGCAAAAGCTAGTATAGCCAGGGCTGTAGCAGGCACTGCAGCCATTGCGGTTTCAGATGCACCAGTTCTATGCGATCCAGCACGCATGCACATGCGGTACCGAGCAACTGAGTTGCACAACTGCGCTGGCGCTATAATCACACGCAAGAGCACGTAGCTACACGGAAGCATGCACTGCAGCAATCTTTGACATGGCTAGTTCTTTCCTTGGATGTACCTCACCAACCAAAATGATCTTTTGGCGCTAAGGGGGTTCTCCGTAGTTTCCAGTTTGTTAATTTTGGTTTTCAAATGACATATAAATAGACCACACCCACAACCAACACACCCCTTATAACCACGCCTACTTCCTGGCCTGACCACTAATAATTTGCTTGCTACAGGCCTGCAATAGCTGCATGCTATTCGAGGGGGATCAAGGGAGATCAACGTGTCCATATGCATAGTCCTAACAATAGCTCTCTAAAAATATCTGCTGAAATGACGTCATACTCCACTATATAGCCGGGTGCTCCCGCCCGTCCAGTCCTTTCTAGCGAGATCCACCTTTTGTCTGTCAGCTTCTGCTGCTAGTTCTCCTATTGGTTTCCCTCCTAACACATGTAGACAGGGGTAGACATATCATGTTTCTCAGCCCACTCAACCAGGGGTGCATCGACATCTGCTGCAGCATTATCGGGCATGACCACAGCCAGTATAATGCAAAGAGCTGGTTGGTCCCAGAGAAGCACCATTACTGCCTTCTACCACAAGCCTATAGTTGGAGAGAGTATAGCAACTCAATTCTCCAATGCAATATTAGAAGGCAAGTGCTACAATCATACATATGGACATGTTGATAGACCAGAATCCTCCGAAATATCATTACAGAATGGCAAAGCTAGTATAGCTGCATGCTATTCTCGGTTATATGAGGGGGATCAAGGGAGACCAACATGTCCATGATCCCTTCCACCCACCCTTACTTACCTGCAGTATATCCTTGAGCCATCTTGCAATAGACGACCAGGTAACAGCCCTGTGTGGAGCGGTAATGGCTAGGAAGAGTTATGATTGCTGCTTCCTCCATGTCTGAGTGCGTGCCACATACTCATTAAGGCATTTCACTGGGCACAAGCTTGCATCCTGTGTTAACTCAGAGATGCAGAGAGGCTCCATGCCCACGCGGCTAGCTGAGGATAGCAATGTTGTATTGTGTCCTTGCAATTCTGTAGTGGGATGATGGTCTGTGGCTCCCGGGGAAGGAGTGGGAAGTCCACTAGCAGTGACAACAGAATTAGTTACCTGGGCTGACTTGGCCAGACTGGAGTGATTAGTGTCACTGTGACTCTCTGAGCTGAGACTTTGTGAAGTGTCCTTCCTATGAGACACCATGGGGGATTGGCATACCCGTTCACTTGGCTCCAATCTTGGACCAGTGCATCTACTCCTGCTGACTCTGGATCTGGTCTCCAACTGTAGAACATTGGTAGTTGCCTTGTCAGCCTGGTAGCAAACAGGTCTATTTTGAATGGGCCCCACCTCTGATTCAAAACATTGAAGATGTGTAGACTTAACATCCAGTCTGTCCGATCTGAGAGGTGCCTTGACATGAAGTTTGCTCTGACGTTCTCCAGTCCAGGTAGATGCTGGGCTGTGATGGTTATCTTTCACTATAGTGACCAGAATCTTGGACTTGGTGCCCCCTAGGTGATTGACATAGGCTACTATAGTAATGTTGTCTGTGAGGAGTACAATGTGGAGCTTGGTTCTCCTCTGAGCAAAGGCCTTGATCCCATATAGAGCTGCTAGTAGTTCCTGTGCGTCGCTGTGAAGTGCTGCTTCCATACCATTCCAAAAGCCTCCTGTGAGGATGCCATCAGAGTATGCACCCCATCCCCTCTGCGATGCGTCTGTCTCGATCTCCAGATTCAGTGGTAACCTTCTCAGGCACATCCTGTTCCACTTGGTGAGGTTGTCTGACCAGCACTGCAGGTCTATCTTGGCCTCCTGGGAGAGGTGAATCTGACAATCATACCCTCCTTGTGCTAGGGCCTGATGCCTTAGCCGCTGCAGGCTCCTGTAGTGGAGTGTTGCTGGCTGCACAGCCTGGATTGCTGCTGAGAGTTTGCCGATTAGTCATGCTAATTGACAGGCTCCATTTGCAGTAGTCTCTGAGATTCCTTCTTTATATGCCTCACTTTGGTATCCAGCAGGCTTAAGGACAGAGCAGAGGAATCCAATTGGAACCCCAGGAATTCTATTTTCCTTGTCGGCATCAATTGTGACTCTGGATAATTCACCAGAAACCCCAATGCTTCCAGGAGGTCTAGTGCTACAGCTTTGTGGTCCTGCACAGTTTCCTCCATAGGCCCCATGAGAAGGATGTCGTCTATGAATACTACACTCCGAACTCCCTTGCTCCTCAGGTATGCCATTGCTGGCTTGAGGAGTTTGATGAAAATCCTCGGAGCTGTACTGAGGCCGAAGGGGAGACAGGTGAATTGGTAAGTCTTGTTTTCCCATGTGAAATGCAGAAATCGTTGGTAATTCTGGTGTATGGGCACTGCAAAATATGTGTCCTTGAGATCTATGTGCGTCATCCAGTCTGAGCGGAGCATTAGATCCCTCATCCCTTCCATCTTGAAGTGAGTGTTTGTGATGAAGCTGTTCAGATCTCTCAGGTTGATGACTGGCCTCATCTTGCCATCTTTTTTGGGGACAAGGAAGATTGTTGACAGGAATCCCTTCTGCAGGTTCTTGGTCACCTGCACAATTGCCCCTTTGGCCACGAGCGCTGCTATCACTTGTTCTATGTGGCTGTGGTACTTCTGGGGGCATGTGGTCACTGGCTTGCAGGTCTGAATTGGGTGTGTGTGGAACTCTACGTGGAGTTCTTGTCTCACTCGCTCCTCTACAGCCATCCGCTACTGTTGCTCAGTCATCAGCCACCATCGGTGTCTGTCTTCTGCACCTTTCCAGTCAACTGTGGGGCCAGAATACCCATCTCCCTTTCTCGACCTCATAACACTTGGTGTTCAACAGTAAGTACCCTTCGATGTTGTATGAATCAGATAGTTCATCTACATTCACTCCCAGTGTGAGCTTTGTTCCTTCCAATTGCCCTGTTACTTTGAGCTGCCATGTATTTCTATAACTCGCTGTTCCATCTCACTTGAGCACAACCTTTGGCTATTTCCTTCTCCAGCCAATGTCAGCCTTGCACTACTAGCACAGTAATGTCCGAGCCCCATGGTGTCCATGTCGGTCATTCTGTCGTCAGTATTAACATCTTCATATTGGATATTAGGGTGACAAAAGTAGATATTGCAAACAAGAACATGAAAATCACTACTACCTGGAATCGAATTACCTATACATCTCTTAGAAATGATACCACTGTATATACACGGTACAGTCCTACACCCAATTTGTTATAGAGGTTTGTTCGTTCCTGCTCTGTGTGACTGTACATTAATGATTAGTACGTACATTTAGTTACGTCATTTACCATAGCTAGAGGGGGGGTTATTGGAACCTCACACATGGACTCACCACTGCTATGAGTTTCTAGAATGCTTTAGATAAAGGTCAGCCCCACT
Source organism: Theonella swinhoei (assembly GCA_963970385.1). Classification (NCBI taxonomy): domain Eukaryota; kingdom Metazoa; phylum Porifera; class Demospongiae; order Tetractinellida; family Theonellidae; genus Theonella; species Theonella swinhoei. The sequence goes on along the minus strand of OZ019960.1, from coordinate 2,558,031 downwards.
GATACTGAAAGATGTATAGTACATCCTGAAAGTTTTAGAACCAACATTATGCACCCAAATGCGTTCAAACGCTTTATCCACCCACTCCCCAAAACACGATGTACATTTGCGTGCGCTTGAGTTTGTGTGCATGCACATTCATACCCCACTTGCGTCATTCCTGTACGTGCATGGGAGTACATGCGAAGGCTTATTATGCTCACCGTCACGAAATTCAAGCCTCCAGCCTCCTGCAAGGATAGTTCCTGTTAGGGTGCACATCTGTACACATACGCGCACACCCTACTAGTACTGTCAATTGCAGTTCAAGTATGCATTTTCCTAATGTGCGTGCATGCGTTTTTCTTTGACTTGTGCAAATTGCATGTGCATCCATGTGCATTTGCAATTTACTGCAGGATTTTAATTAATCAAACATCAGAACGTGTTTTGACGCAGTAACGTTTAGCACACAAATTCAATAACTTTCAGGATGTACTATAAAAAGCTGGCGATATATTTATGAAACTAATTTGCTGATGCGTGTATCAACTGTTTTGCTTAAGATTGCTATATGAAGTTATGTGTTATTTTCATAGGTTTTCCAGTAGTATACATCTTTTACAGACATTTCGTGAGATGGAGGTAAGTATCTTAGTGCCAAACGCAAATAAAGGGCCACATCCATCAAATTTGAAGTGGTCAGGTTGGAGAAACACACTATATAATTATACCCGCATATGCATGTGCATTACATTGCCCATATTGTAGCAAGTCAGTGGTCAATTTCCAGTTGGAAATTTCACCACCAACGCTATACAAACACGTCACCACAATGACGTGGGTATAACTGAGGTTGCTCTAACAGTTGTGCAGTTGACCAACTAGACTGGCTGATATGGCCCTCAAATTAGTGTTCACGTATTATGGCATTTGCTATGGTCAATACATAACAATCCATCTCCTTTAAGCACGACTGTCACAGCATGCTTGCTCTAGTATTGAAGGAAATACTGGATTCCTTTGAGGGTGATAGTATCCTGAACCTGACACGAATTCTATACACCAAAGCGAATGGTACAAGTTGTCTGCATTCAGCTCAGTCTAAAGGAAAGCAGCCATATTTGGCCGTGGTTGCATGTCACTGGCAATGACTCCACCACCTAAATGTGTCGGAGTCTAAACCGAAATGATGCCGTCCAACCCTAGACCTCCACATAGTCAATGTCTTTAGCTACACACTTCACTTGCTACTGTTGCAAACTGAGAATGCAATGATTATAGGCATGTAGAGTAAACGATCAACTTTCGAAGGGATCTAATTTCGGACGCTTATTTCAACGTCACTGAAGGAGTGTAGATATCATAAATGGATAGACCTAGGCCATCAAAAGTTCTTTGATTTTACAAGAGTTCTACAGCTGAAATGAGAGAGTGCTAAATTTACCGTCCGAAGACCACAATTTTCAGATGAAGAATTCAAAGTGTACACAAAAAGAAGTACCACCCCTTTTGTATCAAATGCGCTATAGGTAGGATCGTTTTGATTTCACGTCTTTACACACATATGCAACGAACACAAAGAGGTCACGTCCTCAATTTACGAACGCTTTGTTTTGTTTTTGACAATTATCTCTTACAGCATAAAGCGAAATAAAATTTTAACAATTTTTGAAGATACTCCCATTCAGTCCAATTATAATCATACTGCTTGCTCACAATTGTCGGTGATATGGGCTATATATTTATTTAATTCCAAAATATTAAATGTAGCTAATTTGGTGATAACAGCACAGATAGTTAGTACAGACCTAGTAAAGTCCCCAGAAATATTTAAACTCTAACTTGATTTATGCTGTAGGCTTTACTGCATTTGAAAATTAAGGGCGTGACATGTCTAAGTTCGCAGACTAGGTCGAAAGATCCTAGCAATTGCTTGGTGAATATGCAAGAGGTAGTACTTCTATTCATGGAGATCACAATTCCTTTTTGCCAGCTATACTGTGCTCAAGTCGATAAGTCCTAATATTGGTAGTTTCATCTGAAATTTGCAGTCTTCGGATGGTGAATTTAGCACTCTCTCATTCCGGCTATAGAACTCATGTAAAAGCGATTTGTTTTTTAAAACAGTTGGTGCACTAGGTCTATCTATTGATGGTATCTACACACTCTCTAGTCCTTCAGTGACGTTGAAGTAAGCGTTTGAAATTAGATTCGTTTGAACGTTCATCGCTTACTCTATGCCCGTTTGCACAGGCACAAAATCATTTGCTGACCTTGCTGGGCTGATGGTAGACACAATCTAATTGCCAGATGAAGGTCTGTGGTCTGAGTAGCTGCATCCCAATTCGTATACCAGTATGCCATTGTCTGTCATTGCTCTGCGAGTTGAACTTCACTTGCAGTATGATGAGACAGATTCAAAGCAGAAATTCAACTCATTCGCTATTGCCCCAACTCATTCGCTATTGCCCCATATTTTGTAGCTCACATTGCAATGCCGTGCATTTTCACAGCCTACCTCCACCAGTAGCACGTACTATTTATGCATTCCACCAGCTATCAGTTCAGCCTGTTTTAGAAATCATCGCACTACAGCTAACAAATAACAGTACTGCTTGTCATGAGGCTTATATTACCTGTGTATGTCCTTTCATTCTGGTTACTGGATAAACTAAATGTCCTAAGCTAGGTTAGGATAGTTATGCCCAACATTTAGCGTATGGATGTACATCATCACCAGTAGTTCACTTATCCGTCAGTGATTGGCCTCAGTTCCTCCTGCACTCTAAACTGGCACATCAGGGTTTCAATAGGAAGTTTAAGGAAGAGCAATAAGCTTCCTTGTTATTTACATGACTGTAGTGTGAAGACTACACCAAGGCTAAACCATGGGTAGCAGTTGTGTCCATTTGCATCCTATTGTGATAGCTAGTTAAAGTACCCATCCAAGTATACAACGTATGAGGATATGTCTAAAGTGTAGTAAGGCACGAGACATAGCCTTGTGTCATCCAGATACATTCTGAGACATTATACCCTGGTACTTTTAGCCTTTCACGTTAGGTGGCTTCTTCGTAAAATAACTGTTTCTATTGATAAAGCCCTAACTTGTATTGCACAGCATTATTTCACTCTATGTACAGCAGCTTGACCACTTCATTAGAGCTATTAAGGAAAGAATATTGATTACGTTATTGAAAGCACCATTGTCCCACTCACCGTAAACCAGCCAGGCATCAGACAAAGCAAATAGCAATCGGTTACACAAAAGGGATTCCTGTTAGAAGAAAGAGAGCCAAGCAATACTACCAACCAATCCAGTGATATAAGTCTGTCTCAAGCTGTTAATCATTACTAAGTGACCATATCTCTTGCAGGAATATAACTGCAGTCATTAGCAGAATGTGTTATTAACCCTTGGCGCGCATGCGCAGTAATTGGGTCTGTGTGTGTGTCTCTTAAGTCACATCTCACCTCTGGAGTGTCTGTTCATCCTGAAAATATTGTCATATCTCTACCTGGAATAAGACTCATTGGAAGGCAGCTTCTTTCTCTTTGGTCTCTGTCTTTTGACTAAAGTCCATATACTTCCCATTACACATAATTAAAGTTCGCGCACGCGCATACGTAGGGCGGAGTTTATATTTTACACATGCACACCATCTCCGTTTGTATAACGCACCAAGGGTTCTGCACTTTTGTGCATTCATTTTCACTAGCCACTTGCAGTGAACTGACCCTTCACATGCAACTAAGCCACCGGCATAGAGAATGTGAGTCTCCCTTTATGTTCAAGTTAAGCCTTGAAAATGACTCTCTTGTTAAAAGCACTTTTGTCTAAGTGCCTATATTGTGGCAATTGGGGTAGAAGGTTCACACACTGATTTGTGTAGAGTGCTAGATATATAAGTTTTTGCAGCCTATTCTTGACATTTATGCTATTCACAGGCATATGTGCACCACCCTAGATACAAGGTGTTAGATATATAGAGATTTGGTAGCTCGGTTGAACCTGCAACATTCTACATATGCTCTACCAACTGACCAATGCAGGTAGCACAGCTACCTGGGCAAAATCACTAAAAGGTGCAACTGAAGGCAAAGTGTCTTTACCAAGCGTACTTTGTATACATGATTTTACCTGAGATAGGGAATGATGCTAACACAAAGCCTTGTGCTATTACCAATGCTGTTTCTTTTTATCCCACAGGTTAATGGACAGCCTTAGTGTATGGACATGGTATTGTTGTATATACAGTCTAGTCAAAGCTTGCCGGTGATTCCATGTGTATACTTTCACTATTCTAGTCAACTGCGTCACCTTCATAATTAAGCATGTGTAACCAGTACTGGACCTATACCTAACAGTAAAAAGCATGTCCAGTACTATCTTCCTTAATTCCCCACCATTCATGGGATTCACACTGGTAATACTGTGTACTATCCCTGTTCAATGAAACCAATAAGAACCTGCCATAGCATGGCTGTAGCAAGCGGTCTGGCCGGTCCGGTTTTGGCCAGACCAGTTTAACGGTCGCTTTCACACCTAGGTAATCAATAACAGTCCAATAGTCCAGGTGTATGCAGTGCTGGCCTGGGAGATGCAGGTGAACAATCAACAGCTGCAGCGACAAGACAGCTGCACATGCTAGTGTTAATTGCTGCAGGAGGTGTGGTTTGGAGACGGGGCTTAGACCATCCCCATAGACCAGACCTGGTGTTGTATTCCAGTACTGTGGCTGATGAATTCAGCTGTGGACATCTTGAGTTGCCACATTTCTGGTTACCTGGTGGGCTACAGTCTGGTGGTTTGAGTTCAGCCTGTACCAGAAGGTCTCTAAGATTCTTAGGACAGCAACGATGGGAATTGCCTGCTTCAGTTTCTCAGAGACATGGAGGATGTTGTGGTGCTCCCTGGTGATGCATTCTATTGGTGGACATAGCTGGAGTAGTCATAAGAAGAACCTCAGACCTGTCACGGAATGGATGTGTGAGAGAGCTCCACAAATTTGCAAAAATATGTGATACAACAGGAACCTGTCCCTAAGTTCAAAAGCAGAAGAAGCTGAAGTCTATGTTAACACCCCAGAAGCCATTCACTCACTCAATATGTGCCTAGACATTGGTGAGACTCCCAGATTAAAGCCTGTGGGAAGAATTACTCCAGGCAGAAGGCAATGAAGCGTACTGTTATCACAATTGATGATGGAAGTGAGATGATCCAATAGCTGAAAGAGAAGTTTGTCAACTACTGAGCAATTGCAAGTTCTTACTGTTTTGCCCAAAAGTTGGTCACTGCATAAAAGTATCAAACTACATGGCACAAAAATCAAAGAAGCTTGTTGAAGAGAAGGGGATTCTTGCCCCCAAAGCTTCACTGCTGCCAGAAACAGTTGATACTTTTATGAATCTGGTGACATCAGCTTTGTTATGCCTGGCAAGAAGGATTTGAGAGAGGTGTATAAACTGATCCAAAATTTGTTTTCAAAGTTAGCTGAAATTCATCCCAGACACTATTTTGGCTGGAGCTAGACAGTTTGTGTGCACCATACATCGAAATGTGCAACTATCACATCTACAAACATATCACCACAGCTTAACAAAAAGCATGTGCAAGCCTAATGCTACCTGGGTCGTGTTACAAAGCTATTGCTCTCCTAGATGAAAACATGGACCACATTGTCTACAAAGAGTGAACTTCAACTGACAGATGTAAGATCTTCAGTGAAAAGCTCCGACCCCATTCTTTCATAGGTATTGAGCAAGCTCAATTTTACACAATTCTAAACAAATCTGCAGATGTTTGGTCACTGTACGTCTGAATTATTCCTATATTCTCCAAGATGCTGCCCAAAGATTCCATAGGAATAATTCTCAGGCAACACTCCATGCCATGCTACATCATCTGAGCTATGTGATAATTTCAGATTGTCTACACCATGATACTACAGCCTTTCAGAAATTGTTTATAGCATTCTTAAAGATCACAACCTAAAACATTTATCTGAAGGTGCTGCATCTCAGTACAAGAACTGAAAAAAACTTCCTCAATATGTGCCATGATTTTGGCATATATCAGCTGAGTGGCACTTGGAAAAGGTGCTTGAAATGGTATAGGTGTAACAGTAAAGCCACTAGCAGCTCAAGCTAGTACACAGGCCATACAATGACCAGATGGTGACTCTTCGCCAGCTGTTTGATTGGGCATCCACAAATGTATCAGCTCTTCACTTGGCTATTGCAGCATGGAAAAGCATAATCTTAAGCAATGCTTTCACCAGTCTCGCAAAAGTCCTGGTACACAGTACAGTGAGGATCAGTTCTTATTCTGCATCTGTCAATGAGTTACCTAAAGAAAAAACATCTTCCACCAGTCAATTGTCATGTGCTTCTGTGATGGAAATTGGTTGTTGGTTTGTGTGCTGCAAAACATCCAAGGGGAGAGTCAGGTGAAGCTAACATTTCTTCATCCATATGGGCCCTCCAGTTCATTCAAATATCCAGAAACCAAGGTATTTGCATTGTACACACAAACACCTAACAACAGAATGGGGCTACACAAAACCACCTACATGTAACAACACACCTATGGGGGAGTAAAAATGTTAAAGATAAAATGAAAAGGGGGCATGTAGATAAAAAAGAATGGAAGAAAAAGAGACAGAAGTATTGAAGTATAGAGAGAAAAAAGAAGGCAAACTATCCCCGACTATGAAAGCCCACAGCAACCCAGTCCAACTTGAAACCTTCCCGCAATAGTGGGTTGGAATCCAAGCTGGCCCCACTAGTTAAGTATAGAGAGAAAAAAGAAGGCAAACTATCCCCGACTATGAAAGCCCACAGCAACCCAGTCCAACTTGAAACCTTCCCGCAATAGTGGGTTGGAATCCAAGCTGGCCCCACTAGTTAAGTAGCACTCGGCCTATTATTGTAGGGACATGCATACCACCAAACTGAGGGAAATCACGATCAGTTTACTACTACTGCCCACACAGGATATCACAACCAGGTCACTACAAGCCACCATAGTAGGTCCACAACCTCCCTGCATAGGACGCAGACCAGAAATAGATCACTCTTTACCATATAGTGAGATCAGCAAAAGACCATGTGGTATAGCTGTCTACACCTCACCTACATTGTAGCAGGATCAGTATAATGAAAGGGTTAGCTGAAGGTAAGTAGTAAGACAGAGGTTAGGAAGAATTAGAAGAATTAAAGACAGAAGTTATGACTAACAGTATATTTGTAAGAAATGGGGATGTCACTGCTCAGATGAGCGCTGAGAATGGTGGTTTAAGATCTTTTACGGCAGGTCAACTCTCCCAACCCATCTGAGCTCAAGTGACACCAAACTACATACTCAGTAAAGAACATACAGAATTGACATCTTATAAAGGGTAGCAGCAGGGGTAGCAACAATATTGAGATAGAGAGTAGAAGGACTAGACTTTTACCAGAGATAGCAAAGACAGGAATGTGACCGCAGCCAATGCAATATATATAATATAGCTACATAGAGAGATCAGTATGGTGTAGAAGAATTTAATGTTCATTTGTTTTCACATGCCTGGATGTAACATGGGTAGACGACAATGCACCAGCTGGCAAGCAGACTCACTAATTCTAAATATTTTTGTTCATTTTTCTCACATGCCTGGATCAAACAGATTGAAATTACATCAAAAGTTTCACGTTGTGTAATTGTGCTTGCATTTTTTCTCATTTAGTGTTACTATATGTAATGTCTAACTTAATCAATCTGACTCACTTTGACTTAAGAATTTCTTCACAAGAGGGTGATGTGTGAAAAGATGCAGTTAAAATGGGCTACATACAGTATGTATCCCTTAATCTCAATCGAGCCCTCAACAAAACTTCTACAACTGCAACTGTTAGTTGAAGGTCTAGAAAATATCAACATAAAAATTTGCTATATAGCATAGCCCATTGCAAGGTGGTATTATACATGTCCAGTACTGCCACAAATTGTCCTAAGATGTCCCAAGGAGTCATAGATACTTGGGAAGTCATAGTATAGTCCTTGGTATATACACTCCTACTAGGACTTTGGGAGGTCCCAGGATCATCCAAGGATGGTATATGGAGTACTAGGGACATCCTGGGATGATCGTAGGTAAAGGTGAATATTGGTAAGGCACTTGAACCCCTGAGTCAAAGGCACACCAACATACTGAGGGTACTGTGGGTGCATGCACAAATGCATTTGATCAGTGATAGTCCCAGCCCTTGAGTATCCCGTATTATTCCTTGAATACTAAGTATCCCGGGATACTGGGGACATCCCGGGATCATCCAAGGTATTGGAGGCCTTGATTCCCTGAATACTATGTATCCCTGGATACTGGGGACATCCCGGGATTGTCCGAGGCCTTGATTTCCTGAATACTAAGTATCCCTGGATTCTGGGGACATCCCGGGATCATCTCGGGTATTGGACGCCTTGATTCTCTGAATACTAAGTATGCCTGGATACTTGGGACATACCAGGACCGTCCCAGGTATCGGAGGCCTTTAGTCCCTGAATCCCTGGATCCTGGGGACATCCTGGGATCATCCAAGGTATTGGAGGCCTTGATTCCCTGAATACTAAGTATCCCGGGATACTGGGGACATCCTGGGATCGTCCAAGGTACTAGAGGCCTTGACTCCCTGAATATTAAGTATCCCTGGATACTGCGGACATCCTGGGATCATCCAAGGAATTGGAGGCCTTGATTCCCTGAATACTAAGTATTCCGGGATACTGGGGACATCCCGGGATCATCCACGGTACTGGAGGCCTTGATTCCCTGAATACTAAGTATCCCTGGATATCCTGGGATCGTCCAAGGTATTGAAGGCCTTGATTCCCTAAATACTAAGTATCCCAATCAATGGTGCAAACATCACTGTTATCCCAATGACTATGATGAGCTGACAGGGGTATGTGGAATACCAATGACTACAATGTGAACTATGTTGCTATGTTTCTGTGGTAACATCAAGTTTTTGGGTAAGCGGGAGCAAGCCCACTTAGTCATTCAGCTGGCGTGGTTCTATATATATGTATATTGTGCCGACCGACCCTCCTCCGCATATAAACTGTGTACTTCTTATGGGACCCGCGTGGGCCTGGGGGTGCCCACGCACTACATGCAAATGTAGCTGGCCTTCATGCAATTGTAGCTGGCTTTTCCCCTTCCGCTTGCCGCAATGCCAAAGTACATATTTCCACCTTATTAAAAGTGTCTCATTCCTATAGCATAACAAGTAAATAGGAAATTTGAAAGGAAATAATAGGGATTGCATAAAAAGGAACAGAGACAAGATTGGGACACAGACATGTTATGAAGTATCAACGTAACATGGGTATGTCGATAATCATAACATGTCTGTGTCCCGATCTTGTCTCCATTCCTTTTATGCAATCCCTTTCAAATTCCTAAACTTTTATTTACCTGTCTCCCGTCATTTTTTTTTGACCTAGGTACATGCATTTTGTATTTTGCAGTTTACTTGGTAGCAAACGTATTAGCTTGTAGCCTGAGCCTGTCTAACATTTTTATTGCAACATCAATTGTTTGTGTATTATATTGTACCAATTTTACTTCTGGTGGAGCTTTTGTTAATGAAATATAACAAAGTAGTGCTTGGGGCTAATTTACAAGAGTACAAGATTTTATCTCAACATTATTGTTATATTAAGCTTTTAATACCACACAAATTTCTATATTTAGTGCTACTTTGTTAGCGAGATATAGCTAACAATTGTTTTGTTGTTATATAACAAATTTATTGTTTACAGAGATTTTATCACAACATTGATCACTGGGATATTAAGCTTTAACCAACACACCAATTTCACATTTAGTAGAGCTTCTGTTTGTAAGATATGGTAATGCTAGCCTGAGGCTATTTGTTACAAGATTTACATGGTTTACAAAGATTTTATCACAGTGTTGATCTTTGGGGTATTAAGCTTTACCATCATTCCAATTTCCACATTTACTGGAGCTCTGGTTAGTGAAATACAGTAATGAAATGTAATATTTCATGACTCATGCGTAAGGGATGAAGGGAGAGCAGGAAAGACCGATTTCCACCGAGAATCGAACTCAGGATCAATGAATGGAAATCCAGTGCACCAACCACTGAGCTACAATTCAATCATGTGCATCAGAACCCTGTTAAGAGTCGACCGGTAGCACCTTTACATCAGTGAAGGAGCTAGGCTGAGTGGATTTACGACTACAGAATAAATAAAATGTAAATTCTTAGTTCACCTGGTGTTGTGTAGAGAAGTGTAATATTTGAAGGCTCAGGCGTAAGGGATGAAGGGAGAGCAGGGAAGACCGATTTCCAGCGGGAATCGAACTCAGGATCAGTGACTGGAAATCCAGTGCACCAACCACTGGGAGTCGGAATTTTAACTGGGAGTCGTGGCTCAGTGGTTGGGTATTAGGCTTTACCATCATACCAATTTCCACATTTACTGGAGAAGAAGAAGAAACCATTTTATAATCACAGTTAGTTTCTGGGTATACTTACACATTCATGTTAACAGAAGTCCAGTAGGTAGCAAACTGAAAGTGAGAGTGATGAAAAACCTTATAATATGGCTTTCAATGGAGATAGACCATAGTAATCTCCGTACTACCATACTGTGTGTTGTAGATTACTATCTTTCACAATACAATCTTTGACTTTATCCTTTGTGTCGTGTCCATTGTGTTATCAAAGCAGGGATACTAAGATATCATTTTTATTGCTGTCAGGGTATGCACGAATGACACAACATATGATCAGACTTCACTTCAAGTTCTTTATTTTGTATATCTGTGATCTTCATAACAGCAAAAAAAATTGAACCAAGTACACATTCTTCCTCACATTGATAATACATATTATATATCTTGTATGGGTCACGTGGAACTTCATTTACATGTACTTATGCATGAGAAAAAACCATGCATAAGTTAATGTATGTTACTCCTTAGTCCAACGGTCAGTACAAGGCCTTCCGGGATACTGGGGACATTTCAGGATCATCTCAGGGAGGCCTTGTACCGACCTGGGATGTCCCCAGTATTCAGGGAATTAAGGCCTCAGATGATCCCGGGATATCCCCAGTATCCAGGGATACTTAGTATTCAGAGAATTAAGGCCTCCCATTCCTGGGACGATCCCGGGATGTCCCCAGTATCCCATGATACTTAGTATTTAGGGAATCAAGGCCTCCCCAGGGGCGCCGGAGCCGGTACCGCAGGTGCCGCGACTGCGGGACCAATGTTGACGCTGCTTATTATATATTCATAGCATTATTCGCTCGCGAAAGCCGACGCGCATGTGCACTCGTTGCATTAATTTTATGAATATCATTCTGTGGTTCAGACCTAAAGTGCTTACGCTTATCGAAGAGCTCGCGCATGCGCAGAAACTATGAATAATTAATTACCCTGCTTTTCGCTGGACCAATGCTTTAGAGCTTCCGACGCCCCTGCTCCCTTACTGAGACGATCCCAGCATGTCCCAATATTCAGGATATCAAGGCCTCCAATACCTTGGATGATCCTGGGATGTCCGCAGTATCCCGGGATACTTAGTATTCAGGGAATAAAGGCCTCCCATACTGAAAAGATCCCGGGATGTCCCCAGTATTCAGGGATACTTAGTATTCAGGGAATCAAGACCTCCAATACCTTGGACGATCCCAGGATGTCCCCAGTATTCAGGGAATAAAGGCCTCCCATACTGAGGCAATCCCAGGATGTCCCCAGTATCCAGAGATACTTAGTATTCAGGGAATTAAGGCCTCCTATACCTTAGACAATCCCGGGATGTCCCCAGTATCCAGGGATACTTAGTAATCAGGGAATCAAGGCCTCCAATACCTTGGACGATCCCAGGAAGTCCCAGTATCGAGGGATACTTAGTATTCAGGCAATAAAGGCCTCCAATACCTTGGACGATCCCGGGATGTCGCCAGTATCCAGGGATACTTAGTATTCAAGGAATAAAGGCCTCCTATACTGAGACGATCCCAGGATGTCCCCAGTATTTAGTATTCAGGGAATCAAGGCCTCCAATACCTTGGACGATCCCCAGTATCCAGGAATACTCAAGGGCTAGGACTATCACTGATCAAAAGGATCAAAAACATTTGTGCATGCACCCACAGTGACCTCAGATTGTTGGTGTGCTTTTGACTCAGGGGTTCAAGTGCCTTATCAATATTCAGGCTTTCAAGGGCCCCTTTTGTCCTTAGTACTCAAGATGGATGATCCTGGGACTTCCCAAGGACTCCCAAAGTCCTAGTAGGAGTGCATATACCAAGGACATCCCAAGTATCTAGGACTCCTTGGTACATCCTAGGACAACTTGTGGCAGTACTGGACATCCCTCATAACCAAAACACATTGATAAACCAAAAACTTGATTCTTTCCATGGTAAGCCACACATCTACGACTGGAAAGTGCGTCCCAGTATCAAGGCAGATCCGATTTTAAAAACACTCTGCTACCGCCCTAGGCGAACACACGGTAGCCTAGCTTATTGGGCACAGCACGCGAACCTTTTTTCAAATCGTAGTCGGGTAAGAGTAAGAGTCCTACTTCCTTTTATAGGGAAATGGGCCCCTACAACGGCGTTTCCATAACCGCGTTTACATCCGAAATTTAGGACGGCCATGCCTCCTTACCCAACAAGCTCAGCCGGTTATGAATATTATTATCACTAATCAACATGTGACCTATAACCAATCAGAGCTATATGTGTGCGCTAAATCTTTTGCGGGAACAGCCGTATACGCGTCAACACTATCAAGACTAAAGGTAATATAATGTGTGTGTGTGTGTGTGTGTGTGTGTGTGTGTGTGTGTGTGTGTGTGTGTGTGTGTGTGTGTGCGCATTAAAAGTCAAACTAGTCTAATCAACATGCAGAGCCCCGGTAAGTGATTGGATGCGGAGCACACAGCTGCAGAGTGTGAGAGTATTTTGAGATCTAGTGTGTGCGTGTGTGGGTGAGAGAGAGAGAGAGAGATCATATTGTTTATTGTTTAATCAAAATGAGTGAGTCTATTCAGTGCAATTTTGCTCATTGTGCTGTACACTACTTCACAAGTGCCCAACATACAAAGAGGAAGCAGAAGGTACAATGCCTCTAATAGTGCAAAACTATAACAAACACTTTGCTGCAGAGGAAAATCTACAAGTTAATTACAGCCAAGTATCCAAAAAATTTCCTGTAATATACAAGCTTTTTGCTAACAAATGGCATCCAAAAGAGGTAAGGGAAACCTACCTATCTCTCTTCAGCTTAAAGGCATGGAGCACATTAGCAGCTGAGGAAAAAGCAAAGCATGTCCTTCGTAACTGTAGTGCTTGTAGTGACAGTTACCCAAATCGTGTTTCCAAAACCATGCAGAAGGGCTATAAAAGCTACAAGTACACACTTCCAAATCAACGAAAACAATTGAATTGTCTACAAAAGACCTATGAACCCCTTCAAATCTGGGAAGGAAGGTATTGCAAGACCTCAATAAAATTTCGCAAATTCAGTTACAGAAGAAGCTTACAAAGCAAGAGAGTAAAAAAGGAGGTGAAGAGTTTAATTGAAAAGGTCAAAAAAGATTGTACAAGCGACATAGTTCTAGGAAACAGAATTAGTTGGTCAGTTTATGAGAAAAACAGAAGGCCTTGAACTTCCTCAAAAGCGATCAGCTGGTGACACTACAACAGATGGGCCGATTCTCAAACGAAGAAAGCATGGGAATATTGGCCAATTTGATCAAACTCAGCTCCTTAAAGAGGCAGCATCATGGTCACCAAATAAAACAGTCAATTGGTCATTATTGGCACAGCAATATGGTATTGCCAAACCAAATGGTGGGCAAATAATGAAGGAATTTCTCCAAGAACACAACGTACCAGCTGCACTGATGGCACAGAGGTCAACACGTGCACCAAGGAGGTGCAAGAAGAAGCGGAGGAGTGGAAAAGTATCCTTTCCTATGTATCCTACAGCCAGGACTGAGCACAACAAAATACGAAAGAGGAGAAATGGAAATTGGAATGGAGGTACTCACTGCTACTCAGAGCAGGTATTTGGTGAATAAACACACAAACTCTGTGGTAATTGAAAATATAGAGGTCAGTGCTCTGAAAATTCCCCTCCTAAAGATCAGAGAGCATCTCTTAAAAAAGCATGAGGCACTAGGAATTGTAAGAGACCTAAGTGGAGAGTATTTTGAAGGACTAAGTATGAATCAAGTAATAGCTCATCTTTAGAGCTTGCTATTCCCTTTGACACAGGTGAAAACTCCATTGTCTTACGTCAACAATTGAAAGATCTCTCCCGCAAACGTCACATTAAAATCTGGCATGACCACTCCTCAATTTCAGCCCATGGTCACCTTTCGGTCCTTGTTTCAATCATATATGATCCTGCATTCTTCTACACTACAGAGGAGATGAAGAATACAAAGTGTATAGAGATCGATGTGCCAACAGTAGTTGAAAAGCCAGACGTCTACATTCTCGGTAGGTCAACATCATCTACACATGATCAGCTTAAATTTATTAAAACAAGAAGAGTGTTTACAAGAGATGGGGCAGAAATTACATAAAAGAATGGGTATACCCGTGAGTGATGTGCTTCGTTTTTTCTATGGGGATGGCCCAGCTGCCCAATTTGAGGCTGGGCACAAACAAGGTGGCCCATACTGCTGCACTGGTTGTGTAGCACAAAGTGGTCGTTTTGCAGACATAGCCTATTGTTATCGAGCACCAAAACCCACCCTGAAGGAGAGGCAGGATTTTGTCTTACAAGGAAAAGCACGGAAACGAGGAGGTAAGCATGCAATACACATACTCTTACATACCACAACAACCTACATAGTACATGGCTACATGTACAATATATGTATTTACTACAGGTGTGAATCCAATGGACAACCTAAAGGTAAACGATTTACGAATATATAGAGCTAAGCCTGAGGGGAGTGGCCACTGCAAATATGAAGAAGCCAGAGCTAGAAAAGGAATTTAATGAGCTAAGGGGAGGAATAGTCAATGTCCCAGCTCTTCTCCAAGGGATACCTGAGATTCCTCTCTGTAAGATTGGACTGGAACATTATGAGATCTCACCAGTCAAACCACTTCATGACATTAAGGGCCACTTATGTAACATTATTGATGAAGTAAGAGTGTCCCTTAAAGGTGAAGTAAGAGAAAAAGTGGAAGCAATTTGCTCAACTGTCTTGGGAAAAGAAACCCTTACTACTGTAAAGGCAGTATTTTAATCCTGAAGACACTGCAGGAGTTACAACCTAGTTCACCACTAACAGCACTTTTAGAAACAGCAGTTGAGATCTCAGAAATCCTCTATTCAGGCCCCTTGAAACGCTGCTCACAATCTATACTTTGCCTGCACAATCTAGCATTTATTCATGCAAGACTATGCAGAGATCAAATATGCATCCCAAAGAAAATGTCATCTAGAAAAATGTTTGTCCTCTCCCTACTCCAGTAACCGGCGTAAGTGCTACCACAGGGGATTCACTACCCCCCACTCCTCTCCCTACTCCAGTAGCCAGCGTAAGTGCTACCACAGGGGATGCACTTACCCCCCACTCATCTCCCTACTCCAGTAGCCAGCGTAAGTGCTACCACAGGGGGTGCACTACCCCCCACTGATCTCAGTAGCTAGTGTAAGTGCTACCGCAGGGGATGCAACTACTGGATTAGGCAGCACAAGTGCTACCATACATGCAGGTGGTAAACTGCCCCCTACAGTCAGCACTAGAACAACTACACCAAATCGCTTGAGCAACCAAACAATCCGTTCACAGTTATTACATGAAAAAACACCCCAACATTTACAATTGAAGAGTTCAATAGCAAAATGTTTATTTACTGTGCTTTCAGGAGATATGCAGCAGGAAATTCACAAATTTTCAGATTTGAGGTCCAAAGTAAAGGCAGGAAGAGTCCCTGGTCATCTAATTCAGGAGTATGAGAGAGTATCAACATCAATAAAAAACAGAAACAACATGCAAGCTCTCTCAACAGAGTGAAAACCTGAAAAGAAACTATCACAAAGTGAATGTAATGAAGAAACTTCTTGCTCATGAATGGAAGGTTAACGTAGACGTTGTAAGTATGCGGCCCTCGGGCTGTACATCATAACTGTGCCAACATATTCTGTGTGGCACTCGGGCCCATGCAACAACTAATTTGTTGCCATTTCTATGGTTTCTCAGCCACTAACCACTTTAGCCTTTGATCTGTTACTCTACCAGGCAACAAATACATCTACATGTACTTTCTAAGTGCTTGTATTGGAATATGTCATAAGGTTTCGAGTACTTAACTTCTGATAGATTATAATGGGCCTGGGCTTGCTGTAAAAACATAGCCTCATCCACAAGCAGGCCCTTTTTCGATCTCGGCAAACATGTATCTCTAGCGTCCCCAAGTTCTCTCTCTCTGAGCTGAAACGAAGTAAACTCACGATTATTGCAGTAGTGAATATATATCGTTTAGTAGAGAGTGGGAACCTTGGGACGCTACAATACAAACCCTAGCTGCCTAGTATACAAGTACAAATGTTTAATACAAAGTAAAGCCGTGAATGCATGCATGCATGCACTGCACGTGAATGCGCGCGCCCCATTCTTAAGCACATTCGCGCATAATTTTGTTGGGGACCTGCCTTAACTGACCTGAGCAGCAACATGATATATAAGGAATACTCGTTGCATTTCTTGGTGATACACCAGCTATTAACAAAGCAGGAGGGTTTCAGGAAGGTGTTTCTTTTGCACTAAGAAAATGTCGGCTCTTGTTTGGCCACAAATGCTGGTATTCAGACAAAGGTTATTGTGTTCAACATGTATGCTTTCTACTTGTTGTACCCACATGCAGTAAATAATGCTATGGGAGAGAAATAAGAAAACATCTCTCCCAAAACTTTTAACATTAATATACTCTGGTTTTTTAGTTTTGTGAAGAAGAGTTTCGAATGAGATCCAAAGATGAGCATGCAAGACATTGTGCATATACTGACAGAAGAGATACACGGGATGCTGAAAAGGAACATTATTCCAAAGTATATGGTATTAATCACACTAGTGCCCTTTGTGACATACCATACTTTGATGTGACGCAACAACTATCTCAAGATGTCATGCATTTTCTACTGGAGGGTAATAATATTGGCCTATTACACATGTCATTCAATCACTAAAAATCATTACACTTGCTGAAATAAATGCATGGATTAAGTCATACCCCTATGCCTACTTTGAAAGCAGACCTAGTGAACTGACAGTCACAAAATTTGACACTGGAGGACATCAAACAGGTTTTGTGCTTATTGCTCTACCATAACTATGCTTGCATCATATACTGCATCCTCAGCTGCCCAGATGTGGCAACTTTTTCATACACTGCCACTCCTTATTGGAGAGGATGTCCCAACTAATGACTGCCACTACAACTGTTCCATGCAGTTACAGTCAATTGCAACACAATTATATTTTCACCCATCATCACAGTTGATCAGTTGCCTTTGCTACAGCTTCAAATTAAACAGTATCTCTAAGACTTTAAAGCTGTATATCCTCATCTCATGCTACCCCCAAAGTCACATTACCTAGTACACATTCCATCGTTAATTGAGAGGTACATAATTTCATTTCTACTTCATTTTTTATCACTTTCTCTCACCTATTTGCAGATTTGGACCTCTAGTAGATTTATGGTCGATGCGTTTTGAGGAGAAGCATAAAGTTCTTAAATCATTCGGAAGATCAAGTAGCTATAAGAATATTCTCAAGACCATAGCAGAGCATCATCAGTGCCTATCAGCGTACAACATTTGTAGTGGTGCTTGCACATCACTCAGTATAGAGACTAGTTCAGGTAATTTTATATACATATATAATGTGATGCATGTCTAACCATAATTATACTCCTACAGTTTCATGCATTGAGGATATATCATGCTTACAGTACTACAGTGTACTAGCTTCTGATTTTTCTGATAAAATTGACTTGGAATTAAAAGAGGTGAGAAGTGGATGTAATGTAAGTATGGTTAATTATGTTTGCATCGTTAGATGTGATAGAGCTACAATCCTTGGAACTGAATACAAGTGTGATAAGTGCTGGTTGATGATTGCTGAGGAGCTAATGCCCACTGGATATGTTCCTAAGTTTGGAAAACTATTTGACATTATTTTACATGGTCCAGAACACAACATAATATTTGTGTTTGTATTGTCATCTACAGTTTGCTACAATCCCAGAGTGGGTGCTTACATGGTAGCTGAATTTACCCTTGAGAGAGCCTGCTTTCATGAAAAAAGATGCTAGCCTTAAGTTTCGAAAAGTACATGCCAATATGTTGGGGAAAAGATGGCAAATGAGCATGAGGTTGAGAAAAGAAGGATACTTCTTTACATATTGAAAGCAATTCGTTTCCTTAGTCGACAAGGTTTGGCCTTAAGGGGGGATGACAATGAAAGCAACAGCAATTTCTTTGATTCAGGAGAAAGGGTTGGAGCATAGTACACAAGCCCCAATAGGCATTACCATATTCAGAGTGGTCATATGAGATTTGTGAAATTTTTTAGGTGGTCCCCAATATAAGTGCAATCAAAGATGCCCTTTTGAGTCATAGTAGAGGCCAGTGTTATGATACTGGGAGTACTAGTAGGGCCCACTGTTATGGACACAGTCTGAATTTGGCTGTGGGTATTAAAGCACTGCATGATGTAATGGACATTACACAAGAAATATCCGGTCAATACATTTAAGAAAGAACCAGATACCCTTGGCTTTCGAGTATTATGTCTTACGTGCTGGACTGCTAGAGCTAACAGTTTAAAAATAATAATGCTGTAATGCAGGCATTATTAACCCCCGGCGCAGGAGGGTTACGGTAGTTGGGTCTGTGTGTCTCTGTGTCTGTGTGTCTATCTGTTAAGTCACATCTCACCTCTGGAGCGTCTGTTCGTCCTGAAAATACTGTCACGTACTCAGCGTACAATGAAGGTCAAAAATTTGTGGGGTTTTCTTTGAAACCGCTCCGTTCAAGAGTTATGGCGTGAAACGCAAGCGAAAGAGCCAATATGCTAATTAGATCTAGCCTACTCTGGCTTACCCGCAATCAGGTATTCCTGTTCGAAGTACAACGAAGCACCAGCGGTTACTGCACAAACATGCATACTGCTCCGGTCAAACCTATAGCGCTTCCACTTCCAGCACTATACATCCTGGGCTTGCTGTAAAAACATATCCAGATTATGCTAGAAACAAGTGTCCATTATGTGAGGTAGCTGAGCTGAACATTTCCCTACCAGAGCACGTCCTTAGCCAGCATACCAACAGTACAGGCACGTGGGAAGATCTCATGAACTCAGTAACCACTATAGACTCTTCATTCTACAGTCACATTTTGTGTTTGGCCAGTGTGTTTTAGTTCTCTTTTCATGTCACTAGCTCTGTTATATATTTTATTTTTCTTTCTATTTATTTTGTATTGTCAATGCCCAGGTGGGCCTCCAACGACATGATATATTATTATTACCTTTGACCTTACAACATGCAGCTGTTTTTCGAGCTTTTGTGTGAGACCGTAGTGAGACTGAGTGGTTTGGGACGGATCCGTCCTTTCGGAGTTGTTTAGTAGAAAGGGGGAAGACGTATTGAGAGTCCTAACGGAACAGAAAGTGCTCTCCGAACGCGTGTTTCGGGCAATGAAAGAGGAGCACATAGTACGCCTTTTACAGTGCGGTGGTATGCCTGTCGGTGGTCATGCACTACTATGGGAGATGTGGGAAAGGGAATATGCTGATTCTCCACGCGTTCCAAGCGATATACCTAGTGAGTTTATCAGAGATGCGAAGGGTTGCTGATACAAATAGTCTGGCTAAGCCACACCCCAATCGCACGCGGAAGGGGTCTGGTGACACAGACAAGCCTATACTGCGTTTGTTGTGCTGGAATGTAAATTGTAGGCCACAGACCGGTCTGTATCAGGACACCGATCTGTATCAGGACAGCATGATCTGTATCAGGACAGCATTAGGCCACTCCAAGTTGCATCCCGGTTTCTGGTCCCCCGCCCGCATCAGATTTCGATTTTTGCCATTTTTCGCAATGCGCATGCGCACATGTAATATGCATGCGCAGTTTTTCTTTAACGAACTTTGAACTTCGAACTTTTCGTCGCCATTTTGACCAGTGTGTTATAGGAATAAGAGGCGTTTTTATAGCAATATCCTTTGAAATTTTTGTGGTTACAACTGTTTTGCGCATAATGACATAATGACATATCCTGCCCGCCCGCCTCCTAAGTGGGGAAAGACCCGGACCAGAAACCAGGATGCAACTTGGAGTGGCCTTATGCTAGCTAGCCTCGTACCCAGGCGTTCGGAGGAGGGGAAAGGAACGCCTGGTAACTTCTGTTTGCGCATGCGTGTAATTAAGCAACGAATATTAATGGTTGGGTTTCGATAGTGATGCAACGTATAGTTCATTGACAGCTTGTACGGTGCCATTGATGGCCAGCGCTTCCACAGTTTGTGGCTTATGCCTGATGGTGCTTCGTTTTTCTATTCTCAACCTCAAAATGAGTGTCCAGAGTGTGATCAATTCAATTGGGGTTGGCAGTGGAATATAGATCTCTTTCCCCAATTTGCCAACTATCAAAAGTGATGACTGAATTTGGACACATCTGGATGATATCGGCCATAATATAATATTTAATCTGGATGATATCGGATAACACTGTAAAAAAAGTGTGTTATATTGGGGCAAAATAGTTGTCTATAACAACATTATACCCCTGTTATAGTTGTGGTATAAATAACAATATAACTGCATATACTCTCAGATATAACACAATATAGAAGACATATAAGGCATCACATATAACACCAATATTCTACTGTTATATTAACACTTTATAACATCCATATATCCCTTTATACTATGCATATATCATCCATATACTCTTGTTATACTAGTTGTTATATCCTCTCCTTATTCTATATAGCAATGGTATATTACTGTGTATATCATTCATATAACACAGTTATAACTTTGGTTATATTATAGCCGCTCGTGGGGTTGGGTCCACTTTTCTATTTAAAAAAACATTAAGAATTAGTACAATACTATCGACAACTCCCTACAAATATCTAATCAGTTCTATTGTTTTCAGTCTCATCACTGCTACTGAAGATCTCATCTGATTGAGGGCCATTGTTATTAGCTGCAGTACCACCCTTCATCCACTCATGAGCATGGAGTGGAGGTGGTGTATTAAGTGTGTCACCATATGTTCGATTTTTTGCCAGGGATTTTTTGCTGTTCTTTGCAATGCGTTCTTCGAGCTTGTCAATGAACCGATTGAAGTTGTCAGAGTGCCAGGCATACCAATGACGGATGAAGGTTCCATTGTCATCTTCCTCCTCTTCTGACATCATGTCTGCACTGACACTTGCTGATCTCCCGACTTTTTACCACTTTAGTTCCGCTTTTCAAAGAGCTACAAGAAGTATTAGCATCAATGACATAGTGAGAGACTTTGTAAACTTACCCGTTGCTGACGAGATCTAACCCGAACCTTCTTCTTGGTTTCTTCTGATATACCTTTAGCTGCATGAAAGATGCAAAGAATTGATCTTCGCTTCAAAACAGTCCATTCTCTTCTCCACATCACTGAGATGATCTTGCAAACTCTGAAAATTTGTCTCCATAGTGTTTTGCATACCTTCAATCAAAGATTACAATTCAGGTTTTGTAGGTTCAATAAGCGGTTCACATACCTTGAATTAGAGAATAGAGGTCAGGCTGCTCAGTTTGAGTTTGTACTGGAGATGAGGTTGCAACAGGTTGAAAATCAGTGACAGGCAGTGATTTTCCAGGACCCCAATAATGGCCACTTGTTGGGCGTTCTGGAGACTCTGGAACAAACACTTCTTGGCTTGTAGAGGGATGGCGTGCATAAAAACTTGGCGTTTGAAAGCTCAGACGCCGTGTGGCAGTTCTAATAGCACAAATCATGCAATCATTTACAAAGAAATTTCTGAGGTAGCCAATTTCAAACCTTGTAGTGTCTGGCCTTAATCTTGACACTGGAATAGTAACTTGAGGTCTGCTTCTCCTGTTTCTTCAAGATGTGAACTCCATAACTGCTTGTGAGTTGTTTCCACCCGTGTCACGTCGTGCGTCTTCTTTAAACAACCCGCCAAATGTATGCGCGTGGGCGAGTGCGTGGGTGAGCGTGTACGAAGTGCTCCTGATAAAGATTAAAGACATGTCAACTAGTGTGGTATGTGTTACATCCTGTAAACGTAGAATAGAGTAGGATGATATGGTTATCACTTGTACCATCTTCCTTTCTACATCTTACATATACTGTCAATGCATATATGTTAGTAGCATCTTGTAGACCAGTTAAATCCCAACTGATTCAAGCCAATGCAAGTACAACCATCTCGACTTAAAACTTATTTATGCTGTTTATAACACCGTGAGAATAACTCTCTCAAGGAATGGAACCCAAACGACCTTGTTATCGATCAAGATTCACCTGCAATCTTTGTAAACAAAGCCTTGGGTACTCAGCTTTCCGCCGTCATCAAGATCTTCCTCACATGTACTGCCAAGGCTACAGCTCTATCAACTCTACCCAAAGGAATGCCTCTGATTCTTTAAGCAGTACTTTTGAGTTTGATGACCTGGAAGATAGTGATTTCCCTGTCCATCAACCTGTAAATAGTATATTGATAGAGAACCACAATGATGAGCAATCTACCATATCATCATCTGAGTCAGAGTCCAGCTCAGATAATAGTGACTCAGGGGCAGAGGTATGGGATGAAACAGAAGAATGCTGCTCTGATTCAGAAACAGAAGCACCTCAATCACCTGCAACCTCTCAGTTAAGTTATTTTGTTTGTCTATTTCTGTCTTTTTTCCAGTTGTGTTTTCGTATATCTGACAGAGCCCTATCTCTACTCCTATCATTCATTTCTGCTCTGTTGTAACACAGGTTCTTGGGTCAATGATTCATTGACATTACACACACTGGTGTTTATATTCAAAGGCTTGCTCACTCATGTGCAGGACCTATATTCATTTAAGAGAGATTGAACAGGCTGGTGAACTTCTTATGAGCTTTTGTACAGGATTAGAAAGGCTTTATGGTAAGGAAGCAATCACCCCCAATATGCATTTGCATGGTCATCTAAAGGAATGTATTTTAGATGTGGGCCCCCTGTACTCATTCTGGTGTTTCTCATTTGAACGCTACAATGGGATTCTTGAGAAAATGAAGAAGTCTTGGCATGCTCCTGAGCAGCAGCTTATCCACAAATTTTCGAACCTCCAAACACTTGCTGCCAATGTTCTTCCACCAGACCTTCCACTGGAACTTGTACAGATATTTACTCAAGCAAAGGAATGTGAAACTGCTTTACCAGATCCAGTTATTTCTGGTCTAGTAGTTCTGAAGTACGAGCACAATCTAATGTGTCTTCCACAAGAAATGTGTGCTATAAAGCAATCTTTTCAATATTTGTATGAGTAGGTATAATTGAGAACTTCTTAATTCACACACCTGAAATAAAACAGGCAGATGGTGAAAATTTCCAACAACCCCATGTTTTAGCTTATGTTAAGTGGTACCAGGATCATCCTCAGAAGTTCTTCTTTTCTAATGGAATTGTCCTCTCTGCAATGGTTACTGAACACACATCGGGTGCTTCATTCATGCCTGTCTCCAGGATTCTTTCTCAATGTGCTTTTATTAATATGAAGGTCAAGTTTGAGTATGGAGAAGATAAAGTGTGTGTTACAATACCAGTGAAGAGACATCATCTGTTTTAAAATACGTATACAAACACTATATACCTTATATATATTACATATATATGCTGAGTACGAGAGTAGTCACATTATATCAATTTTCCAGATTATTTTTGAGAACATTATATCTACTTATATAAGTATGTTATATTGACTGCAATATATCCACTCTTCAGTATAAATATATGTTATATTGAGTCCACTATATCCACTCTTCAGTATAAATATGTTATATTGAGCCCACTATATCCACTCTTCAGTATAAATATGTTATATTGAGCCCACTATATCCACTCTTCAGTATAAGTATATGTTATATTGAGACCACTATATCAACTCTTCAGTATAAGTATGTTATATTAAGCACACTATATCCAGTTTTCAGTATAAGTAAGTTATATTGAGCACACTATATCAACTCTTCAGTATAAGTATGTTATATTTAGCACACTATATCCATTCTTCAGTATAAGTATGTTATATTGGGCACAGTATACCCTTTCACCAGTATAGACATGTTATATGGTCAATATAACACTAGTTGTTTTAAACCATCTTATAACACGGCTATAACATTGTTATAGACAACTTGCAAAAACACAATATAACACTTGTTTTTCATAGTGTAATATTTAATCACATCTCAAGAGTTCTGTATCTCTTCATCATCATTGATGCTGTGATTTTTTCTTCATTTTGATCACTGTGGAACTGATTCATATTGAAACAACATCATTGAAATATCATGTGGTTAAGCTACAAAGAAAATTACACAATAACTATTAGAGTATCACCCTCGTCTTTCAATATGAAATACAAGTACAATGCATCCTCATGTGTTGAGGGAGGGTAGTTGAGATTGTAATGTGTGCAGACTGCATCAGCAAAATGCTTGTAGTCTTCCTCTACTAGAAGACTGCCACCATATCCATATTCAGATTTGGCATCACCGAGAAGATTATCATCAGGGATAAATTTGCAGTCCTCTGCATCTTTATAAATAAATAATAATACATGACAGTATTTACATGCACAGTTGTGTGAGTAATGCCCCTATAAGTGGGTGTGTAGTGTTCCTCATAATATGCACCTCTATATGTATATATACTTGTAGCTACATCTAATTATATATATACTTGTCCCTGGCAAGTGATACAGTACTTCAGGAATTCCTCCAGGACTCTCAGCTGTGGACGTTTTTCGCGTTTCGGCGCGAGGCACAATGAGTGCTATTTTTAATATTTAAATGGAAATTAGAAATTGGAATTAGGAAATTGGAATTGGAAATTGGAATGGCACCTATCGGCCACAGGAGATATATCTGGTCACTTCCATGATCTTACGTGTAAAAGACCACTTAGATATGAAGAAGGGCTTTCTACTTGTCATCATCCGGACACACCAGAATCCTATAGGCAAATTTATTATAATTGCCAATTGCTAACTGTATACAGAAGAGGTTTGATCAGCCTGGATACAAACAGTTGCTAGTAAATGCTGTTTGTGACTACCAGAGTCAGCTGTCATCGAAACAGATTTTGATGCTGCAAAAACATTGCATACCCATTTGCTTGATAATGTAAAATCACTTTCTCCCAGACTGAGGTCATTCTTTAGTGAAATAGTTACTCTTGTAACATTGATTTTGGTTATATGCCAGCTACCAACGCTTTATCAGAGCATTAATTTTCTCAAGTTCGAAGAACAATTTAGTAAATGTTGCAAAAGAGTTTATTTGTAATGAGCATAGAGAAAGAATCATCACATCATATTCCTGCACTGCAAAAATTGAGGAAAAGTATTGTTTGAATGACATTCCCATAGATTTATGTCATTCAGGTTTTTATAAAGGTGATTTGTCATTTCGTATGGAATAAGTATTGTTATAATGACATCCAAGCCTTCATATTATTAAACCGAAGATAATTTGTTTTGTAAGTAATGTTAGAATGACATTCTAGCCTCATATAATATCATAAGTGCTCATGACAAGTGTATAATCATTGGTGATTTTAACCTGCCAGACATCTCCTGGGCATCTCTCACTTGCTCTACTACTTTATCCCTTAATTTCTGTGACTTCATATTATAATCTTACTCAACATGTATTAGACCCTACACATATCAAAGGTAATATTTTAGATCCAGTAATAACCAGCCCATGCATTAATATTACTAATTTATCTATCACCCAGTGTTGGCAACATTACACCTTCAGATAACAAGGTGACAACACCTGCCAGCCAGGAAGTACAATTGGCCCTTGACAACTCCCATGCTTCCCCCTCTGAACCCCTAACAGTTCCCCCCCTCAATAGTAATAACCACCTAATGGACTATCTGCCGACTCCAACCTACATATATGCTTATATAACATCCGTAGTATTGTTAATAAACTACCCAATTTCCAATCCTTTGTTTATGCCTCAAATTTTAATGTGTTTTGTATTACTGAATCTTGGTTAACTAGTTCAATTTTTGATCATGAAAGTATCTCTTTGTGGTATCATAAAGACATAGTCTCTAGAGGTGGTGGGGTAGTAGTTGCTGTCCACAATTCAGCTATCAATTTCCTACTCACCCTAACCTTGAGATTCTCACTATTAAGTTTCTGTCTTGTGATCTTATCTTATGTACCGTGTATATTGTAATTCTTATCTGTGCTCATGACAAGTGTATAATCATTGGTGGTTTTAACCTACCAGATATCTCCTGGGTATCTCTCACTTGCTCTACTACTTTATCCCTTAATTTCTGTGACTTCATATTTGATTGTAATCTTACTCATGTACACATATCAAAGGTAATATTTTAGATCTAGTCATAACCAGCCCATGCATTAATATTAGTAATTTATCTATCACCAGCCGCCCAATCATATAGCTTCCGATCATTATATTGTTAGCTTCATCCCATCCTGTTTTTCAATTAGCCGGCCTCGTGTCAAACCTAGGTATCATGTGTTTGACTTCTCTAAAGCCGACTACAATAGCATTTCCGCCTTTCTTTTAGATGTTGATTTTCATTGTTTTTATAGTCACGACATCGAATTTATCTGGTCTATGATTAAATGTTTTCTGAGTCATGCAATGTGTCTATATATTCCTAATACAAAACACAGTTACAGCTAGATTTATGCAGAGCAAAAGCAAACTTCTAGCAAAATCTCCTACAATTCAATTCAAACAACACATCTAAAATTTTTGACTACATTCACCTCGCAGGACAATGTGGTTTGCCAGCTCATGTTCATTACAAAAGTACCACTGCCGAATCTGATCAAGACAAAGCACAGTTGTTTAACCGCTATTTTCATTCCATATTCACCACAAGTTCCTTCCCCCTCCCAAACTAAATGGAATTGCCAAAGATACACCCGTGTCTCTCAACAATAACCTCTAGTATGCCTGCAACCTGATAAGGCTGCTGGCTGTGATGGAATTGGTCCAAAATTACTGAAATCCTGTGCTTTATCACTTTATGAAGTCTTCCACCACCTCTTTAGCCTCAGTCTTTCTCAGTCGTATATTCCACTTGAGTGGCATGTACATACAATAAAGCCAATACACAAATCTGGCGATAGAACCTCTGTAGAAAATTACAGACCAATTTCATTACTGTGCGTCTCCTCAAAGGTCCTTGAAAAAGTCATATTTAAACATATGGAGTTTGTGACAACAAAAATTTCCCTATATGAATTTGGTTTCATGCAGCTTCGATCCACCCTACAGCAGTTACTCCTCTTTGTAAATTTTTGACTCAGTAGCTCACAATGAGCTCCTATACAAACTCTGGAATATTGGCCTGACTGGCTCTGTTTGGAATTGGCTACAAGCATACTTGACTAATCGAACCCAGTGTGTTTCCATCAACTCTGCCATCTCCACTCCACTGCCAGTCAAATCAGGGTACCTCAAGGCAGTATATTAGGCCCTCTTCTATTTCTCTTGTTCATTAATGACCTTCCTGACTCGATTATGTCTAGAGTGCTGCTCTTTGCAGATGATGCAAAGAGCAGCACTCTGCAACAAAAAGCATATTCGCAATGGCTCTCAGTATTGGGCAACAAAAGTGCTCTGTCGTGGCGCTATCTGGGTTGGACAAGTAGCAGTGTGTGCCTAGCGGTCTCCCCTGTCCAAGTGGTAAAACGTCTAAGCTTAGGATGTTGTAGGAGACCAAGCAACCACAGGAAGATAGTAGCGGGGCCCGATTCCAACCACAAGTGCCAGTCTCTTCACCACTATCAGAAAAGGCAAGACATACTTATATGTACACAGTAGAGATGAACACACACGTACATGTGAAAAAACTACAGCAGTTCAAAGGCGCATTACCTTAGTAGACAAGTTACAGTCCTTGTTACAGTACCAGTCCTGTGAACATTACAAGCTGAAGTATAACACAGACTACATATTCATGTATGCAGATCAAGCTAAAAGGAGGCAGAGGAGTCATCCTTGTATACATGTTTGTATAACCACAAGGAAGATCTATAGAAAGTATTGCAGTAGTCTCCAGGCCTTTCGGCTGGGAAGGAGGCTAAATGCACTGAGCATTAGGATGTCAATGTGATGTGCCAATGTATAGGGCTATACGCTTGTATGCTGGTAGCAGGGCATGTCATTTTTTAAGTGAATGGGGGGGCAGTGACGGGACACTTCTTCACCTTCAGTGTGCAAAACCGGCATATGGTAGATTCTACATTGACCTTGCATGTACAAGAATACACACACACATACTGAGTCTCACATTCGGGATGGACACCAAAGGAGCTACATTACTACTACAATACTGATGAGGGAGGTGCACCAGCTAGAAAAACGTTACGGCAATGTCCATACAACCATGGTTTTCTAATTAATGAACATGGGCTATATGCCTAATTAATGCACATGACTACCTCCACGCCCTTAGGATTGTAGAGGTTGGCCACAATTATGTACGCACCACGCGACAGGCTATTAAGCGAAATGGCTTAAAGAGGTCGATGTAATGACGTCTCGCGACGTGGTGCGTGCAACAGCAAGCGTCAACCACCAGCAAGCGGAGAGAACCCTAGCTCACCTATAGGCATACTGAGGGTGTGGTTTGGTTGCTAGGTACAAACGTTGCCGCGTGCACTTTGGTAAAGCCGGGCGACTGAGACAGGATGGCACGGTTGTGACAACACACGGTCATACGAAGTGGCTATTGGTCCGGCAGCCGGATACGGAAATCCCGTATACGCGGCGTTTACATGGAGTATACTAGCATCCTCTAGGCACTTACTGTTGGCGAGTGTTTGAGCGAGTAGCTAATGGAAGAAAGTCGATGGATACATGTTCAGTTAACGCCTCGAGAACGCTCGAGGCTGCTAGTAAGCGGGTTCCAAAGCGAGTGGAATTTGCTAACGAAGGCGTGCGCTACCTGTGTTAGGTTGAAATGCACGAGTAAAGGAAGTGGCGACTGACCTGAGGTATATAGATAGTACAGGCGCGTTTCTGTTACACTGACATTATACACTACTGACTAATTGCAGCACCCAGTCAAGAGTTAAGTGCGGGGATATAACTGCGACTCAGTGATAACTGACAGAGTCTTCAGTACTGTAACCGAGGAACATAATCATGCACTTGATAAGGTTCGTTTGATGCCTGTATGCAGAGTCTGTTATTATAAGATATAGAAGGAAGTTAGTGAGCTGCTGAATCGATCAAAAGCTATTGCAACAGCACATATGAAGTGGCTCAGGAGGAAAGTTGTTATGCTGAAGGATGCATAAGATATCTGACAGAAATGATGTAGATGCTCTACTCAGGAAACTGAAATCTGTTGAGGGTAAGCCTACTTCAAGAGCCCTTACACATATACAGCACTTTAAAAAGGGGTTTAAGTTGTAGTTTGCATAGGTGCACAACCATGTCAACGATCGCTTTGGGTGCAAAATTCACAAGCTGTTGCTTTTATCCCCATAAGATATAGTCTTGCGTACTTTGCATGAGTGGCATGAAAATACATACTATGGGACTATAGGTGGTTTATGTCACGTCGTCGATGGTCCCCTGCCAAAATTGGTCCCCGTACGGCAGGACTTTCAGCAGGTTCATATTTGCATAGATAAGCAGTTTACTCGCCGTTTTAAGTAACATCATATCCTGAAATTCTCCTAATTGTTGCCACCTATGAGTTGCGATGCAACTCTATTTAATGCTCACTGATCATAGATGGTAATGGTATTATTGCAGCTTTTATAGAAACACCTGGAGCTATATTACAGCTATGGTCCAAGCCTAAGTGGCATAAATTGTAGAGGAGTGGAAGTACGGCCTAATGGTGTGCCATCCTCTTGTCTTGATGAGAATGTTAGCCTGATAAGTGTACAGAAGTACTTCTCACCTGACTCATGGGGTGTTGTCTGTAATATAGGTAATCAGCCTGTTTTGTACTGTGGGAAGTGCACCAAGAATGAAACAGAAAATTCTATAGCGTGCGAATCATGCCTAACAAGGATTGTATGTGAACAAGTATGGTTTTGGTTGTTAAAGTTATCATTGCTTCATGTCAAGTACAGGAATGAGCAATATTTTATACATATATAGCATGAGAGAGGGAATGAATATACATACACCATGAGAGAGTACTACGATTTGAGACTGTGTGCAAAAAGTGCACAGCAGTTGAAGAAAGTGTATTATTCCAGGGGCTGGATCCTACTATCTCCTATGAAATTGTCTACCTGGATTGCTACTCTCTCCTGCGCACTCTAACCGCTACTCTGGCGCTCTCGAAATGGGACAGTCTCTTCATCATAGTAGAGTCTGTTTGAATGACTACACCTACACTGTACACGCGGGGTATGCAGGCATCTCTCTCTCTCTCTCTCTCTCTCTCTCTCTCTCTCTCTCTCTCTCTCTCTCTCTCTCTCTCTCTCTCTCTCTCTCTCTCTCTCTCTCTCTCTCTCTCTCTCTCTCTCTCTGGTGTGTGGTCCCCCGCCAAAATTGTTCCCCCCAGAACGTCATGGTCCCCTCACCTGAAACATGACCTGCATTAGTATTTCTGATGGGATATGGTCTCCTAGCAGTTCATTAGTGTGTTTTCTACGGCAGGCCACAACTTATGTGCCCAATCAATTGTGTATAGGCCAACTGTACTTATTCCCTGTTTTGCGCATTGTATGCTACAGTAGCGATACCCATACCAATGCATTGAGCCTTACTGGATATATCAGCAACACTACAGCTAAGTTCGAATATCAGCTACACTAGATAGCGGCTAAGAGTGCAGTGCAGCAGTATAACTTGTTTGAGACTCACTGATACTTGCGGAACTAAGACAAGACCGGGATAGTAAGGGGGACCGTCAGCGGCAAGGGTGGACCGTTTGCGGCGCCATTCATGGTCCTAGGGGGACCATATTTTCTGCCATGGTTGGTCCAGGGGGACCGAGGTTTCTGCCGTTGACATTCTGGGGTATCCGATTTGGTGGGGACCAATTATCGCATGACAGTTTACAGATCCAGCTGGAATATATGTGCACAAAGATTGTCATTTGAAAATGAGTTTGATTAGGATAGGTTATGAGCAGCAGTTGGAAACATGCATGTGTATAGGAAAATTGTGTTGTTTAGACCATTTAGTTAACTCACCCGTTTGCCATATGTAATATAATTGAAAGTAGTTACTGAGCAGTTTACTGGCCTTTTAAAGTAACATCATCATATCCTGAAATTCTCCTAATTGATCCCACCTATGAGTTGCGAATACAACTCTATTTAATGCTCACTGATTGTTTATGGTAATGTAGCCTTTATAGAAACACGTGGAGCTATATTACAGCTATGGTCCAAGCCTAACCTGCATAATACTAACTAACCTGCATAATACTGTAGAGGAGTGTGTAGCCTGACAAGTGTACAGAAGTACTTCTCACCTGACGCATGGGGTGTAGTCTGTAATGTTGAAGATACAATCAGGAAAAGTCCTGTTTGGTACTGTGGGAATTGCACTAAGAAGAATTCTATAGTGTGTGAACCATGCCTTACAAAGATTGTATGTAAACAACAAGTGTGGTTTTGGTTGTTAAAGTTATCTTTGCATCATGACAAAATACAGGAATGAGAATATTTTATACACATAGCATGAGAGAGTAAATGAATATACATACACAATGAGAGAGAACTACGATTTGAGACTGTGTGCAAAAAGTGCACAACAGTTGAAGGAAGTGTATTATTCCCGCGACCCCCTTTAATAATGCCTTAGCAACAACCACAGTATGTTCGCCCTGTGCCCTGCTTCCAGGCGCAGGAGCTGAAGTAACAACCAAGGTTATGTCAACAGTGTTTTACCATGTTCACAATGCCGTTACTGATCAACTGGTGAGAGAGAGAGAGAGAGGGAGGAGGGAGGGAGGGAGGGAGGGAGGGAGGAGGGAGGGAGGGAAGGAGGGAGGGAGAGAGAGAGAGAGAGAGAGAGAGAGAGAGAGAGAGAGAGAGAGAGAGAGAGAGAGAGAGAGAGAGAGAGAGAGAGAGAGAGAGGAGAGAGAGAGAGAGAGAGAGAGAGAGAGAGAGAGAGAGAGAGAGAGAGAGAGAGAGAGAGAGAGAGAGAGAGAGAGAGAGAGAGAGAGAGAGAGAGAGAGAGAGAGAGAGAGAGAGAGAGAGAGCGAATTGGAGGGGAGTGTGTACTCAGCGTAGGTAGTGATTTGTCCACATCAGCATGCCACAATGACAAAGCTATTGATATATTGACAATATCCAACACAATATTGTAGGTCACTTACATACTGGTGCCCCAGCTTGTCATCAGGGGAGCTCCTCAGAGGGTGCAGCACTGTGACTATGGGTTTTCGGTCCCTTTAATCTCCCGACCCATGGCCACCACCCAAAGGGGCGGGACCAAAGTAGTTCAGTGGCAATACACTGTAAAAATTAAGGTGGTTTTAACCCTTCTGTTGTTGTTTGAGTTGCAACTTGAGTATACTATAGCCAGCAGCTGGCAAATGCTTTCGAGACAAACATAGAACTATGAGCAACCTGGCTTGTGAAAACCACCATCCACTAATGATTTGAGGAACTTCAACCACAAGACAACTCAGGATGTATGGTAATATAGCAATTCATCAAGTTACCCTCTCATTAACATAGAAATAGCAGTAAAAACCTCAGTTGCATGTAGTGGCCTCATTTGCAGGTTTTGTTATAGAATAAAGCATTATACTGCACCAAATACTCAGGCTCTCAGTTAATGAGAGAAACTCAATAATGGCTATACTATTACTTCTACATTCCCAAGTTGTCATGTATTTGTTGGCATACAGTGTAAAGAAAGTTCAGCCAATCATGCAGGAGGTTATTAGAAGCCAGCTAGGTTACTCAAAAGTCAAAGTCATGCCACTTCTAATTTTTTGTCTCTCAC